>JANRGV010000084.1:35805745-35832545 GCA_024734035.1 Alethe castanea
ACATAAACAAATATGTTACGGAATGCTTGAAAAGGCTGAGGTTTTCCAGTTTTCTGATCATTCTCATGAAAAGCAGATAAGAGCCCCCCCACCAATTGAATTTGAAATTTGAAAGTAATCAGGCGGTAAACGTGAGCTGTGACCTCAAAATATGTGAAAATTCAGAGGCTTGCTCAATCACTGTGTCTGTTCTTTGTTTTTAATTCTAGCACTGTTTTTCCATCTTGATAAGGATGTAAATAAATAACCCACCTTCCCTAGCCAGACTTTTCACTGTTCTCCCTTGTACATGCACAGCAAACAGAGAAAAAGACTATGAGAGGTAATTTATCATTATCAAGTATGATTATCAAATTGTGTCCAGGGTTAACTAGGAATATTCTATTCTGCAGGGTAGGAAAACACTCCAGCAAGTCATTGCTTGGTGCAGGGTTTATTCCATAGTGTCTCATTATGCTCAGGATCACTAGGGAGGAGAGGGTGTCCTTGCACTTCTTGAGAAGTGTGAAAACCTGAAGAGCCCAAGTTTGGGTGTTTATGAGGTACTCAGTCCTACTGCTGGACCATCTTAGTCTCTGCAGACAGGCTCCTCCTTCTATGCCTGAAAAACTATTCATCTCCTTAAAAAGAGAGGTAAAGAAGGTCTCATAGATTCTTTCATTAGGAAATGAAATAAGTACTTTCTTGGCATCTGGGGTGGGAATTAGTTTAATGCTGTATAACGCTTCCTCTGGTGGTATTTTGATAGAGTAAAATTCCATTAGTTGAATGAAACTCGGACTGCAATTTTTTAAAACAAATTGCAAGAATTATGAAAAACAAAATGGTAATTACTTGATTTCAATTCCAAAGGCGAACATAAATCAAAATTAAAAAGGCACCCCTTAGGAGCATTTCCAGATCACACTAGGTGGTGCTGTAATTCCAACTGCAGTTGCTGAATGTGCTTTATTCCTTCTCCTTTCCTGTTAAAGTATAACTTGTTGCAGTGAGCTTTCCATAAAGTTCTAATAATTTTGAAATTATACATGTTTGCAGTGTACTTTTAAGATGCTCTAACTGATCTTTTATTTGGTAGGAACAACACTGAAACCTCTATTTTTCATGTTTTCATTTTTGGTATGGTGAAATAAAGTCCAAAGATTTTTGATCCTTATTGTACTTAGGACTTAGATTTCAGACGTGGATTTTCCTTCTGTTGGATATTTTTGGGAAAATCCTGGATGTCATGCTCAAAAAATTCTACTGGAGGCTGTCATAATCTGTGCCTGCATTGATACCACCATTTTGCCAACATCTGTAGAAGTAAATCATGCTGCACATCTTGTGGAATAGGTGTGTCAGAAGTGCAGGAGGAAACACTGGATTTGGATTCCCACCACTATCCATCTGGTAGTTACGTAGCCTTGCGGCCCCATTTATAGCAGTTGCTATTACTCCAAAAATGCCACTAGTCTTTGTGTTAAACTGACAGCAGAACTTCAGGTTTACCTGGCTCTGCCTGGACCTTGTCTTGATCTTCCTGGGAGTTTGTTTTAGCTTGCTTAGCTGCTGCAGCAATTGCCTAATGAGATGACCACAAATGGCTCGTTCTATCTTTTGCTTAGCTTTGTGCAATTCTGTGGTATAGTGCTCCTTGTTACATAACGTGCCTAATAATAGGCAATATTATAATAAAGCTATTCTATATAGAATGAACTATGTTTGACCCTGGAATAAAATGTAGGGTAGAGGGGACAGGGAATGACAATAAAGCCTTTAAAATTATACTAGAGGCCCTGTTGCTATAAACCACTCCATGTGGTCAGTCACTGGTCACCACAGAAATGCAGCCTTGGGACTGGTCAAAACCAGTGCTAGGGATTGCAAGAGAACAGGAGAGAAGTATCCAATACATTAAGATATCCTGTGTGTAGGGAATCTGGTTCTGCTGTAGAATAGTAAGCCAGTGGCACAAGTAATGTGTAGAGCATGTTAGAAAGTGCATCAAAATAGTGCTATAGAGACCTTAGAGGGAAGGAGGAAAACCAACATCATCTTCTCCTTGAGAAGGCAAGAAAGCAGTAATGAACTTATGCTCTTAACCAAAGGAAGGGTGTGATAACACCAAAAATAAGGTACTAGGACACTAGTAACTGAGTGGACTTAAATTTTAACTACTAATTTTCTTTGAAAGACTTTTCTATAATAATATATTTTCTTTGATTATTCTCTTTTTTTTTTTCCTTCCTGTAATAAGGAGTCCTGGGCTAATAATAATTTCTTGATTAGCCTGTTATGATTTGTGGTTTACAAAAATGAGTTTCAAACCCATAAGGTGTTTTGTTATCCCATGCAAACTGTACAAGTTGTAGCTCAACAACCTGATGAGCAGCTTAGATTGTGATCTGGAAGCAACATCTCCAGCATTCTGGCAGCACTGTGTTTTACTTCCCCCACTTGGAGATCACTGCATGAGCCAGGGAAAGCAGATGAAGAAAATAATTTTAAGTGGCAGGATGAGTGATTGAGACTTCATACCTGCTGTGTATGTTTACAGATGGTTAGGAACCCTTCCACAGCACTTTCTCATTCTTCTGTACTCCAAGTGCATGTATTTAAGCAAATATTAGTAGGGTGTCATTGGCATACCTAATGTGACTAATTTCATTGTTAGTAAGAAGAATGGAAATTGAGTAGAGCTTTCAAAGTAAAAAAAAAAAGTCACTGCAGGGCTGGATGAAATTATCTTGGACATATTACCCATAATTCCTTTTATATGTATGGCTTTAAAAAATGATATGCATTCACAGTGGTCCTATTAACATATCAGTAACAGCTGGAAATACTCTCCAGCCTTGATGTGAATTAGGAAGATGTGAGAGCATTCCAGTTCAACATTTAGATTAACAATTTTAGACAGTTTGAACCCATACCCTAGGAACAAATCAAAAGACATATATAATTTTTAGTTCTACACAAGTCATACATTACTGTATCAAAGTTTGTTCAGGCTATTTAAATAGAGCCCTTCTCTTGTCAAGTGTCCTGTATTAAACTATAGTTACATGTTGACAGTCATTAAGAAGGAAAGATTTCATCAGATGTTTCCTATCACATCAGAAGGACTTTGCTTTGGATAGACTAATATTGCAGAAATTATCTTGGCTTCATTAAATCTAAAAGTAGTGAAGATTTAGGAGAATACTTTTTAAAACACTTTGCATGCTGTCAGCACTGATTATTTTTGAATTTTCTAAATTGTTTAAAACACAAAAATTGCCAACTTCCATGTTAGGAAACTCTTTGCTCTTTTGCTTTTCAGTTTTCAGTCTGAAAACTTGTTCTAGCCACTGTTTTATCAATTAACCTTATTTATTAACGGGCATTTCAATTCACCTTTCTGGTGTACTTTCAGCTTGTAAATTCTTTAATTTCTGGGGAAAAGTTAGGTTTTTTATGTTTGAAAACAAAATTATATGTAGTTAAAATAAATGTCTACTTTCAAAATGGAGCTAAAAATGGAAGAATGTATCCCATTTTATTATTGTTTTCCATTCTAATCAGAAAGTAATAATGCAGTAGCATCTTTTCTGTTTTTTTGAACTTCACATTAAAAAAAAAAGACCTCACAAACTTTCCAGTCAAGCATACTTTCTTTTTCTGAAAAAAATTGCATCAGTTGGCTAACTTCAACTAATTTTGAAAGACTAATAGCCTCAAGGCTAATAAGTTCATGCATATTCACGAAAATTAACCTGAAACTTGGGTATGGGTGATGCTTCCTGAGTAAAATGCTGTGGTATAAGGTTAAAGAAACCTATGAGTAGATTCATCTGTGGGAAAAGCCACAACTCAGTAGACACCTGGACATCTAACCATGACACTCCAGCCATAAGAATCTAAGTATATTGAGTTGCACTATTTTTTTAAGAGTTTCAGCAATGTGTAAAGGCCTAGTATTTTTTCCTTCTACAGAGGAAAGGGGAAGATATATATAAAACTCTCTGTTAATGAATCAATAGAAAGCATACGTTTTTCCCAGCACGCTCTTTCCTACCTGCAAAGCTGCTTCTGCTTGAAACTAAAATCTTTACATCAGTAACTCTGAAGCAAAATATTTGCTTTCAATGTACCACAAAAACCTAACATCATTCTTTTTGCATCAGCCTAAACTCTGGCTCCTTAAAGTATTGTGTTGCTCCATGAGAGTTGAGATCATGTATCTCTTGCTTTCAGTCTGCCAGGTTCCTCCTCCAGGCTATGTGAACTCTGTGGCTCACTAGCTAGTACCCAGTAACTATGAAAGTTTATTTTTTTATCATATTTCCAGGCTAATTTCAGCAGATGAAGAAAAATAGATAACTTGCAATAAGTGGAACGAGATGGATTGTTGCATCATGAAATATAACATGCCAAGGTAAGGAAATGCCTTTTCCCCATAGGAAGTTAAAACAATGAACACCTATTTTGAGATGAGAAAGATGCTATCAGCTTACGTAGACAAAAGCTCATCTTATCTCATCATTTTATGATTACACAATAAATATCATTAAAGATAAAACAGTCTCTTATAGATAGTGCGTTTCACTGGTACTCTTCTAACAGCTTAATGAAGCAATGTTTAAAAACCTCTGTAAGCACTTTGGAAAAGTTCATATTGCATCCTTCCTTGTTCCATAGCTGTTCCTGCAAATTTTTGCCAAAAGCTTTTTAGATTTAGTTTCACATCCTCTATGTTGTTTTCACTCAGTTGACAAAAGGTGAAAGTTCTTTCTCTTGGCTTAAGAAGTAAAACACATCCATAGTTATGCTCCTTTTAAATCCAGACAGGACAAGACTTCGGCCACTATAGGGTTTTTCTGTTACATTTTGTCTTTAAAGCAAAGGCTGGACACAGACTGCCATAAGCAGATATCACTTCAGGTCAAAGGGTCCATCAGACTTCATTCTCTTCTGGGCATCTGTCTTTGCTATCTCTCATGATACTAATATTCTGCAAGAAAAAATTCAATGCTAATACACTAAGGTTTGGGAATACCTAATGTTTACAGGAGTTTAGCCAAATTTATGGAATTCTTTATGTGAAAGATGATGATATTCAGTCATTGCCAGCCTTCAGCAGAAACTACCACGTGTGCTTTTGTTTATTTCCTCAGCATACATCAAGGAAAACCTAAACGGGCAAGAAAGAAAAACCAGCGAAATTAAGTGCAGCCTGTTTTTCACCTCCTCTGTCTGCCTCTGCCCCTTTCTCAAGGATTATATAAGATAAAAAACAAAGATGACATTTGTGACTCTATGACACAAAAGGTTTTGAAAATGCACAGGTAAGGAGAAGTTCAGATTAGTTATGTTCTTTTAATGCTGCCTTTTAAAGCAAATAAAAAACATTCAGATATTATTATTTATAACTCATAACTTAGTACAAACTAAACAAAAAATCCAAACAAATCAGAGATCTGGCAATGACCAGCTGTGTGAAGCCTAAGAAAGACAAGTGCCAGATTCTGCACCTGGGATGGGGCAACTCTGGATGTACCTACAGATTGGGAAATGAGGTGCTGGAGAGCAGTGATGTGCAAAGGGACGTGGGGGTCTTGGTCCATGGCAAGTGGAATCTGAGACAGCAGTGCCCTGGCAGCCAGGTGGGACAACCCTGTCCTGGGGGACATCAGGCACAGCATCACAGCTGGGCAAGGGAGGGGATTGTCCTGCTTTACTCTGAGCTGGGGCAGCCTCACCTCGAATATTGTGTGCAGTTTTGGGTGCCTCAATATAAAAATACATCAAGCTATTATAGAGCATTCAAAGACAGTCTGCAAAAACAGTGAAGGGCCTGAGGGGGGAAGCCACAAAAGGAGCAGCTGAGGTCACTTGGTCTGTTCAGCCTGGAGGAGACTGGGGAGACCTCACTGGAGTCTGCAACTTCCTCATGAGGGGAAGAGGACGGGCAGGCACTGATCTCTGCTCTGTGGTGACAGTGACAGGACCCGAGGGAATGGCCTGATGCTGTCTCAGGGGAGGTCTAGGGTGGATATTAGGGAAAGGTTCTTCCCTCAGAGGGTGTTTGGGCACTGTAACAGCTCCCCAGGGACGAGGTCACAGCACCAGCCTGACACAGTGCAAGAAGTTTTGGACAAGGTTCTTGAGGACATGGTGCAACTCTTGGGAATGTCCTGTTCAGAGACACAAGCTGGGCTTCAGTGACCTTTGTGGGTCCCTTCCAACTCCACATATTCTGTAATTCTATGATTCTATTACAAATCAATTGTTAGCTTGACTAGTAGCAATCCAGATATGCAAATAATATTATTTCCATTTGAGAAAAATTTTTAATTAACTAATCTGTTCAGGGATTTTTGTCAAGTTGCCTGGTGACATTACCTCTTTTCAATTTAGACTTACTATAAGATAATAGCAAGATTTTTTAAAAAGCAGACAACTCTGAGAACAAATCTGCAGCTTTACAGAAATCTGTCAAATTTAGGGGTGGGAAACTGTGTTCAGAATCCATGCCATAACAAAATTCCTAACATATTTTGCATGCTAATCAGAGATATCAAGATGCCCTAAATACATTAGTCAGGCTTATCCTCTGGCTTACAGGTATTTGAAAGTATTAGTTTCCTCCTTTTAGGTCCGGACCTTATGGAAATTACTTAGAAAGCTGCATTAGTAATGGAGGATTGTGGTAATTTTTTATATAGCTATTTTAAAATTTTTCAATTTCTTTACCAGTTCTCAAGTTTTGAAAAACTAGAACCACTTTGAATTCTTAAAAAAAAAGAGAAGAATTTGGAATTTGGGTGCCTATTTAAACTCAGCATTGGGCTAGGTTATATGCACTATCAAAAATAGTCATCATTACTGCAAAATTACAGTGGATAATCAGGCTGTGTAATATTTATTGCTCTTACATCTGTAGAGGCTAAAAATGAACATTTGAAAGCCCTTAGTGCAGAAGTCCTAAAATGTCACTTTTCATTTATATCACTGAGATGGAGAACAGGTCATAGAGAATTTATTTCTGCAGAAAACATATGATGTACAGGAAATATGCAAATATACTCATTCTGTTAGCAATTTTCATTTGCCTTTTAACCTAGAAGAGCTTGGAAATTTTAAAACTCTCACAAAGTAATTTGTAAGAACAACTTAGACCTTAGTTGTGGTCAATTTGTCAGATCTTCATTGGTGTACCACTTTGAGTGTTTTACAGTAAATTAGCTTGTTTTAAGTTGCCACAAAAGAGACAGGATGAAAAGTCTTAAGCTGTTAAACTAAATTTTATTTCTGTGCAAGTGATGGTTATGCATTCACCTTATAAAGAAAACTAGGAAGGATCACTAAAACTAAGAAGAGAATTTATTTGAATAAAGCATGTAATATTGCTTTGAATAAATAAAAGTTTTAAATATTTCAAGCTCTGCAATTCAGGAAATAACTCACATAATTAGTTTAATTGCTTCTCAAAATATGTTAATGGGGGTAAGCATAAAAGTAGAAAGAAGCAAACAAGGATGGAATAAATACTTGTATCTATGTCTGTTGCACTGGGTCGAAACTTGTAAACTCAAGGTGAACTAAAACTTTTCTGCTTATTCATGAAGATTAAGAATGGACTTTGAATAAATTTGCCTGCCGTATTTTAGGAAATCTATTGATTTTCTCTTTGATTTATTTCCTAACAGCGTTGCCAAAGCAGAACAGGCTGTGGCCCGCTTTTTGAAGAGTTTTCTGGTTTGTGCAATCGAACTGCAATGATAATAGCTGTGACTATTAGCTGGTTTGAAATGTAACCCTGTTAAACATCAACCAGAGCCTTCCACAGGAGGCTGCTGTCCTTCTGCTGGTGCGTGACTTTGCTGTTTACAGAAAACTGACTGGATGTTTCTGGCTGTTTACAAAGTGGCTCTGAAGGTTTACTTAGCAGTGGTCTGCTTTCAACAGAGTTGTGTGCACAATTTCCGACTGCATTCACTTTTTTGCTTTTTTTTTGCTTTTTTTTGTTTTTTTGCGCTTTTTTTTTGGTTTTTTTTTGCTTTTATTTGGACTTCCATGAAAAGGGGGAACAGTGTAACTTTATTTAGGACACTGTTTCACTTGGTTTTAGAATTTAGTTTGGAAGAAAGCATGCGCCTTTCTAGAGGAATTATCTTCCAGGCATTTTTAAAGATTTTAGATTTGTTGTCACTTACTTCAATTTGGATCCCAAAGACGACCTGAATGGGGCTGTTCCAGGTTTACTTTTTATATTTTATTACTTGCATTTAGTGGGATCTAGTATTGTTAGAAGGTCCTCAGTAAATAAGAAAGTGACAGCAGCACACATTTTTGACCACTTTCACCCCAAAATGCATAAGAATCAATTGTAGTAGTTTGTCTTTTTCTTAGATAGTTCTGAAATGTAATCCTACATGTCTAGTGATACAATTCAATCCTTAAAAATAGTTCTTCACTTGACTGTTATCTTTTTTTTTTCTGAAGTTTATTCATCAGTTCACAACTCTGTGGCATGATACCAGAGCTGACCACTCCTGATATGTCATCTCATACATTCCTTCAGCAAAATTGTCCCCCCAGACACAAATTTAGGATAGAATAGTCCTTTGCATTCACAGATGTGACCATTAAAAAAAAAAAAAAAGTCTGTACTTTCTCTTGTAGGATCAAGTAGAAAGGGCTTGGATTGTGAGGGAAAACACCCTCCTTTTGTAAACAAATCTGTTCAATGACTGCATTGCATTGTAGGAAATATCTAACTCTTATATCCTTGATAATATTAATTTTTTTCCTTGGTTTCACAGAACTGAAGGTTATTCTTTATATTAATTAAGGAAATGATAAAGTGAAAATCAAAGCACACATGCATTACTTGTTTGTTATTCTATCTCTGATGGAATCTGTTGAGGAAACTTGGCTCTTTGAGATGGAGAGGACAGGCTGGAGGCCATAAGAATTTTATTTAAAGGAACCTAGCTGTCATATTAGGTCACAACTGTAAAATAAAGCTAGGCAATTTCATATGTTGTGAGAAAAGTATTTTACATAATTCCAGTACTTTAATGTTCTGTACTAAAATTTTAAATTTTCTGAATGTGTGAAGAAATTTGGAGCATGTCTATTCTTGGATAATTACTTTGATATACATTTAATTGTGTGACAAAATGTGATAAATGCACAATCTCATTTAAAAATTTTGGTCTTTATTATCCTTATTCCTCATTCCTGAGCAATGAAAGCAAATTACTTTTGCAAGATACAATATAATTATCATAGAATGTCTTGAGCTAAAAATGACCCATAAGGATCACAGTCAATCTTTCAGTGTGTGTGCTGTTTCAGGCTGTGTATCTGGGGTGATTCTCCAAATTTCCATAGTCTCTTACTCTTACAGGATACAGAATATAAATTTAAATCTTAAAATATAAAGAAGGAAAAAAATAAAGAATAATGGCAGGCATGCAATTTTAGCATTTGTTTTCAGAAATGTGGTAGATTGTCTCAGATTTACTCCTTGGAATCACCCAGAACCATGAGTATTATATAAAAAATATGCAGTGGGGAGGGGGAAAAATGTTAATAATAAAATCATTGTTTGTATTTCCCAGCATTATGAGATGAAATAGATTACTGCTGCAATGTTGATTTATTAAATAGTATTCCTCAACCATCTAACTTTAAACTGGTACTACTCGATATTAATTAATCTCTTGAATAACAGAATAAAAAGAATATGTAGCATATTTCAGATAACAATGACCTAGAAGGAAGCCATAAAACATAGAGGGTGAGAGATTATCATGTTTCTTAAAAAATGCATGAAAGTATTTCAGAAATGTGATAGAAAGAAAAGGTTAGTAAAAGCATTGAAGCTGAAATAGATTGACTTAATTAGAAATTTTGGCAAAATAGTCCAAATTTGCAAAGATACTAGTCTAGCTTAATACAAATACTGAAGAGATAAAGTATTTATTGTGAAAAATACATGTGCATGGAGCTGGAGAAAAATATCTGAACTCACTAAAATGCTGCTCTATGTTGCCGACCCTTGGAAAACAGGTGTTCTTCAGCACTGGCTTATGATTTGTAGCCATGTAGCACTCCATAAAACCAGTTTCAAAGTCATATAAGCATTGAAATCCCACTCCTGAAAGTTCTGTATTTGAATAGTTTGGAAATTAAATGTCATTGAAAATGGAAAATTACACTGAAATTTAGGCACATATAAAAATCGTGCTGTCAGCCCATTCCATGAAGAACAATGGACAGTTGACATAGCTTTCAAAAGACAATGGAAGGAAATGCCTTTCAGGGAACTGTTAAAGAAAAGCTTTTTAAAATAGCCTTTAAGTCTTTTTTGGCTCTGTCTTGAGTTCTGCCATAAGTTGACAGTATCTCAGGACATGACTGCAATGGTGTTGTGTGAATGTTGAATAAAGCTGTGGTGCAGCTTTAGATTGTTAAGGAGCATGAACTATGAATTTTATGAGGTCATAGACACAAAGAGGGAAATTCTTAGTCCATTTTCCTATGGGTCCCAATAGGTGAAATAAAATCAAATATTTGCCTTGAGACTTGGTTTCAGAGGAAGTCAGTTATGGGATAAGAAATGCCTAGACAGATGCCATGTGGTAGGCATCTGCTCTTGTTAAACCCACACAGCTGTTGACATGAGTCTGTGCCACCTGCAGATAACTTCTTCACACTGCTGGCTAGTGACACCATCTTGATGCCATCACAATGCATCAGCATGTAACCCAAAACACAACTTACTTCATAGGCAGGCTTAATGATAACTTATGTAATTTTTAAAAAACATATTCAATTAAATTTTTTAAAAAATCAACTTTTATCAGAATTTAACAACATTTCTCATCAGATTGTGTGCAATCAGTATTGCCACCTATAACCTTTTGACCATAATTTTTACAACTCCTTCCTCCTCTCCACTTGGAAGCTTTAAATAATAATTACCTTTACTGTGTAGAAGCAAAGATTTGGGGGATTTATTGTATTTCACTTCTCCCCAAGAAGATTTCTGAGAGTCTTTCTTTGCTTTTCAAAGAACACATTGCTACAAGCCAAAGAAAGGAACTTGATGTATTTCTTGCAGTTTAGAAAGCATACGAAGTTTCACGTACTGCAAATAAATGCGTGGTTGGTTGACCCTGGCTGGATGCCAGGTGCCCACCAAAGCCACCTTATCACTCTCTTTCTCAACTGGACAGGAGAGAGAAAGTATAACAAAAAGCTTGTGAGTTGAGATAAGGGCAGGCAGAGATCATTCAGCAGCAAAACAGACTTGGCTTGGGGAAATTAGCTGAATTTGTTACCAATCAAATCAGAATAGGATAATGAGAAATAAAACATATAGGACTGATCATAAATAGGATTGTTAATTTCTGTGAAACCAGCTTGTTGATTGGGTGTGATTATCAGGACTTTGAATAGCTCTGTGGGGTGAAAATGAGAGGGGAAGTAAGATCTCTGACAGCATATGCAACATCTTTAGATTCTGGCCTTTAAAACTCACTTCTAGGCTTGCTTTTGGATAATAACTGGAAAGAATCCTTTATGTGCAAAAATGAATGCAGTGTAGAGCTTAATTTCATTAGCCACATTTTAAACCATATTCTCTACTTGATGCTTTATCTGAAAGGATGGTGGATCCTCTGGAAGAATTAAATTAAATTAAATTTTAAGAGTAAGCAATTTCCTCAAAGAGATTTGCTTAAATGCTTACATTAGTGATTTGATTCTGCAATTGTCTTCAAAAGTTATTTAATTAAACAAATGCTTGTCCTTAGTTTAAGCACTGTCAGAATATGTACTTCTAAAGGTCAGGGCTTAGGTAGTTTCTTTCTTAATGTTGTAGGGAGGGAAAAGGAGGGACAAAGATCACTGCTTGGGTACTTTGCCTTGCTTTGGATGGAAAGAAAAACCCAAACAAACCATAAAGTCTTAACAATCAATTTGCTTTCATCACGTTCTAAAAGGCTTGTGCAAAGCCCTTCTCCTTTGCAAAGCCAAGCAGGATTTGTCCCTTTATGATGATTGTCTTAGAAAATTTGAAATGCAGGGAAACGAGTTTAGCAGCTGTCAAAATTAGTGCAACTCCTGGGACTAATAAAAACTGTAATGTTGACACATCAAATAACATCCTCGGGATGTGGGACAACACCTAATGTGCGTTTTGTCTGACCTACAAGATGTGTGAGTGGCAGCCCTTGTGCATAGCCATTAACTTGAAGAGGGACATTATGTTTGGGTCTCAAATTGTATATGCTACTTAAAGGAGAATCAACATTGTACTGTAAATGTGGGGGAGCAAAACAAAATCTGAATTTGTGGAGAGCTACATTGCAATAGTGATGTGTGCTTAAATGCCCCTTATAATTATGTGTGCATGTATGTTGTATTTCTTCAGTGTCTGGATGTGGATATGTCTAATAATGCTCATCTTCATAAATTATTTATTTGGCATTTATTTGGCTTACATATCTATTCAATGTGTAGTGAGAAACTATAAGAATTAATAAGTATATGTTTTAAAAAATATTTCCAGATGTTAAAACAGGCAAAAATATCAGTAGAAAATATAAGTATGAAAAAAGTAAAATAAAATTTTAAGAGAAACTTGTTTCCAATATACTGATTTAAGTACCTTGACCTAAATAGGTCAAGGACTCCAATGCAGAAAACAATTGCAAGTCAAAATGTAAAACACCCCAAACCCATCACCATTCAAAGAAAGGTTTCCAGGCTTATCTGGATGAATCCTGACCTGAGAAAGAACCTCTTCCCTCCTGCCCTAAAGACAGCATGAAAGAGAGTTTTATCTTTCAGGTCAGAGAAAGTAGGAAGAGGTTAGAATTGCCAGAAGTCAAGCTGAAGCAAGGAAATTAAAACAAATAAACAAGAAGATTCTTTAGATAAAGAAGAGAACAAGATCTGTTTGTACGAGGTAACCTGTATTGGCCCCAAATAAGAGTAGTATTTTGAATCACTTTTAAATAATGATGCTAAAAATCTGCACAAGGCAGACAGCTAATGATTATGGACATGTGGCAATGGAAACCATCTCCCTAATGATGGTACAATAAGCTCAGTGTGTAACATATGCTAAATGAATTATAGGTGGGAATTGGATAGGTGCTCTCAAGAGTTTTGCCATTTCAATCTGGTAGCAGCTATTTAGGAAAATGGGATGAGAAGTTAAGTGGAGAAAAAAAGTAGAATTAAGTATAATTTATGATTTTCAATTATATGTCTTCCTAAAGTAATATAAGCTTAGATAAGATACTTCATCACATTACCAGAAATAGAGGTTATTTTTTAATATCCCTAATGCAGCTCAAGCATAAGGCATATGCCTTCTGTGCCAGCTGTGGACATGGTGCTTTGTATTAAACACTCTAAACATGCTGTGGAGCAGTGTAGTGTTTTATGGCTTGTTTAGTGCTGAGAGAGTTAAAACTTTTGTTCCACTTCTTTTTGCTGGGTCAATTTGATTCTGGGAATGAAATCTGCTGCTTGTATAGGGTGCTACATAAACTCCTGTATTTTCCTCCATCCAAAAGACATGTTCCATATATATTCAAGGTCTTTTCTCTGCGGCTGCATCTTTTGTTC
Organism: Alethe castanea; assembly: GCA_024734035.1. Classification (NCBI taxonomy): domain Eukaryota; kingdom Metazoa; phylum Chordata; class Aves; order Passeriformes; family Muscicapidae; genus Alethe; species Alethe castanea. The sequence goes on from JANRGV010000084.1 coordinate 35,819,363, forward strand.
CAGGTAACTCACGTAACCCAGGCCTCATATTGTGCCAAGGGAGGTTTAGGTATTGAATATTAGGAAAAATTTCTTTACTGAAAAGGTGGTAAAGCATTGCAACAGGATGCTCAGGGAAGTGGGAGAATCCCTGTCCTTGGAAGTGTTCACAAACCTGCACTTGGTGCTGGGGATGTCATTTAGTAGTGGACGTGGCAGTGCTGTGTTAATGGTTGGACTTGATGATCTCAGAAGTGTGTTCCAACCTAAACAATTCTAGGTACAAATATATAAACAGCTAGCCTTGCCTTTGCTGCTGTGGCCCAAGGTTTCCTGAATGTCCTTCTTGGACAACTCGTGGATACAAAATAATAATAAATGGCTTCTTGCTTGCATGAACTGAGCAATGATGCCTGGGAGGGATTCAAAGGCTGTGTTATGAACCCATTATATACACTGGTTATTAATAGAAGTTAGTGCACTGACTTCAGTGAGAAACTATTGTTCTCCAAAGAGCTTGGAGAAAATCTGCTTTCCAAAGGCAGAGTTTAAGACATTGTGGAAATGAGCCAACAGCTCTGAACTACTATTGCCTTTTCACAAGCAACTGGAGACAAATTTTATTAGACTTTTTTTTTTTTTCCAAGACGTATTAGCTCCTGTTGACTGACTGTATTCTGAGAAAAGAGAAGATAGACAACTTGACAACAAAAGCTTTCCTAGCATTTTCACCAAGGGCTGGGGTGCCTGCAAATTTTTGTTTATTGTATTTTTGACAACTATTATCTGCCTGTCAGCATGAAGGGGCCACACAAGAGAAAGAGATCACCACCTGTATGTGATTAACAGCCAACTTGTTCCCTAACATCACCCAAACTTGTAATTCTTGCCACCTCCTAGACTTATGGCCACCTTATAATGGCCACCTCCGACACTTTGTCCTCCCAGAATAACTTTACAATTCATATATATTTTGGTGGGATTGACCCTCCTCCTTGCTGGTGACTGATATATGTCCTAACCCTTAGAACTCCTATGTGTCCTACTGTACACCCTGCCACAGCATTTCAGCACTAGGAAAAGAAATTCTGCCTTACCTAAATCTCCGTGCTCTGCTGCTTGAGAGATCCCTTTTTTCCCAGATTCTGTAAGAGCCATTTTGTGGGTGGCAGTGGATGCTGGAGGAGTGTGCCTGGTGTGCCAATTGCAGATGTGACTCTTCAAAGCTCATTACCTGCAGTGGAGAGAAAAAATTACTGTCATGACTTGTTGAGGGTTACTTGTGGCATGTCCTTCCTATTACCTTTTATAGAGGAACCTGAGCATATAATAGAAGTAGTTAAGCACAGCTCTGTCTAGACAAACAATGAACACTGATGTATGGAGCAGGTGAAGAAGTGCAAGAGCTGTTGGGAGTTTTCAAGGAGGGTCTGCAAAGACTTGAAAATTTGTAAAGCAGGTTTACCATGTCCTGAATACTACCTACTTTTTACACATGCACAGTAGTTGCATGTTGGGGGAAAAGAGTATTATCTTTTCTCTCTGAAGTGTAGCATTCCAGAATTATCTCAAATGTTATTAAATTCAGCCACAACGTTGACTGTATAACCTAGAGCTTGGCATACTCAGAGCCAGTGCTAGTAGAGTGCTGCAGGTGGTCTGAGGAAGGATGTGTGCTGTAAGCATGATGAACCTTTACCTTCCAGAATATTTTACCATAGTCTTTGTCCCTTTTATTCATCAACTGATTTATCTGGATAATACAATTTGCAGGTTTTTAACTGTGGTGTAATTGCTGTGGTATTTTTATATTTTTCAGCTTCTGAGGACATACATTCCAGACTGTCTTCTATTTAGCAGAAGCTAGGGCTTAAATGTAAGTTTGGCTTGGAGGAAAAGCCTGCTGGTGTGGTGGTTTTGGTCTCTACTGTGCTCATACTTGGGTTAATTATTTTTGTGGTCTTCTTATAAATAATAATTAACTTGCCTTTTTTTTTTTTCCTGGTGAATATCTGGTTACCATAGACAGATTCTTGAAAGGTGGTTACAGGCTATTTTTACTTTAAGAATGCTTTAATTAGGGTTATATCTCTAGAGACAAACTAAAAATTAACAGAAAAAAATTGCATTGGATTAAATATTTTAATTCCAAATACAATTTTCATTTCAGAAGAGAAAATTGTCTGAAACTTTTGCGAAAGAAAATAATTACTGATACATGGAACATTTTCTGCATAAACGCACTACTTGCATGGTTAAGGAAATGAAATTTCATTAATGTTTGGCATATTATATGCATAATCCCATAGAGTTCAAAGTCTTGTTTTACACTTCAGCACTGGGAATCAGGATTTCCCAACACAATGCGGTCAGAAAAAATGAATTAGCACTGACGCAGAGCTCATGACCTCCTTGGCGCCAAGGGGCTACATTTAGCCAATTTCCTGCAAGGATATAGTTCAAGGAAAGTTTCTCACTGATGCCTGATGTAATTCATATGATCCCATTTACCTTTTTGTTTTAACTTTTCCAGGAGTGGCTTTAAAAGAAAAAAATAATTTTTTAATAGTTACTTGAATACCATTCCCTTGTTGAAAATAAGATTTAATTTCATTGCCTTTGTATATGCCCTGTTTGAGGGTTAAGTCCAGCATTTTGTTATTTCAACAGACTTCAAACATGTCATAAATAAATTTCCACTGGGTTGGCACTTCCTTTTTGCTGCCTGATGTAGGGATTGATTGTTCTTTGCAAGTCTCTCGGGATTTTATGAGCTTTCTCAGAATGACTGACTTGACCACAAATTCAACCACCATAATTTTCAGAAACCGTTCACACAGAAAAGCCAATAAAGGCAATTTTTAGAACAATAGCAAGTGCTACGTATTGTATGAGATCAAATGCCTTCTCAGGTGTAACAAGAGACACTGACAATGATGTTCAAAATGTTATTAGTGGGATTAGAGTCAGTAGCAGAGAAAGCTGTTAATATGAACGTTGTATGAGATAATATTCCTGGAATAAACATTTCTGCAAGTGGTGTCTTTGTATATGCATAAAAATACTGACATGGTTAAAGACTACTTGGCATTTGGGAAGTTTATTAAGTACTGTGGAGATGGAATAATATTAAAATTATGTACTGAGTCCACTTAGGATAAGAAGGTAGTAAAATTTTAATAATATCTAAATTAGCTATGTAATATAATTGAATAATTAAGTATTGAATATCTTAAGTATTAAGACAGACACAATAAACTAATGTAATAAAAAGAATTAACTGAGGAAGTAAAAGTTCAATATTCAATCCAAATGCTTAGAGAGAGATCCAATGGCATCTTAAACATCCAAGTGAATCCTGAGTGAATTCCCTAGGCCTTGTATATATACCTGACAGCCTCGAAGTGTTAGCTATGCTTGGTGTCTGAAAGAAGACTTGCTATGCTTAGTCTCAGAAATCACTTTTTAATAGTCTACTAACTATTCAATAGTATTAGTGTATTCTGGTCAGCAGTTAAAAAAACAGCATGAATAAGAAAACTTCTTCTGGGTAGTTCAACAGAATTGTTAAACATCTCAGATTTAGTACCATTCTTTTTTCTTAAGCACTTTTGGCCATAGCTGGGTATAATTTTTCTTTTGTGCCAAATTCTTCTCTGTGAAATGTTTGGGAAGATGTCTGCATCCAAAGAACCAAGGAATCATAGAATCATTTAGGTTGGAAAGAACCTCTAAAATCATCAAGTCCAAACTAAAGCTAGTGCTGCCAAGTTCTTCATTAAACCATGTCCTCAAGTGTCACATCTACATGACTTTTAAATATCTCCAGCAATGATGACTTAACCACTTCCCTGTGTCAGCCTGTTCCAGGGCTTGAAAACCCTTTTAGTGAAGAAATTTTTTATAATATCCAATCTAAACTTCCTCTGGTGCAATTTGAGGCCATTTCCTCTCAGCCTATTGCTTGTTACTCAGGAGCTCTATTCCCACCTCACTAAAACTGCCTTTCAGGCAGCTGTAGAGAGCCAGATCATCTCCCCTGAGCTTCCTTTTCTCCAGGTTAAACACCACTAGCTCCCTCAGCTGCTCCTCACAAAACTTGCTTTCCAGGCCCTTCACCAGCTTTGTTGCCCTTCTCTGGACTTGCTCCAGCACCTCCATGTCTCACTTGCAGTGAGAAGCCCAGAACTGTTTCGTGATGCCAACAGATGCACCATGACTTTCAACTCCTCTTGGTGGTGGTCCATGCGGCGTGCATTGGTGCAGATGTTCTTCAGTTAAGCTATTGATCCCATCATCTTTTATGAGTTTTTGGATGTCTGATTTGGATTTCCTATTGATTTTTGAAATGCTTTAACCAATTAGGAGGTTTCTTTGGAGCCAATTTGGCACATATCTTGGTTGGACTGCTATTGCCCTATAAGATCTTAAAGGCAGCTTTTTTAGGAAATTAAATTTTGCCAATACTTTGAAGCTGAAAATGAGATTGTTCAGTTATTTCCTATTCCAAATATTGGGTAAAACTGGATTAAATATTTAAAGACAGTAATTGCTGAAAAATATGTTTTGTAATGCTGAATGATGCATAATTAGCACTCCTAGACTTACTATTTAAAATATTTCTGGAAAGCACACTAAGTGACGCAGAACTAATGTCAAATATGCATTTAATTTATGTTAAAAAAATGCAGCTGGCACAGTCATCCACTTAGGAACAAGTGGTTACTTGACTACTGAGCAAACGTGATACTAATGAATGGAGTATAACATCACATAATTCTCCTATGTTCCTACCACAGAAAAAAACGTGGAGGGCTTTGATCCAAAGTAATCATTTTTCCTGTTTTCATCCACAAGTTGTACAGTTTCACCATGCTGTGTGGAAAGGCAGCTGGAATTACATACCCACTGTAAGCAACTACTATACAAGTTTGTTCTCGGGAAGTAAACAAGCTCAGAAATATTTGAGCGCTTGCTTAAAAGAACCAAAACTACTTACTAATTTCTCAGTGTATCTATGCCCAATTTAATAATGAGAATCATGCCATTTTAATCAGAATTTGATTCCCAGTAGCATAACTTTCAGTCTTCAGTTGTATCTAGTGTGCAGCTAGCAAATAAAATGAAATTGGAAAGGCAAAACTGCATTCAGCAGAGCACTTTTTCCTACCCACCTGCACAAATTTAAAAATTTACTACAGAGACTACAATTGAGAGTTTGATCTCCATTGGTCAAAAACTAATTCAAAGTGGGAGAAGCTGTGTGTAGAACATTGGGAAGACTATTTTCATTACCACAGCTTATCAAAGATAAGGTGAGTTTTATTAGAGGAGGTGCTAAATGTTCTGCAATGTAAATATCTGAAATTTAAAATCACTGTGCTCAATTTTGGGTCTGAGCTGCTTTATTAGAAGAGAAACTATGTGATGCCACATTCAGACCTTTCTTACTACAGCTTGCTATTATTAGAGGCAGAAAAAATGTCCAAGAGGCTGGATGCTCCAACACTGGCTGTGGCATGATCTAGGGGCAAACAGTAGTTGGTCTTAGTTTTGGAAGTGGGGAGATGAATAGGGAATCAAATAACAACTACAGAAACAATGCTGGGAGAGAAATCCCTACAGAGTGATTGTACAAGACATTAAGTGGTGAAACTAAAAGGGGACAGAATCTCAGAGAGACTTGATGTACCATTTCACATAAAAATTAATGTCAGGTAATACTACTTAAAATATGATTTCTTACAAAAAGCCAAACATATGTTCTCTTACCCATTTTATAACAATAGGTAAAAACCCCCATATTCTCTAAGTCATTCATAATATGTACTGAGGAGATCATGTATCATGAGACACCCTTGAAAAGGTTTGCAAACTGCTGCAGTATCTGAGATTATCTGCTCTAAGACCTAGCAGAGGAATAACTTCTTTGCTTAGGTTAAGATTCTCATTCTCACTTGTATGGAAATTATGGTATTTGGAATAAGATTATTTTATTCCTGGCAATCTTATTTCTGTATGTACCTGCAATGGTATTTTATCTAACAAAATAGGAAGGAGTTTAAAACAACAGTTTTACCCCAGATTTCCCTTCAAAATCGAATCTGATTTTTTATTTTTTTTTTACTCTAGTTACCTGTATATATACTTTATTTATTTATGCATATATTTATTTCTATAGAGATATATATAAGCTTTATTGGCTGTCTAAAATACATCTGTAGGAATTTAGCAACTGTTGGCAATATTTAGAAAAAACAGCTATAGTCTATACTTTGAATGGAATATTCATTTTTTTCAAAACAACAAATAAGACCTTAGCTACTCTCTTGACTGGCCATTAAAAAAGGACATAACTGTGAGAGGTCACCAAGAATTATGCTATAGTTTAGGCATCTTTCGGTTGACTTGGATGTGAGTATTTAAATTCTGCCTGTGAAGCACTTCCCAATTAAAGCATGTTAGAATTCAAGACATTTCTCTGTACAAACTGACTGAAATAATTAATTTCAATAGAAAGCAATGGGAAGAAAAGAAATAGCCTTACTGAGCTACAATTCTGGCACCCTCGGAAGAATGGGAACAGACGGTTTTACTACAGATCCAGGACTGTTACACATTATTTTTTCTCACTGTCTCTCGTCTTGTCTTTCAAAGACAACCATTCCTCTTTTCTCGACCAAAATGCAGATCTTTTTTTTTTTTTTAATGCTTCTTAGCAGTATGTGTATGGATGTGGAGTTATGAGGTTCCCTACAGAAGGATGTGTGAACCCAGCTGAACCAGAAGGGAGGTTGTTGCTCTGCTCCTGCGAAGATACTGGTGTTTCTCACAGAAACAGTAGCTGGAGGAAAAGGATAGAAATGGATCAGAAAAGCTGACCAGTGACTATACTGTAAACATTATAGGGGATCAGACTATATATAAACTATATATAAACATATTTTATATGAATTAGATGTGATATAGTGAGACAGTCTATCTCACTAGTGCTGGATACCAGATTTTAGTATCTGGTTCTGCAGAACTTCAAGTATTTTTAATTCTCATCAAAATTTGCAGTGAAATAGAGGATATGTCTTGTTTGCATCTTGTCATGGGAATTAGCCTGCTTTTTATGGACTGTTTAGAAAACAGCCTAATTCTGGTCTGAAATGGTTTATGCAAGAGAAAATTATTTCTATTGTGTTTATTTTTCAATTAAATATATTTTTTTTCATCTTTTAAAAATGTACAAAATATTTGAATAGTACTGGAATGATTTTTTAAATAGAGTTACATGAAAACCTTCCAGTGCTCTCTCTTATTTGTAGTTTAACACCTCTAGAGAGTATGTTTAAGATTTTTTTCCTATATTTTGGCATGACAGGGAGATTAGATCTGTTAGAAATGCATACTGTTTGGTATAATCTGGAAGTAAAACAGAATGTATCAGAATTCTAACTAAAGAAAGAAATTAGCTTTCATAACATTATTTTTAAGTGCATTAAAGGCATATTTGATGCTTTTCTCACACACAGTGTGTCTCAGCAGATGGAATGATCCAGCTGAGCAACCTTCTCTGCTTATAGTTTTCTACTCAGCAGATGACAGTTTAGGTCAATGACTGTTTTATTTGGTGTAAAGACAAAAGAAAATTTAGCCAATCCAAATAATAAGGCTAAATTAACATTATTAAAGGGGAAAATCAAACTTTCAAGGATTTAAAGGTAGAACACATCAGCTCTCATCAATTCCTGAATGTGGTTTTTGTCTTTGAAAGGCAATCACTTTTGTTTTTTCATTTCTGCTAACATCAATTTGGACATGTAAGTGTTAACTATCAATTTACACATTTGGGTCTTGACGACAGGCAAGCAGAACATTATCTAATTGCTTAAATGATAGTTTTTTACTGCAAGAATATGTCAAATTAAAAGTTTTCTCATTTGGTAGACAGCTCCATCAGAAACAATGCAAGTAGGATGTAAAATAGTTTCACGGCGTACATGTAGAGCTCTATCTCACATAAATTCAGATTAAGTATTTTTGAAGCCCACCAAGAGAATTGCTAGATTTTTGTCCTTTCCTTAGAGTCCTTTATTTTCTTTAGTATTCAAAGTGTGTGATGGGAAATAAAAAGTTGCATTTTCCACCTTTATTCTCACATCTGTAAAACAAGTTAAACTTCCATCACCTGAAATCATCCCACCAGAATGTCATGTGTCAATGACTTGGTACTGCTGCTAAGAACTATGAGTATACAAGTGCATTTCACTCTTTCCTACCAAGCACTACACTAAAATGTACTCTCAGTTGGCATGAGCATCCATAAATCCTTATGGAGGTTACTGGAAGAAAGCATCTTTTGTAACATGAGTGGAAGACACAGAGCTCACCGTGTGAATTGGCCAAAAAGCCCCGAATGCAGCAGCTGCAGCCCTGAGCTCTGCAGGACTCCCAGGGAGGTTATCACAGTCAGCCAAAGGGGAATGAATGTGTGTTATCCTACTCATGCCAAATTTAAACTTGCCCTGGCTTTAGCCCCAAGTCTTTGCCATGAAATTACTGATAATCTTGGGGATCAATGCTTGACAGACTTTTCATGTATATAAATAATGCAGTATTTTACCTCTCAGATCACTGATTTTCCTGGATGGTTTAAAGGGAAAAAAAAAAAATCAGACTTTTATTACTGACATAAGTGGAATTACTACTGTCTTACTTAACTCCTTAATAGATTTTAAACCACTGAAGTTTAAGTAAAGAGGCTTTTTTATTCAAAATGGTTTTCTTTTTTGAATTTTTTTGGTGGTTATACCTTACTACACATGAAGATGACAGCTTAGGAAATGGAAATGTAGTACTTTCATCAAGGCATATATAAAGTACTAAATAACCATCAAGTAAGCATTGTAAACCAAGAAATACTCCAAAATAATCAAATACACACTTGGCAAGGCAGCTGAAAATTTAAGTATAAACAAGTTTTAACTGTGTCAATTTATCATACAAATTAATGAAGTCACAGCAATACAAAGAGATGTGGAGTTTCTTTGCACATTGAAGAGCCATTGCATCTCACTTTCAAAGAGAGCAAAGCATGTCATCCTGCAGAGGAGAGGCATGACAAAAGTGAGAAATGTGAAATAGTCACATGAACTAGATGAAAAGTATTTATTCCCATACTTGTAAAATTTCCAGAACTACTGGTTTATAGCAGGTGGTAACATCCAGGATATTTCAGTCCCTTCTCTAACATCTGGTGCTCTGTTACAAGAACAAGATGGTCAAATAAATACTACTGACTCCTGGTCAAGTCAATCACACTAGTTTTAGAATATTATGCTCTCCATTTCTGACTTGAATCTTACTTCATACAAAGTAAAATAACTTAGAGAACTAAGAGAACCTTTCACTTGCGTTTTGGGCATAAAGCTATTTGAACTTTATGAATACCTACAGAATTTTACTTCACAGATTAAATAGGGAAGTCATTAGTTTACATGCCTTGATAGAGTATAAGTATATACCTTGAATTCTAGGCATTTGCTAAAGTGCATCTTCAGGTTAGGGAAGATTTCTTCAGAAATTAGCTACTATGAAATGGGAACAAATTAAAGAGGAATTTTTTGGTCTAAATTTAGGATTTAGGTATCGCTCTCAGTGATTATATAATCAGTTGTGAATCTAAATCATTGTGTATTTTTACTTTATGTATCCTTTCATCTTACTCTTTACAGATTCTTCGGTGAGAAGGAAATTTTAAGCACTGACTGGTAAGTATGCTTAAGGCTTAGCTATGTTTTGGTGTGACATTTCACTGTGTTGCAAACTCTCATGGCAGGAACAATACAGTGAAGACCACAATTTGTTTTAAGCTGTGTGTTTCATAACTTCCCAAACATCATCTGAATGGTTTTGCTGTCAGCAGAAGTTGATTCAAATGCTCTTAATCTTAACTAACACTTCATAAATGGTGAGATGTTCAGTTTTCTCTGTCTTATTTTTTCAGTCTTTTTCCATGAGGCATTCTTTGAGCTTCATAGTGTTTCTGGCTCTCTCTTGGCGAGCTAACAGGAAATCCCAGTAGATATCTGCTGGTTCATGGTTTTGCATGAAAACAGGAACAAAACTTATGGATGATGTCTTCTCAAGCTAGTGAGCTGTAACAGCTATATTTACCAATCTTGGAAACCTGGAGTTTTCAGGTAGTTCTTCCCTTCTTCAGTAATCAATGATGTTAGAACAACCTGTAAAGAACAAGAGTACTTGATGACATTTACCTGGCCTTGCTATTCTGAAGACTGATCACAGTCTTACAATGATCCCATTGAAATGAATAATACCATTGAGATCAGAAGAAAGAATCAACAAGCCTCTCCCTGCAGATGTATGGTACTGACTTGCCTTTAGCAAACCTCCTGTAGATATTCTTCTCAGAGGCCAAGGTTATAATTTATTTATTTAGTAATGCATTTTTTTTCACTTTTTTCAGTCTATTTTTCTTGCTGGGAGTTTGAGGATCCCCCTAACACAGATCATCTTCATCCCAAGCTGGCTCTAGAAGCTCTTTGGTGGGTAAGTCACAGAAGGAGCCAGAATCTGTTAGCACTGGTGGCTGCAGCTGCATTCCCAACTGGAAACCGCACAGAGAGAGGATGCTGGTTTAGGAATCCGTGTACACAGTTCTGCAGGACTCTGACTGGACATAGAGTGAATAACTGAACTGAGACTGTAGGCTAGGAAAGGAAAAGTTTTATTCACCCACTGGTTGATCATCATTGTTAGAGTTACTAAAATAAAAACAGTTATTTTAGAACTGCTTTTCAAATTAAGTTACAGTTAAAGAATATAAGATATACCTCTTACATGTTTCAAAGAACAGTGACATAATAAAAGGAAATGTTAACTCATAGATCTTTGAAACATAAAGACTTATGATTATGAAAGCTGAATGCTTTTAAACTTAATGCAGTAAAGTACTGAATGAACAGATAAACTTCTACTGCTCGGATCCTCTAAAGTGCAATCTACTGTTATGAATCTTTCAAAAGAATACTGATCTTTTATATATAATACTTGCAGCAATAGCAAGACATCTCATTGCTGCACAGCCTGTTCTTTCAAATAAATATACGAGTGTACTGTCACATAAACTTCTAGTTTCCTGACAGGTAACACCAATATGTATTTGAAAACTCACTCTCTTATTTTTGGAAATTACCTTTGATAGAAGATTAATCTCTACATAAAGCATATATTTGCATTTTGTTCATAGTTTCAAAGTGAGTTTAAATCTTAACACTAGCTCTTGCTCTAGTGGATGTAAATGACTGAACATCAGAAATATGTTTCAGTGCTTGTTTTTTTAACACTTACCTGAATTTTGAGTTTATTTCAAACTAAGCCTCCAGGTAGTATGTCTGCTCATATGACTTGGTTGTTTTTTGTGGTTTTTTTTTAATTTTTTTATATTTATTTTTTAAAAATTATTTTGTTTGTTTTTCCAAAAGCCATACAAATCCAAGGTATTTTTGTGCTTCAGTTAGATATTATCTGCTGTACTTTAAAATAAGTATCTCTTAAATGGTTTACAAAAACTGATTGGATAAGCTGAAACCAGTAGTATCTACCCTGATGGTAACTCAGGATGTAGGCTAGTAAAAAGTACATCCATATGGTGTATAGTATCTATCCTTAAAAATGGCATTATCCTTCTGGGATAATCCATAACTCCATTTCATCTGTCTTCACAGTGCCGTAAAGCAGGTGGTGGGTGCATCTGTCCAGAGGAGGAAGACAGACCTCAGAGGAAGTCTTCTTACCTGCCCTTAAAGCCAAGATTTTATCCAGTCAAAGGATTAATGAGATGTGAACATAAACTCAAAACCAAGGCTGAATTTAGTGTCATATGCTGCACTGGACATCAAGGACTGGGTGAATGCACTCTTAGACTGGAGGGGTAGTATGGAGAATCCAGCAGAATTAAAGCTTACGTTTTTTTACTGGGAGAATGATATCATAAATTGGTTTTTTGTTTATAAATTATCCTTTCTGTTTCAAGTGGTATCTGCTAGTGTGTTCAATGCATCTGTTATCTTTTTTTGCAAGTTTGCTATGGGGAGCTCTCAACTGCAATTTTTATTATTATTATTTGCTTGGACAGATTGGATTTGCAAACTTGAAATGTGAAGTTTCACACTTTTTTTTAATGCTTGCATGTATGTGTAATGAAGAGTAACTCTGGGCATCAGAGTTAATCAGATTAATCCCAATGTTGGCATGATTATTTAAGAGAGAGAGAAGAAAGCAGTGTTCATGATAACAGAGAAGAAGGTAATCCTATTTTTAGTGAGAGATTGGATATAAAAGGGAAATAGAAGGGTTAGAGTTAACAGTGATATGTGAAAAAGGCTGATAGGGAAATACAGATATTCTTATGGGGAGACTGAGATATGGTCCAGAAATCTAAGCGAAGTAATTTGAGAAAGAGTGAAGGGGAAGAGTTCAGTGACCACATACTGCTGATTATAATTGTAGAAAAGGGATAAAGAATTTGCTGAAACACAGTTGAAAAGTCACTGACTGCCATGAATAGATACAATATTCTTATTCAGGAACAAGAAAAATACCTGAATCTACAGTATGTTATTTTCATGACAGCATTTTACTGAGAAGAAAAGGGAATAAATGGTAATACACAATTATTAGATGTTTCTATAGTTTGCCAGAAGTAGAAATGCTTATACAAAAGAGTAAAGCACTGTGTTTTAAGATTTTTTATTATTTTTTTCTGGAACGTGCTAGTTGTAATTCAGTACATTCTCAAGCTGAAATAAGGTCCCCTGATTCACAGATTCCGACTACAGATAAAATACTATTTTTAATGATAAATTACTGAAATTTTAGAAATTGTAAAATTGGTGACCTCCTAATGTTTTCTTCTTTCTGCTGTATTCCATTACAACATTTGGACAAAAAAGTATAGGTAAAATGAGTCCAGACATGTTCCATAAAAAGATTTTCATCTCTCCAGAGCTTTTGAGACCTCGAGTGTATTGTGGAGTCTTAAACCTGTATTCAAGTGGCTTAACTTCATTAGTTCTTATTAGCCATTAATGTTAATTATTTTTTAAAAAATTAAATACCTGGTCCACTTGATCTTATTATTTCATCACTCAATTAGAAGGTTGTCCTGTGTTCTTTCCCATTAGTTTCATCT
>JANRGV010000084.1:35832624-35856714 GCA_024734035.1 Alethe castanea
GCAAAAAACCTATTATATAAAGAATTCACCCTACGTAATATTTTCCAAATTAAAAAGTTATGAAGATTCTGAATTGACCACTTTTAAACTTTTCCATCTGACAGCAACCATTTGTACCTCAAAATGATGCAAAATTAAATATATTTATATCACAATATTTTAAGAATATATCCTTAAATTTAATATAAAATAAATAATATTTAAAAGAACACAGTCTATCCTTCAGGCTTATCTGCTGATGAGCTTACTGACTGCATAAATGATTCCATTCCTGTCTTTTGGCATAGATGTGATAGGAGGTTATGCTTCAAAAACATGGGAGATATGCTAAAATTCAAGGGCAGCTGGAGTTGTAACTGAGATCTAAAGACTGAAAATGAGAATACTGAAAGCAATCCTGACAGTAAGCCTTTCAAGATGATACAGTACATATGCAAGATTTCATGCTGGTCTTTCAAATAGAGCTGAGAGACCTGATTTACTATCAGCTTGTTCAGCATGAATTAAACAAACATGTCAGCTGACTAACAACATTCACACTGCAAATAGCATGTCCCTCTGGTAGTGCAGGTAAAGAGGGCTTACCCTGCATAATTTATGGTCTCCCCAGAGTACAGTATTGAAAGAGTACAGAAACTGCTGTAAATTCCTGATGAAATGCAAGTGTAAGTCTGTTTACTATTAAATGTAAATGATTTACTGCAGTTACATGCGCTCTCCCTCTCCCAACCACCTAGTAATTTTTGCACCAGGCATAGGGATTTTAGACAAATAACAATAAAAGCTTTTTATTTGGAGTTAGGGCAGAATAACTTGCATGTAGAATTATAATCTATCTTTTCAAATCTCCTTTTAAGCTGTATAACCTATTTTTATATTTTTTAAGAATATCAAGGTTTGAAGGGAAGATGAAAATTTCAAAGAGATCACAATAAAGTACCACTTAAAAAACTGAAAATGGTGTAGACCTATAACCTACTTTATGTAATAAATGCAAGGAAGACCTGTTCTACAGATTTTTTCATGACAGTATGGAGATAAATGGAATGAAATTTATCACACAGAATCTGTAGAGTCTATCGAATAGTAATGATAATAATCCTGATGTTTGTGTTATGTACAATGCATTTTTATAGAACTATGCTCATTGCAAGTAGAACTGGAGATTCTGATTATCATAAAATGTTACTAACTGCTTGTATGTATTATTTATTCTATGCATCTTCATAATTTTGAGAATGGTTAACTAGTTACTTTGCTCAGACATAAACCTGATTTTGTGGTAACTCTTTGACAAGTCAGGAATTTGCTCTCTATAAGCCTTATTTTACTTAGATTGGAATAATTTATGCCACAAAGTCTCAGTACCTGGAAAGTTAAGAACCAGAAAAAACATGCATTCAAGAAAGTAATTCTTACTGAATACTGTTGTTTGTGATAAAGTTGAAGCTTCTTGTTCATTGGTCTCATTTTTTAACTTCCTGTCTTCCCTACTCAGATGGGTTTTACCATTTTGGAGTGTGGTATGCTCACTCAGTAGAAATGCAAGCACCTGCTTAGCCACAATGGGTTTATTACCTTTTTCCATGAACCCTTTAAAAAAAATTACACATTTAATCATTGCTCAGTTTAGTAGGGTTTGGGGTTTTTTTTTTGTTTTTTTTTTTTGTTTGCAAAGTATTTTAATATGCACTTTTTATAATCTATGTGGAATTGATTGAATGTGGATTTTGTTCTGCCTTCACTTGTGCCCTTCTCCTTTATAACCACAAGAACATTTTTGATCTGTTAATTAGATACCTGCTAACTCAGGCTCTGTTTCTGGTACCAGATTTGGTTTGTCTTTCTCTTTACTGCCTCTCTTCTGTATTGTGCTGGGATAGAAATTTAAAATCTTCACCAAAGGTGTTTTGTTTTTCTCAAGTCTTTATAAAAAGTGTAGTGATTTTGGTTTGCCAATTTGAGTCACAGCAGTAATTCAGTTTTTTATTTAATTGTTTCTTAAGGTATTTTAGGCTTCCTTCAAGCAGGTAACCTACAGAAGTGGATGCTTGCATTTTTTCTGAACACTGAATTAAGTTTGATGACCAACCTCTAGCTATTATGTTGACATTACCAATTTAGACACTAATGATTTGCATGACTACTAAACTTACTAATGAGAAATGTGAGTTGTTATAACAGCTAAAGCTGTACATCATTGTTAAATTGTCATCCACATTGCTACCTGCATTTGATTGCTGAAGCAATGTAGTAATAAAGGCATTGTTCAGTATTTGCATGCCTGAACTTCACCCTGTTATGCTACTTGGATAATAAATAGCTGGCTCTTAGGAAGAACACTGAGCATAGCAGGCAGACAGTGGAAAGTGTGAAGCCCCAAAGTGTCTCTCATCCTGTTAGACTGCCTCAACCCATGATGGGACTGAGTAATTAGCAGGAATTTTCACTCAGTTTTATTTACTCTGAAATACAAAGAATAAAAAAGCAACCCCTCCAGGCCAAAGTTCTAGGATGTAATACTATTTCATTAATAACTCTTTTAAGAACAGCTGCTTAGATCCATAACAATTATTTTTACAGATCTGACTATTCTTGTCACAAAAATATTGCTTTGCAGCTTTGCTTGTTCCACTCTGCACCCAACAAAGTTTCTGTAAGTGAAGAACTTCCATCCAGCTTCTGATATATTTTAATTTTGAATAAGTTGTGCTTTCCATGCAAGTTAAAAATCTCACCTTGTTTTAAAAGTGTAGATGTTTGATTTCACATTTTTTGAAAGACACTTTTTTAATGCAGAGACTGTGTCAATCCACAGCAGACTGGTATGAGTCCTTTCATGTCCCCACTGGAATATATCTTCACCTTCAAAATATATTTGCATCTGTACACATAGATCAAGAGATCTGATTGACTATGTAATGGTAAAGCACATCAAAGCATTTTCAAAGATTTAGCTGTACCTGTAACACTAAATAAAAAGCAGTGTTGGTATTTCCCCTTTCATGCCAATAACATTTTCATTGACTTTTCCTTGGGAATGACATCAAGAAATAAAATAGGAGGTGAAAATATTGGAATGTGAGTGGTTGCTGCTGTGCTTGAAACGTAGTCCTTATACTTGGGAAATGTACAGAATCTCCAATGTTCTGCTTGTTATTAATTACACCTTCTTTGCTACTTTCATTTTAGAGACAGAAATACCACTGGCTCACAAAACCCTCTGTATAACTCTATTTCAAATGGCAAACACAACAAGTACAAGAAAATCTCTGCAGCCTTCCTTCATAAAATGCTTTTTCCTTATTGTTTCTTTCCCTGTTAAGAATCCAGAAAATAGAGCTGAATTTGAATTACTTTTTTAGGCAGATGATTAAACATTCTCACCATTATATAATACGATTTCCATTTTATTTTAAACATACTTTGCATGATATAAAAATATTGATCACAGTGAGCTTTAACAATTGTTACTGCTATAAACAGAAATGCTGCACGATGGTTTTAGTGGAAATAAATTATATAGTCATTATCTCTTAAAAAAAATCACAAGAAGGAAAACCTAGGCTGTTTGGTCATTGACAGAAAATAAGTCCTTATTGAGTTCTTTACAAAACATGAACCCCAGTTGTTTTCTACATTTGCTTTCCACATCTTGAGAAAAGCACGAGTCTGTCTCTGAAAGCCCCACAGGGTCTCTGGTGAACATTTAATTCCAAATATTGGCAAAGTTTCTGTTGTTCTTTTGTTCTAATGGAAAAATGTACACCAACGTGGCAAGGAGTGCTCTCTTGGCTAATTCATGAGTGGTCTTTTCCAATATGTGGGTACACAGCGGCACACTTCTTCGCTGAAGTAAAATCCAGCGTCGCAGCGTTTCGTCCGCACTGTACACGGAGGTCTGTAACAACTAAACAAAGGAGGAAAAAATGGGCGTTAATATAACAATCATTTATATTTAACTGGAGCAGAAATCTGTGTGCCTTCACATTGCCGCTTCTCAGTGGAATACTTAGTTCCTACAAATACATATATTTTAACTTTTTATGTTCTTGCAACAATTTTAGTTGAACCATTCTTCACAGAAGACAGTGAAACAATAACAAATGATACTGAAGGTAAATTACTCTATTGCAATAGATATACATGGATCTTTTTTATCACACTGCTGGTTGTAGTCGTATTCCAGCCTTGAGTAGTACTTTTCGAAGTTTTAGTTTGAAAATAGGATATATTTCTGTACTCAGAGTGATTTGTTATAATCTACTGCATGCTGCAAATTGGAGGTGGTAATCCAGAATCAGGCAATAACCAAATCTATCATCCTCCTACCCAGGATTGTTTCTCTTCTTATTGACTACTTCAATAAGCCAGAGAGAGGTTTGCCTACACGTTACACTGTTGCTCTGATCTTGAAAATGAGAACATACACCCTTTCAAGTTGCAAATTCCCAGAGCCAGTCTCTGAGCCAGTGGGAATATATCTACATTCATATTGCATATGTGTGCATTCTAAAGAAAAATCAGAGCCTATTTATCACGTTTCTGATAAATCTTAATGGAAAAAGAACAGAATTAGTGTCTACCCGATTAAAATAAGTTTAACAGAAATACAGCATTGAAACACAAATCACATCTCCCTATGCAGCAGCAGAAGTTTTCCTCACCAATTCCTTGACTGAAAAATAGAACTTATACAAAGATAGTATCTCTGGTTGTCCCTGAACCCTTCCTTTTCCTATTTAATTTTTCTACTAAAACAAGAACTTGACCCAATATAACCTTACAATAACAATGCTAAATACTTTCTGGTGTATAATGGAGACAAAGTACAAGTCTGTGATTTTTTCAGACACTGGCAATGGGTCAAAAGACAAAAGTATATGTCTTGAATTTCAGCACAGTTATACTTGAAACTTGTACTTAAATAATGTGTGCCTGTTTGTGAAACACTGATATTATGACCTTTTATGATAACTCTTACTTACATATGTACAGCACGCTAAATTGTGCAATGTCACTTTCCTCTTCCCTAGGTAATTCTTGTTTCAGGCTTTTGGGTACTCTTATTGTTGTTGCAAATAAGTTAGTATGATGTGTGCTTGTTTTGGATACTAAGTTATTACTTTGCAATAATTTGTTTATGATATGAGGTCTGCACTACAGTTACATTAATTCACACCATGTAGTTCAACCAACGAATCTGGCTATGAGGAAAGCGATAAGGAATGAGGAAGACTGCAGATGGGACATCTATTAACTAGTTACATAATGCTCAGTGTTTTCAGTGTCATTTATCATAGATTAGTTCACCACTGTGGTCTCAGAAATTAAGGGAGTAACATTATTTTGTGCCACTTAATAGATATTTGAAATCAGTTTAAGCAGCTTATGGCAATCTCTTGAAGCCCTACTGATCTATTACTCCAAAAGTTTGGAAATAGTGGTAAAAGGCAACAAAAAGCTTTGTGAAAGGACCTAATATTGTGAGCAAATAGGCAAGCAGCAGCAGGTCTACTCTGGGAAAAAGGTACTCCACAGAGATGCAGTGGATGAAACACAGAACTCACTTTTTTGCTGTTCTTACCATGAAAGTTCAGACCATTTCATGTACTGAATGACAGCAAAATGAAGTAAGATAAGAAGAAAAAGAGGCAAAGCCAAACTCTTCCACACACCTATGACTGGACACAATGAAAAGCAGTCACGCAAACATTAAGCAAGAGGAGTTCACTTTGTTTAGGATTCATGCCTCCTTGTGAACTTCAACTTGCAGCTGGGAGTGCTATACAGCACCTCTCCCATGTGAGTTTGTGTCCAGCAGCAGTCAAGGTCAGGTTACTTCAGTCTTATCCTTATCTGGGACATTTTAACTGAGCAAGAAAGTCCCTCTCCTCCTCTAAAGTGCTTAGCAGATGAAGTTCCTAGTTATCTGGCCCAGCCAAAACAGACCAAAATAAATTTTGGAGGTGGTAGCACAGGGTGAATAGCAACAGAGTCATTGTAACTACATAAATGTGGTTTCCTTAGGAAACTGCTGAACAATAGACCTGGTCTTTCAAGAGATTTGTTCTGAATGCTGTTTACAGAGTGGTTTCACGTTCCAGAGGTCTGTTTCAATGAGGATAATCTGAGCACACTGGAGCTAAAACAGACAGATGCTCAGTCACTATTCACAGTGCTGGGCAAAGCACCAGCAACTTTCTCTTAATGCTCAATAATTGTGAATTTTTGCTGTGCAGAATGCCCAGATTGTCACTGTGGGCAGTCTAACAACTCCACAGATGAAACAAGTGGAAATGCTACTTCTTGGGCTGATAAACAGCACAATCACCTTAAAAAGCAGTATGCTGAGAGCTTTTTTTTCCCTTCCCATCCTGTACTTTCCAGATGATTTTGTATTCCTTTCATCTGAAGCAGGGCGTAACACTAGAGGCAGAGGTATTTTAGTACATAAAAATATTAGTGCTTCAAAATCAGAAGCTACAAGCACTACTTGTAGGACAAGGAGCTGTCTAGGACATGACTACAGGATTATGCTCATGTCTAGGGCTCACACATCTAGCACAAAGCTAAACAGAGTGGTACTTCTATTTTATTTTAATAAATTTGTATAATTAATATAATTTATATCTTTATTATATAAATTAAATTGTATAACTGATGCTGTTTTAGACAAGCAAGTGATCTTTCAGAGATAAAAAGAATGTTGCAGGATTTTTTATTCCTTTCAGAGACAGCTTGTGCCGGACAGAGTTTAAATGTGAGAAACCTATGGTCTTTTCTTGAGGAGGAGAGATTGTCCCCTCTATTTTCCTAGACAGTGCTAACATCTACAGGACAATTGGTTCAACAGGTATAAAGTAACAAAATATATAAACTTTTCTTTCTGCCCTCAAAGACAAAAGAAAAACAGCTTAGAAAAAAGGTAAAAGCATCCTATATCATACTGTCCTTGGAAGTGAGAAAGTGATTCAAACTCTTTTATCATACACAACAGAGAAAGGCTGAACTTTATTTCCTCCCTCAAATACTAAGTCTTTAAATCAGCAGAGATATTGAAATCAACACCAGATATTCATCATGGCATTTCTAAGCTTCTTGAGTGCCTGACTTCTTCAGTTGTGAATGTTCTTTTAAAATGTAGGTGATTTATATCTGTAGCACTGCTGGAAGTGAAACCTGTAGCACAAAGGCTTTGCTAACATGTAAAGCTTATGCAAACAGACTGGTTTCTTTTCCTCTGCAAACGTAAAATTGAAAAGATGCGAGTTGAATTCTAGAGAAGAAATAATTTCTGATATTTCCAACAACCTACAATGCTAAATATTGGTAAACAAGTAATGCTAGTTAATAATATTTTCCCTCATTTTAGAGACTTCAACACAAGTGTCACTACTTATATTTGAGATTTTTTCGTTATGAAGATGAACAAATATATATATAGCAATATATTTATTCAAACTAATTAAATTTTAAATATTACATAAAGTTTATTTTCGATAAGCATCATACACAGGCATTTAAATGTCCCAATTTTCTATTTTCCATTTCAAGTGCCTAAATTGTTATTTGTCATTCATGTAACAGAAATACTTCCCCTATATTAGAAATAAGTGATCTTTCTGCTCCAAATGGCATTGTTTAGGAAATTTCAAAATATTTAATTAAGAAATTTGTTCAAGAAATTTATGAGAGAACTTTATGGGAAAACTTTCCTCACATAATATACAAAGAAAAAATAAAACTGTTTGTTTCTCAGAATCCAAAGTCGTTCACATTTTTATATATAGACTTCTAATGCTATGGGTGTAGCAGTCATGGAAAGAAAAGGTCCTGGGGTACATACAAAAAATTGCAGAATTCTCTTCCTGACTAAATTTTATTTTAAATGGTGAATGTGGGCAGTCTGATTTATAGTTATATATGTCTACTTTTCACAAAAATCCCCCAAAGCTAGGTGATTCCAAAATTTAGGAGGTGGAAATGAAAGATGTTATCTCAAAACTAAGCACTGAAAACTAATTAAGAATATTTGAGATATCTGAATATTTGAGTTACTTGAATTGCAATATTCAGTTCTTGGAGAAAAACAGAGTGGGATTTTAAATACAGTGAGATACTGGGAGCTTGAACTTCATTTTCACCAGGAAAAAAAAGGAAAAGAAAGAAAAGTTCCAGGAAGCATTTGTAAGAATACTAGAAACTAAACGTGCTTCAGAATACTTATTATGCCTAGTAGCTTCCTCTTAGAGATTACAGAAGTCATTGAAGACAAAACTGAATGGACAACAGGTTTACTGTTTACTTAAGACTACAAAGCAATTCAACAAGACAGCTAACATCACAACTAAAAATTTTAGGCCTTGAACACAATAAAGGAAATAAAACCTGAGGTTTTACCTGCATGTCTGGTGATGGAACCTTTTTCCTTTCAAGAAGCATTTATTGGGAGATTCTATACATTCACAGACGCATTTTGCAGGATTTAGTGGCTGATGTCTAGGACAGGTCTTTTTACATACACACTGGCACTTTTCCTCATCAAATTCCTTGTTGGGCCCACAGGAAGCAGGGATAAGTTTGTTTTTGCACATGCACTGACACGATGATCTGTCTAGCTCTTTGTGAGGTCCACAGCTGGAGGGCCGCACGCCTCCTTTGCAGACACACTGACAGGTTTCTTCATCCAGCTCCTTGTTCGGTCCACAAATGTGGAATCCCTCAGATGTGTCTAGAAAAGCAACAGAGAAGTTGCACTAGTACCAGAATTTTGTGCCTACTCTCTCATCTATTTTTGTGTGAAGAAATGAGCAAATCCATACCTTTGATGGTGTTTAAAAAACAAGCATTGTCAAAAGACAGGCAACAACCAGTAGTAGCATCGATACAGAAAAATATACAAATGACTACTACAACTTCTTGTCTTTAGAAAGACATTTCACGCTCTAAGGGAAGGTGCTTACCAGAATCTCCAAGGTGAGAAGAGAAGCCAAAATCATGCTGTGACAAACATCTGCAAATTTGATTATTCCAAATATGATTTTTCGGACAGGTCTTGTTTGCCACATGACACCTGTGAAATTAAAAATGCTGTTGATTTACTACCGTAAGAACTCAAGGAGAAAAAAATCCCCTATTTTAGTTGTTGATTGATTGTTGTTTGCTCTCCATTGCAAATATCTTTCTAAGAGTGTCAGCTCATTCATAATTTTATTTTTTATTCTTGTCAAATCTGTTACTGAGGGTTCTTACCACTACAGAGATTTTCAACCATTTGTTGAAGAAATCTTCTCATATTTCAAGTTTTAGCTCCAACTTCTAGAAGGTGATATTTATACTTTACTGATGTTGTTTGGAAACAGACCTAAACCTAGAACATAAGCCTCATATTGAAGAGTATAAAAATTCTTTTGCGTGCCAAATACTGCATGGTAACAGGCATAATTTTCCATGTTACTTCTTAAAGTACAAAATTTTTTTCAAATTTAAGATGTCAAAAGACAGCGGATGATAGTTTCAGAATTAATTCTGTAGGCAAAACTTTAAAAAATAAAATCAGTTTATCAGATTCTGCTTCATTTTATGTGAAAGTTATGTACCATTAGCTGACACTTTCTCAGTCACTCATTCAGTGCAGCCTTCTTGAACCTAAAGATTTGGATTTGAGCAGTGATGCCTCTTCACCTTAAAAATAAAGGCAGTAAACAAGTTAACACTTTAGTCCTCTTTTCCTGCTACAGTTTGCAGCCAAGGTAGTGGTACCAAAGAAAGCAAAAAATCCAAAGAGCAGCTGTTGCCTTTTTAAAGAAGAAGGGAACTGAGCTATCTGGTGAATCACTGATAGAATATTTATGTGTATTATATCATCTTCCTTGCTTGCAATTTCTTTATCACCACAGCTGACATTACATCTTTGAACAAGTCAAGCCTAACTTCATGTATCCGGGCTGTGTCATTTATTCATTGTTTCTGTAGCATTTCTAAAATCCTACTGATCTTTTAAGACAACACCTATATTACACATTTGATGCACTTTTCATTCCCCTGAGCACCATTACTCACACATTCAAAAATGCAGGTGCTGGGATATTCTTCCGTGATCATCATTCAAGTAGACCACTCCCCTTCAACACACTAAATCACTCAGCTTGAAAGACTGCTGTGGTTTAACATCACCCTGCTTCGCCTCACGTTTTATCAAACTGCCGTTTCCTGATTTCATCCCACTAATGATCTCACTCTCACTGCCTCACTTGGCATGTGTTTCCTTTAGCATGCCTTTCTATTCCAGATAGTTTACAGACTATTATTGCATTCTGTTAAAAAAACCCAA
Source organism: Alethe castanea (assembly GCA_024734035.1). Classification (NCBI taxonomy): domain Eukaryota; kingdom Metazoa; phylum Chordata; class Aves; order Passeriformes; family Muscicapidae; genus Alethe; species Alethe castanea. Next base: position 35,842,961 of record JANRGV010000084.1, read on the forward strand.
ACCAAATCAAACCAAAGAACAACAACAAAAAATCAAACCTACCCACCTGTTTTATTGCACAAAGCCATAGGCTCTAAACTTAAAGACAGTAAGCAGCAGTAGAGAAGACCTTTATATATTCTGATCTAGTACTATGCTGCCTTACCTCTGTTGAAGTGTGATTGCTCAGTCACAGGACAAACAGCTACTTGTGAGTGCTGGTCCAAGTCTGGCATCTGTACTCTCACCTCCCTCAACTACAGGAAGCTCTTTCCTGGCTAGAATAAACTCTTACACTGATCATTACAACTGCTCTTAACTTACAAATGCTGAGAAACTGGAGAGTCAACATAATTTGACTTTCCTGATTCTTGGATTTGTTTTTCCTTTATAATCTGTTAATTATGCAATTAAATTAATTATTAATAGATTTATTTCCAAGGTACTGTTTATGGTCCATATTTTGATGAACAAATTAAATAAATTAAACACAAAAAGAATATAATCTGTTTACGCTTGTGTCAGAAAACATCCAGACTCAAACTGAATTAAACCACTGAGGAAAATGTTTAACACTTCTGAGAACTTCGCTCTACTCACCCCCCTTATTAAAAATGTCAGTTCATTCCAGTTAGTTATTGATTCTTCCTCAAAGCAACTGTTAGTCTATTATGTATTTTTGACCGCCTAAATATTTATACATCATAAAATCATCACTCAGACCTCTAAAGGAAAGAGATCTTCAAGGGGTGTAATAACTGAAAATCAGATTTCTGGTGCCAGATTTTTCTGTGACATTTTTCATTCAAAATAATACACACACAAAAATCTATATCCTACTTCTGTGGAATGCCAATTAACCCTTCATTTTCCTCTTCCATTCTATTTTATGTGCACCTCTGGCATATGAAGATGTCAAAGAAGATTTGTAAATTAAAGATTCCCTAAAAAACCAAGCCTTTAAAAAAAAGTATTTAAAATATGAAAATACAGATTTGAGAGGGAAATGTTTTCTTGTAGTTATTTACAAACACTTTTTTAGCTTTTTTTAAAAAAAGAAATTGATTTTGCTGGTGTTTTCTTTAAGTCTCAATTGGATTGTGGCTCTTTCATCAAGCAAATCCCAGACATGTTATTCTTCACTTTAAAATCATCGTGCTGCAGTTTATCTGCTGGGTAAAAAGGTGATGCTAATTTAGTAAAATTCTCTCTGTGTAAAATAATGGCAGCTTCCTTGCAGAATGCATTCTGCTACTGCTGTGCACAGTTCGCCTATTCTAACTGTGAAAACTTCCCAGCAGTATTTTAAATCTGAATTATATAGGCTTGCCCATGATGTGAAAGGAAAGTTGAGCCCCATACTTACTGAGTTTGTGCTGCTGGCAAGGACCGCCTTATGATGGAGTGGACTTGTCTGTAGACATCCAGCTTGGACATGCAGCGGCAGGACGTGTGGTTGGCAAAGCTGACAGTGACAGGCTTGGGGCCGTGGGACAGAGGCACCGTGATCTCAAACAGCTACAAACAGCAGAGCAAAGCAAAAAACCTCTTACAGAGATCCAACGAAAACTAATGCAAGGACACACGAAACACCTATCACGAGCTTAGGTTCAGATTTTTTGGTTGTCTTCCAGCATTCAATTGTACTGCTAAATAATTATTACGTGCAAAATGAACATAATAGCTGTGGTGTGACAATTAACATTTTTAGTGTTAAACTCTGTTACATGCCAGTTTGCTTACTACAACATTTAATATACAAGAGGAAAATGTTCAAAGAACTCGTTTTTCTAGAGGAGATGACTTCAAATTGGCAGCATTTTTTAAAAATCCAAAATGAAACATTTGGAAGGCGCTTTGAAAAACTGAAGAATAATATAAAGAAGTCAGTAAGTTACCACCTAATACATCAGTTGCACAATTATAAAAACTTATACAAAACAGCAGTATAGTGGATTTTGATTGAACTAGTTGTGGATGAATAACATTGGAACTACAGCATCCTGCATTTTAAAATTTTTAGTATTTGTATCTGTGCAGGTTATATGCCTATCCTGATGGAATATATCTTGAACAATTTTTTTTTTCCAACGTATTAAGAAACATCCACTACTGATAAAATAATCTGCATATGAACTAACAAAGCATAGCAGACACCAGACCACTGGAGATGGCAGCAGAGGATGACTGCTACATTTCCAAAGCACCTAAAAGAGGCAGGTCCCTGCCCAACTGTCCTATTCAGCTTCAGGAGATCACTGATAGAAATTTCACAAAAGCAGCTGAGATGTATCAATCAAGGTAATGGTAATAGAAATGATAGTGAACGTGAATTAATCTTATTTATCCTTCCATCAAAGCTGTGAGAGGTATCAGTTTGCAGATGAATATTGCTAACAAATATTCCCATCAGTACTTTAGTGGTGCACTGAGAAAAAAGTCTAGTAAAACAATATAAAGGTAGTTTATATAAACGCTTCCTTGACCTCCACAAATTACCTTCAGTTTGTCCAAATAAATTCTCTTAATAGGAATGTATTTTACATCACCCAATAGTTGCTACTGTTTATTCAGTGAAACAACTTAAGTGAATAAACTCTCAACATGCATAAATTATGTTTGAATCTTCATCTATGTAAAACATTTCAGATTATGTAAAACCTGACCATAAGCAATGCTATGGTTTTGATAACATCTACAGTTTATTTTTTGCTCACCTTCCTAATCTAACAGAACAATAAGCTCAACATCTGCTGCCACTATAGGGCAAATCTGGCAACATTTAGCAGCCAAATGTCAATATCCAGAAAGGATATTTCTATGAAAAATGCCTCGTAACATCTATGTATGAGGCTGGTTCTCAATTCTTTTTCTGGCACCATTGCTGGCTATGGCTACTATTGCTGATATCCACATTGCCAAAATGGGTAATTCTTCTTGGAGACCAAATGGCTTATATTTCTGTTTGATCCCTCATTCTCTAAAATACTGGATTTACTGCAATCTTAGAAGCCCAAATCTTCTCTTCCTTTCCAACTTTAAATTATAATAAAAAACAGACTAACTTACACTAAAGGGAGAAGACCTTTCCTTCACGTACTAATGACTAAACACAGATATTCAGAACCAAAGACTACAATGAATGAGCTTCAGTCCCCAGAAGAATATAAGATCTGACAGCAGTAGGGGTTAGAGAAGTCTTCAAAAAGTGGAGAGTTTTGTTGCTCTGAAAAATGTTAGTAGTTATAATAAACAAAACAGCAATTTATGAGTATTGCCCCAGTCAGAGGCAAATAAAAGAAAAAAATAAGATTCGACTTGCCCATGATGTCCTGTACCTTTTTGCCACCAACACTGCATTGTCAGGAAACCAGTGGGAAGCAACAACAGAAGCAATAAGCGACTGTAAAACTAAAGAGTAATATATATAACAAAAAAAGCCCCTAAACATAACCACAAAGCTCTGTCCCCTTCCAGAGAAGCTGCTAATTGTAAACATAAATCAGTAACACATCGTTAATCTCAGAGTACGGCACATACTAACAGAAGCTCTGTGTAACTGAAGAACAATTGAAAGCCATAAATAATTAATGAATTTAATAAGAATTCAACACCTGAAATTCAACCAGTCTAAGGCTATTTTATCACAGAAAGCCAGTTGGCAGGTCTTCCAGTCTTTCACACCGTTTCTAGGGTTTCTCTTCCAAGTATAGTCCACAACTAGAACTTAATATGATATTAAACTTAGAAAAAAGAAAAAAAATCTAACAGAAGATGGGAATCTCTGAATGTGTTGACAAAAAGCACCACCAGAACTCCTGAAAAAGCAATTTTCCATGTGTTCCTTCTCAGTGATCCTTAGAATCACAGAATGGTTTGGTTTGGAAAGGACCTTTGAGATCATCTACTTAGAACCCCTCTGCCATGATCAGGGACACCGTTCACTAAACCAGGTTACTCAATGCCCCAAAAGGCATGTAATTTTGATCCATGGCCTTGATGGCTTCTTCTTTATACAAGAAGGACTTCACAGCATACTTACCAGAAAAACTGAGGTTCTTATACAAAGTATTTCTTTGCTTCAGTGGCTAAAATAATTTATTCAGCACTATCATCATATGTGCCAATATCCATTGTATCAGCACACATAAAATTATTATTATTATGGTCACTGACTTCTGAAATATATCAAAACTGTTATTACTATCATTCTAGATACTTTTCAAATACAGGATTTATGTATGTTTTTTTCCCAAGATTTACATTAACTACCCCATATTCTTCTGATGGCCTGTGGTTTACTTTGGCAAGTTTCCCTCAAATGGATTGAGTCTAAGTTTCCATCACTTGTGATCTTTGCACTTTCTAAAGTGTCAGTAAGGCCAGCCAAACATAACCAGTAACACAGTACAGTGTGTCTAGAGAGATTTTTAAACTAAGGACATAAGGCTGATTTCAAAACTAAACATCTCTATATTGAAAAGAATGAAAATAAATTATTTGAGAAATGGCACATCATCATTATTTTACTGTTGAACTCTCTCAAAAAACTATTTCAAGGCTTATGTGGGATATAACAACAGGCATTTGATATAATAAATTCATATTTATTTAATATGCTTAGGTTCCTTATTCTATCTTTTTCTATTTTAATCCATTTCTTTTCCCAGAAATATTAACAAAAAACATTTGGAACTTATATATCTTCCACTATTAAAAGTACTTACTATATCACTACAATAATTAGTCTAACAGAAAAATGCATGGGAAAAGGTAAAAATGGTAATGTTGAAAACAACTGAATATACTTGTGGCATATGTCTGAATTGTGAAAAAAAAATACCATGTACATCCCAAACTGGGCAAACAACCTCAAGCTGTTGACTTGTTTCCTGTGAGAAAATCTCCTCTAAATCTAATTTTGATCTTCTTGGATAGATGTTTTCCCTCGAGGCACTATAACTGTAACCGTGAAATGAGATGATTTAGGACCTTTACAAAAAGTGATCTGAAAGAAGCCAAAAATGTGTCCTTCTTGACAGCCAAGAGGGAGAATGGGATGAAACAGCTCTTTGAAATCTGCTCTCTGCTTCCCTTCAACCTATAAGCAAGTGCCTGTAGGTGGGACATAAAGTGCTGCTGAGGGTCAGGCTATAGCTGCACCAGGTAGTTCCACAATCTTTGTGACACTGTTGATTTATTTGTGCCATGAAAACAGAGAACAGCTGTTTGATAACAAAGTAGAGAAAGAAACCCAAACAGCCACAAAATGAAAGCCCAACCAGTCACATTTCCCACAGATCCTTACTAGACAAGGCACCACTTACAAACTGGGCTTCTGCAGTCAAGAGAACATCTACTGCAGTTTGTGAATTGGCCTAGTGAGTCCTCAAATATTGTGACAGATCTTGTACTGCATCTTAATTAAGAAGCTGTCTCATATCTCAGTCCTGGCTTTATAAACATCCCTTAGCAACTGCAAAACAAGTTTGGGGGGAAAATTGCATTAAAAACAAAGCAGAATACTTTTCTACTTTTCTCTCAATAAAGTTTAGTAGATAGAAAGGAGGAACACAGCCTGAACTAGAAAACCATTGACCTTGCTCTGGACCACCACCGTGTTCCACAAAGCAATCTGGGAACATCTGACCTGGCCCACTCCCCTGGAAATCAATTATTTACCCCCTGTAAAAATAATTACTGTGCTTAGTTCTTTTATTTTTAATTAATTTTGATGAAAGCTGATATAATCTTCATCTTAATGTCTGGAACCAATGCTAGAGCTTCCCCTCACAGTAAGAGCTCCAGCTGAAAAATTAATTTCCCATTAAGCACTTTTTCTGCAGGCTGAACAGTATGAAGTTTTCTAATGGAGTTTATGTACAAAAAATAAAGCTAAAAATTGGTGAATTAAGAGAAAACTATTTGTTCTCATTTCTTTCAGGAAATAAGAGAAACTGTGCTAAAAATAGATGTGTAGGGTACCTGAATTCCACAGAAGGTCTTGAATCCAATACTTTTTTTCATCCTAATTCTCATCTGATATGGGATAAACTGTGGCCACATAATTTTAAAAAATTTGAGATGGTGACAGATGAAGAGATACAGCTATAGGTCTGTTCCTGTATTAACAGTTTTTTAAAAACTGCATTTTGTCAAGGACCAGATAAAACTGGAAATCAGAAGCAAGACAGAAAACTTGTAGATACAACTGCTTGCTTTTACAGGATAAGTAAGAAAACAAAACAGTTTTATTGCCTCTTCTTTCTAATAAGACCCTTAATATTTTTTTTTCAGAGTCTCTCAAATCTTTAATTACTCCGATGCTATACCATCACCAATAACACCAAGAACTTCAAAAGGAAATTCAGTGCTAAACATTTTCTACTGCGTGAAAAATTACTTCACTCAATAGATGTAAACAGTAAGATGAAGAGAAAGAGATGATTTAGCCAAAATGACACAGTGCTCAAAAACTAGGAAACCTGTGTTATGTGGAACAGCTCTCTCTGTGATGAGATAATATTCTATTTTGGTAAGCTAAACTTTATCAATGCATGGGGGTAAAAAAAAAGTCTCATTTCTTGGGTTTTAAAACGAAACTTATATTTGCATCTTTCAAAACAGTAAGGCTTGAACAAAATCAGTGCTGTAGTTGTCCTCATTCAAGCTATCTGGGCTACATTACTCCTGTTCTGCACGGTTGACTACCAGTAGCCTAAATTTAGGATTGAAAATTCTTGGAAGGATTTACCATTTCAGACAGACAGACTTGGTGAGAAACAAGTGCAGAAAAAGCACTCTACAAAATTAGCGGGTTTTGCTGTATCTTTACATTCCCTTTCCTTAATTCCCCCCGAAAAAGGCTCAGAGCACTACAAAGTTTTATGATAAAGGAGTGACATTTCTAAGGGCTTCAATTTTATAACTGGTTATGCAGTTTTTTGTCTTCATTATAAATATGTACTGCACCTTCAGATAGATGAATCCTCTTGAAAAAGGAAGCAAGATTAATACTAGAAAGTGAAAAGCCCACAAGCAACAAAACCCTACCAAATAATATAATAACAGGAAAACACCCTAGGAAATGGTTTTAAGTATGCCTATTTTCTCATGATTTTTGAGGGAAATGTTGAAAGATAATTGTGATAATTCCTGTAGCTACTGAGAATAATGTAGTATATGCTGCTTTAAAGGCAGCTCACAGGCTCAGTGCATGATCTCTGCACACTCCTACCTGATCACTGACCCTGAACTTGAAGAACAAAACCTGCACATACACCTGGAAGATGCATTACAACAAAACAAATAGGTACATAACGCTAATGTGTCTTAATATAGTAAAACATCCTTCCTAAAAGGCCTTATTTGAAACACGTATTCTGTCTGAACATGTCCTACAGCAGTCTACACTAATAAAATTACAGTCTAGTTTTCCATAGAGTGCTTGCCCCACACAGGCGTAAGGTAGCTGAAAAAAAATAAATAATTAGAAGAGAATTAAGTTTCATGGATAATCTCAAAATTGAGAATGGGACATCATAATTTATTTTTTCCCCTGAAAAATAAAAATATTTTGGGGAAAAGAGTGCTAAACATGTTTTTTTCCAGACAGTAGTGTCTTCAGCTGTTTTTCCTGTGTATTTGGGAATGGACTATTTCCTTTGTCATAGTAGCAATAAGAAGGTTTAAAATAAGCATGAACATAAATGTATTTGAAAGCAGTTACATGAACTGTAATAAAAGAGTGAGAACTTACTGTCTTGCTGATGTAATTTGTGCTGATATTCATACACTGAAGTCCTTCACTATTGCAGCAACCTCCACATCTGTAGATGGATACACATGGGGGTTTAAAGAAGGTGTTTGTAGTTGCTCCAAACTCTTTTCCCACATCCACACACACTTCACGTGGCATGCACTGAGTTTTTCTCCATTCAGTATCAATACCTGCCAAGTTACAGGGAATTTCATATGTTATAAAGTAACTACTTAAAATCAAAACTATCCTGCAGTAAATCAGGATTCCTTTTTAAACTTCAAAACCAGAATATGAATTTGTCACACCTTTTAGTCAGTGAAACACGCATCTCTCTATGTTACCTTCTAGCTGATTTTTCTCCTTCACAGGGACATGACATATCATCATGGAGCAGACAAAAACTCACAGTGGAGCTAAAAGGGAACCTAACAGGCAGGGGAGACCTTAAAGCACAGAATCATAGCCTGGCTCGTGTTGGAAAGGTGACCTATAAAGGTCACCTGTCACCTAGTCCAGCCCCCTTGTAATGAGCAAGGACATCTTCAAGCAGATCAGGTTGCTGAGAGGCCCATCCAAACTTGAATGATTTTGAACATTTCCAGGGATGGGGCATTTACCACCTCACTGGGCAACCTGTTCCAGTAATTTACCATCCTTATAGTAAAAAAAACTGTCTTCCCTTTATCTAGTTAAAAATTATTACCCCTCTTCTATCACAACAGGACCTGCTAAAACATCTCTCCTCATCTTCATTATAGACCCCCTTTAGGTTCTGGAAGGCTGCTAGAAGAACTCCTGGGAGTTTCTCTTCTCCAGGCTGAGCAGCCCCAGCTCTCTCAGCCCATCTTCATAGGAGAGGTGCTCCAGCCCTCTGAACATCCTCACAGCCCTCTTCTGGACCTGCTCTAACAGGTCCACACCCTTCTTGTGCTGGGGGCCCCTGAGCTGGACACTGTGGACACCATGCTGGTGATGGGTCTCACTTCAGCAGAGGGAGGGGCAGAATCACCTCAAACTGCTGGCCAGCAGCTAAAGCTGCACATGTCCTTTCTTCACCTGGGGCAAGTCTCATCCTGAGTAAACTCTGCACTTCAGTACTCACTTGAGTGCACTTTACTTTAGCGCTCACTTCTGCAAAGTAATTTTAACCAGCCCCACACAGTACTTCACTTGGATATAATATATTGGAATTGTTAAATATTATACACTTAATGTGAAATTAATTTAAACACATGTTTAGTTTGTTAATTAAAAGGGTATAATTTAAAGCAAAAGCTTACTATTTAGCAATTATGTATAGCATGTGATTTAACCTGATGGATGATTTTTGTGCCCAGATTATCCACACAAGTTTGGGCAAAGACTTTGCATCATGTTATACAGCATTTCACTAAATATAATCTTACACAAAAGAGCCTCAAGGCTTGAAGCTGTACAGGTCCCTTTATTCCCTTTTGGCACTAGATTTTGGTAAGCTATTCAACAAAAATGGAAATTTTGTACTTTAAACTCTCCATTAAGGTACACGATTTCCAATATCATATCAAAAAATACACCACCTGCTATAAATCCTGCATTTCTCTGCCTAAAAGCACATGCTTAAAAAGTAAGTTAATGTATTTTCATCCAAGCTATCTGAAACACTGCAAGGTATTTAAACACATTGGTTTGAAAACTGTTTTGCTTGTTTTAGCACAACACCATCACAACTATCCTCCTGTAACATGAAAAAGTTACAAGTGGATTATTTTGTGTTCCAAAGCCATAATGTGTAAGAGAAGAAAGCATTACCAGCCATGATGCAATTGCAGAAAATGAGAAGAAATAATTCAATGAGTCCAACTCATGGAAACTATTAGCATCCTCTTTGCTTTCTGCAAAATTTTTACAGCCTCTACAAAGTAGGATTCTTTATGCTTGAAGACAAGCACTTCACTTTCTCCACTGAGCCGAGAAAGCACTTTCTTACAATGGACATACCTAAAATATGTCTGCAGAGTGATGTTGCATTATGAAAGGCTGACTATCAAAGATTTTATATTATAGACAACACATCCCATCAAACTGCTGAGGTTGGCTTACTGACAATGCTCAGCTTTTAAAATATTTTTGACACAACTGAAAAGCCTTCGGATTTTCACCTATTGTGTGTTGGAACGTGGATTGTGTTCTGTACTTACTTTTCAGGATCTCTGCATTATAGTGTGCTGCAGCAAATTTCAGGGAATCATCTGATCTTGTCTCAAAGCTGGAGTGTTCCCTGTTGTGCTGCCAACCTCCTCTCCTCAGCTGACATTTGAACATTTTCCAGTATTCTGGGTAAAGCACTGTCATGAGTTCATCCACACTGGACACAGACCGCAACTGCTCTTCCAGGTCTTTGCTTCCATGAGCCTGTCAAAGTAACATGCAAGATTAATTACTTTCTCCAGTACACAAGGTTTGCTGGAAACTAGCCTGAAAAGTAACTCATACACTGTAAAATAAAGGGGTCCTCATTATAAAATCTCCTCCTGTCGGTCAATGTCAACATTATTATATTGACAAATAATATAATAAATATAACAAATGTTTTGCTTCTTCCACCACTTCTTTATCACCCTTCTTGTTCAAAATATCTGTGTGAGAAAAGAGCTATAGAATTAAGACTATACAAACACTGTTCGCAGATTATTTTTAAAAAATGCATTTTTATCCTGGAAAGATAAATTTTTGTGATAAAATTCTGAATGCTTAAACCCCAAAATATTTAAATTATGTTCATGTTATTTAATATCATATACTCCTAAAGTAACATCAACTTCTTCCCCTTTTCCCTTAGTCCCACAAAATCAAAACACCCAGAAAAGAGAAACCAGTTAAAAAAACCCAAACAAATAAAACACCAAACCAAGAAACTAATTTATGTTATTTAGTACCTTTCTAGGGAAAAGCTTAATAAGAAAATTCTATTATAAAGCACTAATCCTTAAATCAGTAGGACACGAGGACTTTGGTACCTTGAAGAATCTAAGCCTCATATTCCCTTGCTGTTTCAGGAGTAGCCTCAAATCTTGTAATCTTGCTTTCTTATTCACTGGCCTTTACACAAATTTGCAACTGCAGTTTTCTAAATGACTGGGATTTACATTCCAGTTTATTGCTTATCAGGAAGATTCCTCTCTTTCTCTTAGATGAAACATCAAAACACTGGTGTTTATCACCTGCCCACCTTTCTCATCCATGAACTGTTGACTTCCCAAAGGGAAGGGCAGTATGGAAAAAGAAGAGTATCAAAGAACCTTTAGCCACCTTCTCAGCCCACATGGCCCTTAGATGGCAGTATGAGACACAAAATATAGAGGAACACTTTGTACAAAATGCATCAAACTGGCTGGAGATTCTCTACAGTTTACTACAAAACTCTTGCTCTACACAAAAAACCACCAGGCTGTAAGAGTGTAAAACACGACTAAATGCAGAAATACAAAACTACATGAACTGAACTTTACAATTTCTTATCCAACTCTACTACTAACAGAAAAGAAATTCTTTCAGTTCAGTGATTTTGAACATTACGTGAGTAAAGCAGGTAGTTCAGAACTTGCCCACCCAAATCAAAACTGCTTCTTGTCTCACAAACAACTACAAGGGTATAAAATGGCAGGTATGGCTGCATCTACTCCCTCATCCTGTGTCAAATGCAGCAGAAACACCTCAGGATTGGGCAAATTCACAGAATTAATTTCTGTAAATACAGTTATGTATATAGCTGTGAAGGGGATGGGGCACTGGAACAGGTCATCCAGAGAAGTTGTGGATGTGTGAGCACTGGAATTGTTCAATGGCAGGCTGGATGTAGCTCTGAGCAACCTGATGTAGTAAAAGATGTACCTGTCCATGGCAGGGGACCTGGAGTTAGATGATCTTTAAGGTCCCTTCCAACTCAGGCCATTCTGTGATTCTATTACTCTAACACCAATTTTAAATTCATTTTATTTGATAAAGTGTTATGAAGTTAAAAAAAAAATGTTTTCACTGAAGCCTCGCTAACCACAGTGTCCTTGCAGATGACTTTGTCCGGGGGGGTTTCAACAACCAAGCTGCTATCTCAGAAATGTGCTCGTGCCTGTCTTCATCTCTTTTCTTGCCACCATAGGAAGGGCCATCCCTGACCCAAGCCATCCCTCCAGCAGTTTCTGAGAGCTTTGCCTTCAAATTTAATGGTAACACAAAGAATTTCATTCCCCATCACCCCTGCTCTCCTTGCAGGATGCCACTCAGGGTTTCAATCCATGGGTCACAGACAAAAATCCAAGCTTAACAAACAACTGATTTAGCTACTCGCTGCTTGCACCACCTGAGAGGTGCGAAGAGCAGGGTTTGAGCAGCCTCACTCCTGCCAAATTGTTCCCTGAGGGTGCTGCAGCACATGGCCCTTGAGCAATGGGAAGCAAGTTGCTGCACCAGCACAATGCCAGCCTAGCGGATGTGTGTGTTCCGCCACGTGATGGGAATAGGCATGGCACAGCGTGCATATCCTGTCACAAGGCTGGGAGCCAGTCTGTTACGTAAAAGGCACAGGAATAAAACCTGGGCTTAGCCATCCAGTGGCTGGTCCTAGGAAGTCCTAGCAGATCATGGGGGTAACATGGAAAGAGAATTCAACCAAAGCTTTGCCACTTTTGATGAATCCTTAAAAGCCTGTACAGCCCATAGTAGACAAAACATTGACTATTGCTGTTGCAGACATTCAAAGTACAGGCCTAGAGCATCAGGAAAATAAGTAATGAAACCCAGTATTCCTTTGTTGATAAGAAGTCAGGCATGGAGCAGGGAAGTGAAATTGTTAGAAGTAAGGCATGCTGATTAATTCCTCTTTGGTCAGGCAATCAAGTCTTGCCTTTTCAGCTGTACACAACATTTTTTATACATTTTTTATTCATACAAATATGTATGACTAGAACTCAAAATATGAGGAAATTAATGGCTTCAATTAAACATTGTATCAAATGTAATTATCCTGGATATTCTGTGTGCCTACAACCTGAGACAAGGCAGCTCTGGTTGTGTGTATAGATTAAGGAAGTAGATGCTGGAGAGCAGTGCCATGGAAAGGGACCTGGGGCTCCTGGTTGGTGGCAAGTTGAACCTGAGTCAGCAGTGCCCTGGCAGCCAGGAGGGCCAACCCTGTCCTGGGGGACATCAGGCACAGCATGGCCAGCCAGGCAAGCAAGGGGGACTGTCCTGTTCTGGATGGCCTCTCTTGAATATTGTGTACAGTCTTGGGTGCCCAAATACAAAAAAAAAAAAGTCAAGCTCTTAGAGAGTGTCCAAAGCAGGGCCACAAGGTTGGTGAAGAGTCTGAAGTGACTGAGAGCACTTGGTTTGTTCAGTGTAAAGGAGACTGAGGGGAGACCTGATGGTGGTTTTCAACATCCTCACGAGGGGAAGCGGAGGGGCAGACATTGATCTCATCGCAAGACCAGTGACAGGATTTGAGGAAATGGCAGGAAGCTGACTTGGGGGAGGTTTAGTTTGGATCTCAGGAAAGGGTTCTTCACCCACAGAGCGGTGGGGCACTGGAACAGGCTCCCCAGGGAAGTGGTCACAGCACCAAGCCTGTGTGAGTTGGAGTGTTTGAACAATGCTCCCAGGCACATGGTGTGACTCTTGGGGCTGCTGCGTGCAGAGCCAGGAGTTGGACTTCAATGATCCTGATGGGTCCCTTCCAACTCAGCTTATTCTACGATTCTCTGAATACTCACTTAATATAAACAGAAAGGAAATAATTTCTGGAGCAGATATATAAAATTACTAAAAAAAAAAAAATCATTATTGCATCTGAAGTATTTTCTGCTTAGCTTAATAAGCCATTTGGTTGTAAAGATGGTTTCAATTCAAATTTACACTGTGGACAAACAATTTGATCACTAGAGGACTTTTGTTCTCTCCCTGAATCTAAATGGAATTTGTCATTAGTAAAACCAGACTTCCATTGGTCTCTTAACAAGTGTTGTATAGGATATTTACA
>JANRGV010000084.1:35870360-35906470 GCA_024734035.1 Alethe castanea
GCACCAGGTGACCCACACAGGGGAAGGCCCCTACACCTGCTTGGAATTTGTGAAGAGGTTTGGATGGAGCAACAGCCGGAGAAAACACCAGCGCATCCACACCGGGGAGAGGCCCTAGAGTCCAACATCCCAATAAAACTTCCAAAGACAAAAAATTCACAGCATCTGTACAAAACCAGTTCTATTGCTTAATCATCCCCATAGAAAACATTTTTCCCCCTTTGGAAGCCTCTCCTGTCTCAGCATATGAACACTGTCTCTTGTCCTGAGCCTGTGCACCTCAGTGAAAAGCCTGGTTCCATATCTGAAGTAACGTCTAAGTGGAAGACCACTATTTGGTCCAGTCCTCTTAGACCCTTCTCACAGTGCACATGTTTCAGCCCATCTTGGTAGCCCACTGCTAGACTCAGACAAGTTTATTAACATCTTTCTTATTTTTTTTTCTTTTTCCTGAAAACCAGGCACAGTATTCCACATGTGGTTTAACAGCCAAGTAGAGGACAACCATTTTGCTCAATTGACTGGCCACACTCCTCTTGAAGGAGCCCAGAATGCTCAGTCTGCATGGCTGCCAGGGCATAATACTGGCTGATGTTCAGTTTAACCATCCACCAGGAACCCTAAGTCCTTTCCCACAGAGCTGCCTCCCAACCACTGAGACTCAGCCACTAGCACTGCAAGGAGCTCTTCCATCCTAGGTTAAAGGCTTGCATTTGCCTTTCTTGAATCTCGTCAGATTCCAGTCAGTCCATTTTTCCAGTGTACCTGAGTCATTCTGAACAGCAAACCTGCAAGGAAGTCAGCTTCACTGCCTCCACACCTCCAGTCTGTTGCTATACAAAAAACATATGAAGGTATTCTGTCTCACCACCATGTACCACCTTGTCCTGTAACTCTCAAAGACATGAAAAGGTGCTTAAAGCACAGCAATACCAAGGTTGTGGGTTTGATCCCTGTATGGGTCATTCACTTAAGACTCGGACTCAACAATCCTTGTGGGTCCTTTCCAACTCAGAATAACATGTGAATCTGTGACTGTAGTAAAACAGGACAAATCTCAGGAGAGGGCTCTCATCCACAAATCTAGTAATTTCATCAGAGACTCTGATCAGATTAGTCAAGCATGATTTACCCTTGGCATTCACCGTCTGACTCCAAAAATATCCCATTTAGCAGTTCTCTAATTAAACCCAAAGTTGGCTCTTTTCACAGGCAGGATGATACTCTGCTACTTGAATTCCTCGCATGAGCTTCAGTAATCCATGGTTGCTTTAATCCAAGGCTGTCTTTGATTACTGCCTTCTTGGCCAGCTCTTTATTTGTGAGGACTCTCTCACCTAGATATATTGCACCCTCATTAGCGTCCTTTTGACAGTCTCCAGAAACATCCTGGGCTGCTTTAATGCATTGCCCTTCCAGCAGGCAAGAGGGAAGCTAAAATCTATCCCAAGAACAAGGGTCTCAGAGCTGCTTAAAATGATGTTGTCCTATTCTCATACTAAGCAAGTGATCTCTAAAACACACTCACCATTATGTCACCCATACCTGTCCCTCCTCTGATCCTAAGCAACAAGAAACCCATCCCCTCAAACTCCTTCTAGTTGCAAATGAAAACCCCCATTTCTTCCCTCCCTGCCAGTCGTCCTACATCTATCCATCATAGTTGTTGCAACAATGCCTTATTGGTGGGTCTGCATGCAGAGGTCTGTCTCCTCCTGATTGATTCCTAGGTTGTGTGCATCTCTCTGCAGGCAATTCTTCTCTGACAGTCTATAAACCAGAAGATTTATGTTTTGCTTTGGAGTTGTTCTTCCTCAGATTTGACCATCTGCTGATAGCACTTTTCTGTCTGTCATCCAGATTTTGACTGCTTTCTTAAAACGATTTTTTTTCTTTCTTTTTAAAAATCTGTGTCCATCCCTCTCAACTCCAGTAACAAAACATTAATTAAAAAGCACGTACAGACAATCTCACAAAGTTTGTCTGTCAGCTAGCACACTTTCAAATTAGCACTGCTACTTTGGGAGAAGCTGTACTGCTGTAAATTAAAATGATGAAAAACCATAGAAGTCTATGCAATAACACATTCAATCAGTATCACATATGTAGGCAATGGGAGGAATGGTTTTATCCTAGCCAAACAAGGATAAAATCTCATAACACAGTGAGTTTAAAGACCAGAACCAAATACTGAAAATATTACCTGGAATTGAGCAAACATCCACAGAAGTACCGCTATCCTGCACTGGTACTCCAACTGGCTGCTTTAAAAGTTATCCTGGGACTATCTACAGATTGCAGTATTGAGACTGCCTAACTCGATTTCATTTGGCACAGGATACACTCTGGATCAGAATGCAGGCACCCGAGCTGGGAGGTGCAGTTGATTCTCTTGATGGACAAGAGGCCTTGACAGAAAACATTTCCTAAGACAAATAAAATCAGCAGGGCCTCAGTTCTGCTGAGGATATTGACCAGCAAGACAATGAAACATTAACCAACAGTGAGGATCACTGGCCTCACATCTTGAACTACAGTTCCAGTTTCTCGGCTAAGCCTGCAGAAGAGCTTTAGAGAACAGTAATACTGGCTCATTGCAGGCCACCATTTATAAGAAGTATATGCAGCTTCTCTTCCAGCAAGTCAACTGATTGATGGTAACTTATATTTGCTTAGCAAATGGAGGTCACTTAAAAAAACAAGATGTTATTGACCCCAACAGTTAGTTCAAAAAACCTCTGAGAGGAGGAATAGACACATAATTCAATGTGCTTAGAAAAAAAAAAGTGTTAATGCTGACTACTGAATGAAAACTGTATCAAACAACTCCAGTTATTGCTGAGTTATTGCTATAATATTGTAAAAAAAAAAAAAAGTAGACTTGCAGTCATCCACAGTTCCTCCTAAACAAAATACTCAGAATACTGATTTCCAGTTGAGAATCTTATTTCATCCAGACTTAATTCTGAGCACATCTTTTTTGAATTAAACCAAGGAGATAATCCCCAGGTGAAAATACAGTGATATAAATGTCTGTAGGGATGGGGTACTGATTAGCCTTCATTTTGAATTTATTTTTGAAAAAAGCTTTCTATTATTAGGTGACTATTCCTGTATTTATGTAGACTCTTAAGCAACATCACGTAACTGTTAAGTATAAATTCCTACATATTGCTTGGCTAGAGGAACTTTTTTTGGAAGCTAGATCATAGCACAGACAATGGCATAGAAAAACCAAAGACACAGGACCAAAAGAGGCTGTGTGCCTCACCATTCCATGAAGGCTCTTTTCAAAATTCAGACAAAAGACGGTTGTGTACATTATAAAATTGCTAGACTAAAATCAAAATTGTTTCTATAGCTAAGTTCTGTTCATTTTTAAACATGGAAGGAAAAGGCAGCCTAATCTCTTTGCTAGAAGTGCCTTCAAATCAAAAAACATAATTGAAGGAGCCATTCCATCTTTCTGGCTGTTGTGACCAGAGTTACACTAGTGGAGTTGTGACTATTAGCAGCTGAAGATCTGGTCTGCCAATTTAAATTCTGTCTTGACTTTGAGTAATTCTGCTGAGGTCACTAGAACAGGGTTACTCAGGACATAAATTTGCCCCAAGGGCATTTGTTGCCTGAGATATATTTATATTACATTAATGTATAAACAGAAAATGCCTAGCAAGTTCCAGTAAAGCAATTAATGTAATTAGTTTGTAACTTGTGCTTAAGTCTCTCAAGGGTTACTAAGGGTCAAATTAGGGAAATATATTTCTGAAAAGCACAGGTCCTAAAATAACAAAGCTTCAGCTTACATCTCTGATTGGTAGCACCTTTGTATTTTGACTTCTAATAATCTTTTTAAAGAGTAAACAGATGCAAATGACAGAACAAAATACATCTGAAATGATGGAATGTCATTTAAAAGCAAATTATAATTTTGTGTGCTTCTGGAAATAAAAATGCTTTAGTTAATTTCTATTTAAACTTCAGAACACTATAAAGATACAAATAACCACAAAAGTAAGAATTTCATGTATTCTAAAACAGAAATATTCAGGCGCAAACAAAAAGTAAGTATTGTCTTCTTTTTACTATCTGTAACCTCTCCTGATCTGGAGTTTAATGTTCAGTAAAACTTACACCATATGAAGCACACACTAGTTAGCAGGATTGGGCCTAAACATTAAATGTCAGTGGACCGCAGCAAGCTGTTAAAGGAAACGGATGCCACTTGTCATACACATGAACTGAGTAGCAGTGTCTTTTACAAGCAGCAGCATGGTTTCATCTAAAAAGGCAAAAATTATGTAACTTGAAAGGTTGAGAAACACTGTAAGACACTCTTTATCTGTAAGAATGTCAGGCAGAATATTTTTTTATTAACTAAACCTGAGAACCCTAAACAGCCACTAAAATATAATTAAAATAAACTATCAAAGGTCACCATGGACCATTTGTTCATTTGGATAACAACACAGGCAGATACCAGCTGCTGATAACTCTCATTTATTGAATTTATTAACAAGCTGCAGGAATGTGCTTGTTGCATTACATGACTATGCATATTGAACAATTGTTTTAAAATTCCATTTTACATAGTTCACAACCCTTTACACCATGCAAATGCAACATTTTATTTTTAGATCCTGTTATGTCACACATGACATTTATCAACATGTCAATTAGTTACAGAAAACTAAAAAGAAAGAATATGGAAATGCAGTTTCCTTAAGGGCTAAAGAGACCAGATAAATCATGAGTTTATGACAACTACCTGTAGCATGTAGTTCACTAGATTCATCTGACAGTACATCAAAACTCTGAATTTTTTCATGCCAAATATGTAAATATGTTAAATAACAGTTGCTAACAAAGCAGGAACTTTCAAAGTGGAGATAAAAAGGAATAGAACAAACAGACTTCTGTTTGGGTTCCATTAACAAAAACACGATGCTTCCATATACAGCTAGAGTACCAAGTGATGTGAGCAGCCAAAACCACATCAGCTTTAATGGGGATAGACAGAAATACATATTTCTAAAGCACAGGCAGAAATGGAAAAATGCTTTTGATCTAGCTCATGAAGGATAATAAACCCTGACATACACATTTGGGATGCTGCTCTCAGGTTCCATTATAGTATTATACTGCAATGTTTCTAATTTGTTTGTGTAGATATATTTCTAATTTGTAACTGCAAATACAAAGTCCTTTGAATTAAAAAGGAATTCAAGCAAGTCAGATAGTTCACACTGAAATAAAAGGAAATATTGTTTCTGATTTACAAAGGAGCAACAGCTGGCACTTATTATGTCTGTGTACTACATCAATCACCAAAAATACAAACTCCAATAAATCTACCTTATGTCCTTATAAATATAAAGCTGTTTTTCCTTTCCTAGACCAGATTGCTAGCTTATGTAAAGTGGTACAGCTCTAAATCCAGCTCTCTATCTTCTAATCAGTTCAAATTATGTACCAGACATAAATTTATCTAGTTTAGCTTTTACAGATGGGGGTGGATTTTGGTCATTTTGTTGTCGTTGTTTTATGGGGTTTTTGTTTGTTTCTTTTTTTTTTTAACCAAGTGATTGACTTCCACAGAGAACACAAGACATGGCACCAGTAAGAGTATCAGCGAGTATTGTTGGGTTTTTTTTCCAAAGCTCTATCTGCAATAGATGCCAATTTGTGCATCATTATCTCTACTACAGCACGTGTCGTTTTTACAATGCCCTGCAACTGGATAGTAACAAGAATAAAAAGCATAAAGGCAGTGGGAAGAACATTAACCACAGAAAGATGAGCAGGACTTGGCCTCTCATGATCTGGCCACCCAATAGATGGGACATTAGCACTGAGAAACAAACGTGCTTTAACTGTCCCATCTGACAAAGGAAGAATGAAGCAGAACAGATTGTCCAGCAAGCTTCTGTTAAGAGCTCATCACAATTTTCAGTACAGAGGATAGAGCAACTAGAGCACAAATATTTCTAAAGTCTACCCAAACTACATGGGAGGACTTAATCTAGACTGTGAAGAAGGAAATAATTTCCCATTAAATAGAGAATTAACCTTCAAAGGAAAGTTGGTCTTCTACCTAATCAGGAGAGAAGCAACTCATAGACAGATGGTGATGAGAAGACATATTTGTGTCTTTTAGTCTTTACATTCTGGTTTAAAAAGGTCAGTTGTAACCAGGCAGCTGAAATGGCTAACAGAATAACAAAGGGCTTCAACTAAGATGGGGAAAGCATTCTCCTATGTATTAATCTGGATTAAAAATCAAATTACTTTGTCTAGTTTTCTCTAAGATACTTTCTATTTTGTCAGAAGGAACGACAGATCCATTACCGGCCTTCTTTGAGAACAACCAATCTGGAGGACTGGTGGTTTCAGAAGACTAGAAAAGAAAACCAGAATTCCTACCCCAGGCTCAATTCCAATTGCAAAAACACTAGAGCAAATGATAAACAAACAAGTTATTTGCAAGTTCTTAGGGAGAAAAATGAAGAATCATCCTTATCCCTTACCCCCCAAGAGATTGTAAACATCTATTGCAGCTGTGTGTAACACACCAACCACATGAAATTAATATCATTATCTTTTCCTGTTATGGCAGGGAAGTGATTTCCTGATTAGGAAAAAGCAATATGGATTAGATGAGTTAGGATAAACCTTCCACACAGAATTAAGCAGCGTTGTCACACTGTCACATGGGGAAGAGCCATACTTTCCCTCTGCTTGCCTGCAACCCAGCCTCACTGCTCCCAACACCCTTCTCCCAACCTTGCACCATCTCTGCGTGCACAAGCAGCCACAAGTCAGATCCAGATAGCCTCTCCTGCAACACAGATCACACATACCTTTAAACTCACTATTTCTGCAGCCCAAATAAAGTCAGAAACCAAAACCTGATTCGGCTGCACATGACGTCTCTGTAACAGCTTCCCCAACCCCTGCCCTCACAATCCTGCCCATGAATGATACTGAGAGGCTCTGTGCTCAAAGAGACCCGCTAAAAGATACCCATTAGCAAACTTGGCCCTTTCTCCAACGTGTTGCACTGGTTAAGGACAACAAGAAATACAAACAGTTGTCATGGAGCTGCACTTCCTCTTACAATTCTTCTTGAGAAAAAAAATCTCTGCAATTTTTTCTGCCAGTTCAGTTTTCTTGGAAAGCTTGTGACCTCAGAGTGAATTACAAGCCTCATCTTGTCCACTCTGTAATTTATTTTGACTTTAGTAAGGCTTTTTCCTTGATATTCTAAGACGCAGGAAATATAGTCTAGAGGAAGTTACTACAAAGAGGGAAGCAAAACTGCTGGAAAACTGTACCCTACATTGTTTGTCAATGTTTCACTGTCAAAGTGAACACAGCTGTGTTCACTGTCAACATTAACACACTTGCTGCTGTGCAGTTGAACATAGCCTGTATTTGGGTAGTATTTTGGTCTGTATTTGGCAGAGATGCTTACCAAAATATGCTTCTGACAGCTTAGTGGCAAGCTGGAAAAAGTTTGGACAACAGGATCAGAATCAAAAGAAACTTTCTCAATATAAGAAATACAGGAAAAAAAAGATTAGGAGATTTTGTTAGGACACTTCTATTCTTCAGAGTCTTTAAGTTCAGTCCTTCAAGCAGGAATACTCAACTGGACACACACAACTGAAGAAGTTCTAACTTTGTAGCAGCTCTCCAGTAAAGCCATCTATGAGTCACAAACTGAACATGAGTTAAAAACTAAAAGGAACACACTGAAGAGACTATTGTTTAGTCTAAAGAAGAGGCGTTTGAGGGAAGTTTAGAGCTAAATGCAAGGAAAGAGGAAATAAGTAATGTTCCATATCCACATTATCTTGGACAAGAAGTAACAGATTTATACTTACAGCACACGCTATTTATACTGGATATGTGGAAAAAGAATTCTGCTGAATCAACTTGTTTTCTAGAGATCTATATGGGAAGCTATATTAACCAAATTCCCCTTTTGTCTGTTAATAGTCTCCCTTTGCTGTGCTACACAAAGACTTTTTTTGAGGCTTTTCTGTTTGCTTTGAATCTAGACAGTGTCTTGCTTTCTGCCAGTCTTGTCAGAAAACAGTACTGCTGCAGCTGAAGTAGGGAAAGCAACCAAGACAAACTTCTCTAATGGAACTAGACGAGCATATCTCATTAGCAATTGTTGTGAATATTCCGAGTACATGCAACAAATTAAGGATATGTTGATTTAAAATTTCTTTTACTGTGAAGCTTCAGCTAGATCCAGTGGACCAAGTAACTCCTTCAAAATTCATGTGGACAGCTCTACATGTGAATCTGATTCCAAGAAAAAGCACCCTTTTATGTAATTACATATATCAGAAGGAAAACACAGTTGGTTAAAAATGCCCAAGAAATAATCCAATAGACTGCTTTTCCCTTAAAGGTACTGGATATAACCAGCGAACAAAATCGCCTTGTGAAAATACATAAAGTACTTATAAACTACTACTTTGTGTTGCAGTTACAGAACAGCCTAACAAATGTTGTTTGGAAACCTGTTCCAAAATCAGGACTCTCTTTGCCACATTGCCACCCAATAGTTTAAGAGGAGGGGGGAGAGGAAGGGAGTAAAAGGGAAACAGATCTTTTTCTGATGAATGGATCAATTCCAAACACTTTGAAATGCAGGAGCTCTTTCTTTCTTCTTTTGTTTTCTTAGTAGTTGTGCAAAATTTACAATGACTTTCAGACAAAATACACTTCAATCCTGTAAGGCCACATACATAAGTGTATATAAAAGCAAACATGAAAAAAAGGAAATCCAATTAGGTTTTAAGAAGACAAAACACAAGGGGAGCCACAACAGTGAAATGTAATCTTTCAGTGAGCAGAACACACATTGCTGACTACCTTTCCCATTCATTAATTCATATATAAGCCATCCATCCCTGCAATGGGTCTATATAAAAATGGATCTACGGTTTAGCTACAAAATGACACACCTTTGTAGGTTGCACCAAGCAGACACTCGCCAGAAGCCAATCCTTTGTGTAAGAGACACTTGATTTACTTGACAGGGCTGATTTTAAAACATAATTTTCTAATCAGAAAAACTGTTTTAAAGTTCTAAAAATTAAGAGTGTGAATTAATCCCATCAAAACCTACTCAGTACCATATTATGGCTTTAATCTAAAGAACACTATGGAAACCATCAGTTTATTTGAATTGTGTGACAATTTACAGCAAGAATCTTTTATAATCATGAAGTCATGAAATGCTGCAACATTTGGCTTTTTTGGGAAAAAGAATTTCCCCATATAATAAAGACATTAGCACTGCAGCTCTGATTGAGGTTACATTTATGTAACTGAGCTCAAATGTGTTTCTGTTTTAAATTACCTAGTTTTAGGAAGAATAAAAAATACTATTGGTCCCACTTTAAATACAATTCAATTTTAATTTGAAGCAATTGCTAAAAATTTTTAACCCCTCCAAACTATTAAAGACATAATTTAAAATTATCTCTGAAACAGCTCCATATTGAATCTCAACTCTAGCTAATTTCTAACTAAAGTAAAAGATGAAGTCCCAAGGACAAATGTCATTTTCTGCATGTGAAAAATTCCACTGCAAAAAGTATCAAACTCTTATTCTTCCAAGGTGCATACTCCAATAGCTGAGCAGCAGCAATTTTCCCTTCTATTAATTCCACTCATAAAAACCTACTAGGTTTTGACCAAGCAGAAAAGAAAGCTTTGTTAGAAAGAAAAGAAAATTAAGTCAATTAAAATGTGTGATGTATATCAGTTGTTTGTGGATGTTTACTTGGCATACGTACTAATTTTTAAACTAATCCCTGATATTATTGTTTTGGCTCTGGAGAAGTTGAAATTTGTTACATAACTCACAAAACAGTATAACTGAGATTGCAGGGGCAATGAGATCTCAGAACATTTATGCTTACAAGGACTTTTTAAAAAAAAATATAGATATGAGAATTTTAAAGGACATTAAATGCAGTTGGATCAGCTATCTGCAAAAAAAAAAATTCTCAAAATAGTGATCAAAATCTCAGAAACAAATATATGGAAAAAATCTGATAAAATACATTAGCTAAACCTGGTTTCATGAAACACTAAGATTAAATGAATGGTTACATGAGATATAGCATGATAAATCCATATTGCAGCCTGGTTTACCCACTTCTCAGGATGTCATCACAAAACAGAAGAGAGTGAAGGAACATAGTTTCATAGCAGAATTTTTGACTACCACAGCTCCACCTGAGGAAGAAGGAACTTCCATCTCAGCAGCCACCTGGAAGCAGAGAAATCTTGGCTGCCCTCTAAAGCTTAATGTAGTGGGAAAGAACTGAAGCAGAAAAGAACATGGTGAGGGCTCTCTAATAGTGCCTCAACCTACCTTTTTGAGGTTTTTTTGGAACTCAAAGTTCTTAGAAACCTCTGTAAAGCCCCAAGCTGTTCACTAACTCATCTAGCTCAGCTGAAGTGAAGAAATGCATGTGAAAGCAGAAGTTTAAGCTACTGTGCCCAGGGTGTCTGAAAGTCCTGCTCTAAGAGATTAGAGATATACCAAGGCAAGAGAAAGTGCTTCTTCAAGCTACCTTGATTAACAGAAACCAGATTCTGTCAATCAACAGGTTGAGTAACAGAAACTTATGCAGACTCATCCTAGTGAGATCCAGGCACAGCAAACCCATGAGTAGGGGATTCTTAAAAAAATTAAAACCTTCCAAACCTCTACAAATCCAAACAAATAAAAAATGGACCCAAGTCATGAACCAAAAAGGTCAATATTTTTAAATCTGCCTCAATAGAAGCAATGTAGGAAATAAACTTGACCTTTATTATCAACAAAGAGAACATTTTATAACCAGTTTAAAAAAAAAAAAAAATCCAACACATACGTGCATTCCTCTTCAGGCACTAGGATCTCAAGTTTCCCAATTCCTTAGTCCATGCAAAGAAAACTTCCAGAGGCTAATTTAGAATTTGCATGGGTTTATCCTTTGAAGCTGTTCCCTCTCCCTGATCTCTCACAACAGCTTTGGGTGACCAAGTTTCTAATACAGCACATGGCTAAATGCCCATAGATGCTGGACTGTGTTCAAAATGCAATTTGGTTAGCAAGCACACTAAAGTCCTCCAATGGTAATAACTACTCCTTTGCTCACAAACTTGCAAATCCCTCATTTTTCAAAGATTACTGAGCTTTTTTAGACTGTGGAAAAAAGTTGACACCACTCACTTGAAATTATTCTATACTGCCTTTTAAAGAGACAATACTAAAAAGAAAACAAGTTGCTTAACATACTTTAACATATCCCTGTGTACTTGTCTAGTAACATAAATGTACTTCAATCTTTAACTGGATCATATAAGTAATGGCAAAAGAACTTCTTGGCAGTAACTTTTAATTTTTATAAGATCTTGAAGTACACACTTTATTCCCATTAAAATAACTATGTGCACTAGGACTAAATCACAGCCTACTACATCTGTTGTCTTTTGCCAACTTCAGAAACCGAATCAAATCCTGAACCTCATAACTATCAGAGACCTCTTAATCTTCATGTACAGGGACATCAGTTCAAAAATATGGAACACAGAAATGTATCTAGAAATCTCAAAGTGGGGATACAGATATCAAAACTACAACTGCTAGCAGAAAAAAAACCTGACACTGCCAATTTTCAGTTAGCATAGCCAACGTTACATACACAGAGATAAGAAGTTTGCTTCCACGTTCATGCTATTTTTTTTTAACTAGAATTCCAAGCATATACCACAGGTGTTATTCAATGCCTGAATATCCAAAATAGGTCTTCAAACCAGTAGTGACACATCTGCATTAAGACAGCCTGTCACTGTTTTCATAGTACCTACCATACATTCAATCACAGCACTTATTTCAAGTTCAAAAAGAAAATGAAGGTAGTTTGTGACAATGTACAAGTTAACAGCAAATTATTTCTTTAGTGAAGGAAATACACTAACAGGTGAAGCAGTAACATTGAAGTGGCTGCTGCAACAGAACTAAGCATGGATAAAATTCTCCCAAGAAACTTCATGCAGGCTCCCAGAGATGCACTCTGCCCTAGCTACATACCTAGAAATACCCCATCAGTTCTCTTAAACAGGGCTTCAAGAACAGGTGTCCTCTGATAAATGCAAGATACTGCTTTCTAAACTTCCCACTGTAATCCTTAACTAAAAGGTTGTTGGAAATTACAGAAGCAAAACAAAAGGTCTTTGGGTCTCCACTTTCTGCAGCAATTATTACGGCTTTATTTATACACATTGAGCAATGCAGCAGTTTTGGGGTTTGTGGTTTTTTGTTTGTTTTCCATAAATAAGAAGAGAATTACACCAACTCTCACTACCATGTCCATGACTTCTCCAAAACTAGCTTCTTGCATATTTCAAGTCTCTGGCTGGTGCCCATGCTTCCCAAAGAGGGAATTAGTCTGACCTGGTCTGCCCTCTGTACATAACACTGCAGCTGCATTCACAGGCTGGGAAGGGGAGTCAATGGCTCTAAGGAGCATTTTATTGAGCAGAAGTGTTTTATATGAAGTGCTACAGGTTTTTCTAAGCAGAGCCTCTTAGTGAAGGAATGAAAGAAGGACATGCCCACAGAAGAACTTCTGCAGCACAGTTACTGTGGCCTGAAACTTTGAAGCAGCTCAGCAGGCAGCTGCACAGCCTGGTAGAGTGAATAAGAGGGAGAAGACCTGAAGGCTGGCCATTACCCTCCACCCACCTACATCTCTGTGCTTCTCAGACGGTGAAAACTAAAAATCCCTCCTAACAGTTTTCTTCTGGCCTATGACAGAAAATGATGTACACCAAAGATGCACCTAATACACTTCTAACCTGTGCCACACAAACAGCATTCCATCTGGCTACATTTACAGGGACAACAAAATAATCTGAAGTTGTGGGTTCTGTCTAACCATGCTCAATACCCAAAGGTGTTTCACCACACTTACCCATTTACCTGCTTACCAGTTTGAAAGGATAGCATGTCCTAGCACCATTTGCACACATCAAGTTATTTGGGACTCACAAAGCAGGGTCACCAAGGAGGATCTCCCCAGGAAGCTGATCACTTTGGCACACTCTGAAAGCTTGAGTTTGGTGCAAAGTGCAACAGGTGCTTCTGTCTAAAAACCACACTTAGTAGCGGGGGTCACTGACCACTCTTCATGGATGATCTGGAATCCTGCATGCTTTCCTTGGAAATGGGGATCTGTCATCCCAGTAAAGCTTCTATCAGACGTTCAAAACCATCCAGTGAGGTTTAGCAGCTACCCAAACATTAGAGTGTCTTGCTTCACACTGGGCAGCTGCCCAGCACCTCGGTGCCAAGAGGCCAGCCATGGATACTCCGAGCGCAGTCGTGCTGGATCACAGGATCTGGCCCTTAGCAGCTTGTTGCCCCTTTTCCCCACTTTGTTGCCACAAAGATCAGACCCTTGATCTTTTACCCAAAAGTATAACCAAGAGTAAAGACTTGAGATTTGTGCTGGGGATGTTGGCTCCATATTTTGTTTCTATGTGTGGATCTGACATAAGTCTGCAGATCAGGACAAAAACATGGATTGCATTCTGTTTCCACGTAAGTGCAAGCCCAGAGTAACTGCTGACCTAATACACTTATTTGGGATAAAAAACTGAGTAAATAAGAGAACATAAGCCAAAATAACTCTCAGATTTATAGATCTAATTTCTTTAGTTTATGACTTTTATACTCCTTAACAGATCAGAGCAGCCACATATTTTTGATATGCAAAGTGTATTTCAGGTTCAGCATGCTCAGTTGAGTAAAACTGCATTTCTATTTAATTATAAAATAAATTATATTTGTTCCCTAAATACACTGCTTGAAAGCTTTTCTTTTCCTGTTAGTAATATTGCCAAATCTTATTTCCATCTTCAAACGGAACTTTTACTGTTTTATTTAAACTCTTGGAGGCACAATTCAAACTTTCACATATGTTTCTATACAAAACCCAGCAGTGACAAAAAACTCTAAAAAAATTAAATATTTCTTCTAAAGCCAGAAAGGTCATTTGGACTGAGATGCCCAAAATTACTGACTGGATTTGGCTCACTAGAATAATTCCTTCTGCACGTAGCTACAGCTTCCTCCATCCAGTGCTCTTTTTCAGATACTTCAAGATGTAAATAAGGGCAAGCTGGGGCTGTATGAATTACTCACACAGCTTGCTCCCTGTCATAACATTTATGGAAAGATCACAGATCTTCTCTCTTCACTTAACTAGAAACAGGCAAGCCATGATGATACCTTCTCTGGTTTACTGATCTATGATGGATGAATGTACACTCACATAAAAGCAGCATGTGTGCTTGTAAGAGGACAATTAAGGACAAGAATGACATGTAAGAGGCAGCACATAACCTTCAATCACATTATGAGATATATTATCATTACTATGAAGAGAGACACCGTGTTACTCACTTTTTAGCATGACAGGGCTGAAATGATGTTTGGATGCATCACTTGAATAAAACTGAATGCTATTACCAGCTGTTTCAACAAGAAATAACTAAGAAATAATTTTGGTCTTGTATGATCATACCTCATTAATTGCCCACTCTGTCTTCACAAATTGCACTAATCACATCACCCCACTTCAAAATACAGAGGATCTGATAAGAGAACAGTAAAAGACAAGAAAAACAAGCCACAACCCTCCTGTTTCTGTATGAGAGCTGTAAAATAAAAATGCTATCTTGAATAGCAGCAGAAAAATAACTATACACTATTTATTACAAAACAAGAACTGTTTGAAATCTAGAAAAGCAATCAAATAACAGAGTAAAGGGGGTGGAGAGGAGACTTCAACTTCTGAGACTCAATTACATGATACAACAAACTCATTGCTGTGGAGGCATCAGCTACAAGCAGCCACAACAAAGGAATTGAACAAACTTGAGGTGGTGTATATACAAGTGGATAACAAACTTGGTGGGCTAGTTACCCTGGCTCAGGCCTTATCTGCAGCCTGATGGAAGCCTAAGGATAATACTGGAAAAAATTTATCTCCACTTCAGATGCCATCTTTCAGTATTACCATCACAAGCAGATGAAATATTAACCCAGACAGACCTCATCATTTCCAAGGCTTTCTTGTACTTGTCATCATACCAGAGAGGATTTTGGCATGCTATACTATACATGTTGGTACAAAGGTCTTCTTCGTGGAGAGCTAGAGACACCAAAGGAAGTCTACTCCAACCTCTAGCTTGCGATGGCCATTTTCATCGATGTTATCTCAGCACCGAGTCAAACGTCTTGAAACATAAAGGCGCCTGTCTTAGAGCATCTAAACATAACAACCAGAATAAATGTTAAAGTCACCACTTCTAGTTTTTTTCCAAAGATTAGTCATTCTCACAGTTCAGAACCAAAAAAGCTCCACACAAATGTCTCCGACTTCAGTTTTATGCCTTTTACCATGTTAAATTTTCTCTTTTCCAAAGATTTCTACATGGTTTCCTCAGTCACCTTTTGATTTGAAACTCTTTAAGCTCTTACTAGAAGTTATTTCCCTCTCTATTATTATGCATCTCTTTCCCCCATCCCAGTTTTTCAATACAAGTTCATCTGTAGAAATTGAAATTGGAGACAGTAGCTCAGTACCTGCCTTACTAGTGCCACATGCAAAAGAGGGAAGGGACTACAATTCACTGTCGTTCCCTTTTATATGCATGAGATTCTTATGATGCTGTCTCACTGACAACACTGGAATGTAGAAATTACTTACTGTGGTTTTTAAATCAATTTTCTAGTAGTATTTCACATTTTGTCTCCTATGCAAAAAGTATGTTTAATCTCAAATACTAGAAGGTAAATCACAGGTTCATTTCAACTAGAATGAGTTTAAAGTTTCATTATTTTACTTTGCTGGAGTCATGATTTTTCACATTTGGGAGTGCTGGCATTTTATTCCAGCAGGTTAAAAAGTTCTGTATGTGACATAGCAGATAACAACGACATAGGAAGCACTTCTGCAGCAGTAATGCATGTTTGTTTATTGCTCTGCCTATCTTTCTAGGTTATTTTACAGACCATATAAAATACTTGCAACTTATTAGTAAGGCCATTTAAACTAGCATGGTAGGACAGTTGGCCTATTCTTCAAATTACAGTTTCCAGGCATTCAAGAATACGTTTTCTCCAATTTGTTTCTCCGTTTGTTTCTGTCAATGCATATTAGCAAATCACAACTATGGGACTGACAGGATCGGGACTACCAAGTTGAAAAAAAAAAAAATCAAAGTACTCCACTGGATCTGAGGTAAGGGGTTTAAATGATTGATTTTCTCTTTCCTTTCTAATGAAATTAGCCTTTTGCCACAGAAACATGAATGGGAAACATCAGGAACTGCATTCAGTGTTCCTCATTTAACATATTTTCTATGAAACTATCACCTGGAGTGCCGAGGCAAGAACTACACTTCACCTACAAGTCACCTGGGTTTTATTGTAATCACAGTCTACTGAAAGCAACTTTTTTTCTGTTTAAAGCAGAGAGATTCATTATATTACACTTCACAGTTTGGAGTAAATATGACCAAAAAATGAGGTAACTATGAAACACTTTTGACTCAGATGAAATGAGTGTGAGAGAGGTGACTCACTTCCTCACTCAGAATAAAACTATTAAAAAAGGATGATGATTAAGCAAGAAGGTAGGAGAAGGAGTAAAAGAGACCCCACCTTTGGCATCTGAAAGCACAGGCAACTGTTTCATTGGTACTGCCACAAGGGCTTCTGAGCTTACCTAAAAGTACACTTGTGGACAGTCACATTTAGATATTAAACGAGTTCTAGTCATTCACGCGCTTCACTCCATGCAGACTAGGGAATAAAGACCTGTAAAACTACTTAAAAATATGTCATTAATAAAAGGAAGATTAGTAAGTCAGTTGCTTCTGTCTGGTGCATCTTGATCACCTTTTATACTATGAAGTAATACAGAGAACACTACAATACTTTACGTGAAAGCAGTGAGCCTTCTACTCATCCACATGAGAGAGCATGCACACCATGATTTGACTGTATGATGAGTCAGGCAGCTACCAATTACAAAATCTTTTCTAAATGAAGACATGATTTTGGCTCGAAAATTGGTTTCATTCTAAATATGAACAATTCTCCTGATAATGTAGATTTGCTGCATTCTACTACTCTGAGATTCCAACTGTTAATGCATATACAGACTTCAAATCTTATGCCAATAAATTATTAACAAGCATAAGAAGTAAATATCCTGGAGTCTTAACATACACCTAGGTAAGATATACCAAGACTGCAACCAATATAAGGGCGAGGTCCTGAAAAACAGCTTATTGATCTGCAATTTGAGTCTCTCCTCACCATTTAAGAGTCAACTCCCTACTTTCAGTTGAGACAGAGTTCATTTATTTTTTTGTAGCTGGTACAAGGTTGTGTTTTGGATTTGATATGAGATTGACACGGAAAACCCACTGTGTTGCTGGGCAATGCTTAGCCTAAATCAAGGACTTTCTAGCTTCCCTTGCTCTGCCAGTGAACAGGAACACAAGAGTCTGGGAGGGAGCACAGCCACAACAGCAGACCCAAAGTGGCCAGAGGGATATTTCTATTCCAGAAAACATCTCAAACAGTACAGAAACTTGGAGGAGCCAATCACTGCTCCAGCACGGGCTGGGCATCAGGTGGGGAGCAGTTGTGTTATGCATCACTTGTCTCTCTTTGGTTTTAGTCCTCTCTTTCTTTCTCCATTCCTTTAGAATTATTATAATTCAACAGTTCAATTATCAAACTGTTCTTATCTCAACCCATGAGTTTTTACCTTTCTTTTTCCAGGTTCTCTTCCCCATCCCACTAGGAGTTGGGGGCAGTGGGGAGCTCTGTGGTACTTAGTTGGCAGCTGGAGTTAAACCATGAGAGCCAGTACAAAAGTTTTAGGCATTATGTAAAAAAGGCAGTTAAAAAAATCTAAAATTTGGAAGTAAATACCTGTTTTTCAAACTAATTTAAAATTTGCTTTTGGATTCTGTATTTTCTAAATTGCAACTGACCTATTGAAAACAAAACCATAAAATTAGAAGAGATTAATTCATGGGAAAAAAAGAGTAATTTTAATTCAGCTATAGCAGAATTGAAAGCTGACAGCTTTTAATACACATTTAAATACTTATTCTTATTTTCAAGTTATTTAAAGAATCTATGTGTATATATAGATATAGACACACATTGTGAATGTGCATGTGTGTGTTTGTGTGTCTATACATAAAAGGGTGGGAACAGAATGATTATATTCTATAGCTAGATCTAAACTAAGCAACAGCATCCGGATACAGAACAATACCTTAAAATAAAACTATATGATCTCAGGAAATTCCATACTAAAATTATCTCTCCTTTAATTCCACTGTATTAGCACTGAATGGGAATCAAGACAACAGCTGAGGCTAGGAATCAGATACATTGACCTATACATAGTTTTATTTTTAAAACAATTCAAATATGCTTTAGAGTCTCTCAGCATAGCGTATGCTATATAGTGTTCCTACTAACCTTAGTGTCTGAATGCATGTTACTGGAGCAGTAGGAATAAATTGGATGGCAGCTCCCATAATTTCATTGCTGCTTTTCTTTAACCCTTTCACCTTCTCCTTCAGCTACTTGCTATGTATAACTCAGCATCAACAAACGGGATTTAAACACTGAGCAAAGGGTCAGTACTGCAGAAACCTGAGCTTGACCTGAGGACAGAAGTTTGATATACTTCAAAAAAATCCCTCAGCAATTTCTCCAAAGAGACTATGGAAAACATGAAATGCAACTGAAAAGAGTTGCTTTAGTTACACAGGATCAATGTGCAAGTGCACACTCATTTAACTCCCCTGCAATCAGACTGCCCATTTAAATGAGGTAACTTTTGAAAATTGAAATTTGTGAATATACCTTGAAACCATGGTTACTGAGGTCATGCCATTTATTCCTCATGGCTGCCAGTCTCTGTCTTGTAGCTATAGCACAAGAGCAGACAGTGTGACTCAGCTGCTTAAACTTTGAGCAGTTAAGGCACAATAATCACAGATGTTTTTCAAAGAATTACTGCCTCCTCCAAGGCATTTTCTGCTCTAGGGCTATCTTTTCATAGGATGTTGCAAAGTGAAAAGAAAACAGGCCCACACAGCTGGGTTAACAGTACCACTGTGATCTAAGTTATTGATCAACAAATGTCCTAGACTATAACCAAAAAAACCCCAGATTCACTCTATTTCCAACTGCTTATCCATGGCCTCCCACAAATTCTTGTCTCCTGGGTAGACACAGGCACACGTGAAGCCAAAGAAGTAAACCAGACTAAAACAAATCGGGTCAACAGAGTACTCCTTAACCCTCACACCTTCCCCCAGGCAAGCTGTCACTGGGATCATGGTCCCAGCTCAGCTCCCCACATTCTCCCACTGGCATACAAGAAGGGACAGTGCAGGTGACAAGTGAGTGGGCAACGGGAATACCCCTTGGGCTGGCAGCTCCAAACCATGCGCGTTCTGGTGGTCAACTTCAGCTGGAACTCCTCCAGTTTGTCCACTTGTAAGACCTTGTTTCTAGCTGTTTATTCAAAGGTTTTGACAGACTTTAACCTGAAGCTTGATTTTTTTCCCTAATGTCTGTTTCTTGTCCACATTAATATAGTGCAGCTTCTCCACTGAAGAGTTGCAGCACCTTAAACTGACAGAGAAGTATTACATGGACTGACAAGAACAGAAAGAAAAAATGGAGGGTGCATGCTTTTAACATCTCCAGCAAAATTCAGCCTACAAATAAGCATCACAGCTTAAGAATTTCCAGTACTTTGGCAGATTACTCTGCTAAAACACAAAAAGTTTTAGGGAACCATCAGTGTATATTCCCTGCAGCTGCTGAGAAAGACCTGCTGTGCAGGTACAGGTTTGGTCTGCAGCAGGCCATGAAGCAACAGCAGTGAGAAAAATAAACTTCAGTGTAAAGAAACACAAAGCAGAAAAAGGCTCATTTTGCCCTAAGAATAAAATGAGAAAAAGAAAGGGAGGGAAGAGAGCTGGAGTCTGCAGCTGAAACCTGGATCTCAGAGAAGATAGTGAGAAAGAGAGGAAAAGCTGTGATCTGAAGCTTGTGAGGGAGATCGGGGAGAGACACACACTCAACGAGGGACATAAGTTGGCAATAATTTGCTGTTTGCTAGAAAAAAAGTGGAAAAGGAATGAAAGAACCTTAACAGGCTGGTGTAACCTCACTGCCATTTATTCACATGAGAAAGGGCAATTATGATTATAGGTACAAAGATGGGAAGGGAGAGATCAGATTCTTTTACAGTTTGATGAAGAAGAAAAGTGACGTGTAGAGACAACACTGTGAGAAACTAGAGAGAGACTGAAAACACAGGGACTGCTCAAGAACACAAGTGAAAGAAGCCTAAAGGACACAAACCTGCTGCCCCCTAGGCTATTTTACTATACACACAAAGCAGCCCTGAATTAGCAAGAAATACTCTAAGGTCTTAAGACAAACAGGCTTCTATCTCTTCAGCTGGATCAGCTTATGTATCAATTCCCAGTCCTCAAATTAGGTTCAGCATGTAATTCACAGGCTGCAGTGAGGGAGGTAAGTAGAAGCACTTAGGCTGGTGCTGCTTCCCAGTTCCCCATATCCAGCCCCATTCTGTAGAGGACTGTAAGCTGTCCTCTAGACTTGGACAATACAGCTGCAGACATTTTTATCTTTTCAAAGTCCCTAAACATCAGGTAACCAAAGAGTATCAGAAGCACATCAGAAAAAAAGTAATTTTTTAACACTAGCATTGTCCAGCTTCTGAACACTTCATTTTTACTGAAGTAGCAAGCTGTAGTGTATATATTCATATACTTCATACATTTGTGATTGCAATGCCTGTCAGCACTACCAGATTTATCTTGGCTCTAGTCTAACATATTA
Organism: Alethe castanea; assembly: GCA_024734035.1. NCBI lineage: Eukaryota > Metazoa > Chordata > Aves > Passeriformes > Muscicapidae > Alethe > Alethe castanea. The sequence goes on from JANRGV010000084.1 coordinate 35,891,368, forward strand.
TTTATGTAAAGTGACAGCAAGGCATTCATAATAAATCTTCCTATCATAGCAAAAGAAAGATTCCCAGACACCAAACTTGTGTCACTGAAAGTCCAAGTACAAAGCAGAAGACAAATAATATTTATATGTCCTTCTGGTAGTTTAGTTATTTCTACAGAAATAATTTTGAACAACTACTTTCACTCGACATAAATAACCCACCAAAGGACAGTCTTATAAATTGTCAGTGCAAGTTTAGCTGCTCATGAACTACATGGAATTTGTTGCAAAAATTAACCTGTTTCCAATTACATCATTAACCACATCACTTTCTCACTACAGAGAACACAACCACAGAACTATCTAATCACAAAGAAATCTGAGTTGGCACTTCACAGTTGATCCTGAGCCATGTTCTGCAGGAAGCACAGCTGACTAGTTAAATTAGCAACGGGGTCCAGTATTGCCAGCCATCCACTTCAATATTGCTGAATCTTACATGTACGTAAGGAGAAAAAAAAAGCTAAACCAGCAAAATTAGTTTGGCTAACAAGAACCTTATTACCTACAAAGATTAAATTCAAAATATACTTTTATTAGAATAATCTGTTCACATTGGTAGTCACAGTTTATGAGGATGTGTTTGTGAAACACTGCATCCAGGCACACAATTACTCTTACTTAATTTTGCTACACAGCAAAGCAAGATCAGCCACTAGAAGTTATTTACCTTTAGTACTCACAAGTAAACCATTGCACAGTTACTGCAAATCCAGTATAAATCCATGCTGCTACCAAAAGGAGTACTTCTCTCCCCACTACAAGCTTTCCAACACAAGTACAGGGAGGAGAAAGAACTAGGAGAACAGGGACAGGCTTCTGGCTGGAGCACCTCTTCTGTAAAATTAAGTACAGTCTTATTTACCATAACTCACATGCAACACAATTACTTGTTACTCACAGATATCACCCTCTTCAACTACTGGGGCTGGACCAGACAGGTATGATCAATTACACCTTAGTTCCAGTTTTGCTTACAGAGCATAATTATACTAAAATATTAATGTATTTCAGACAACTCAAGTAAAAACGCTGCAAACTCAGTTAGAAAAAATAATTAAATAAAACAATTTGTCCTTCCAAGGTACAGCTCTGTCAGAGCTTGCCATGAAATATAGTGACCTTAAAGAGGGCAGTAGAAACCTCTCAAACTGTTGTGATCTTCACTGACAGTCAGAGAGGTTGTGAGGTTTTCTTCATTTTCTTTCAATCTCCTAGAAGACTTTGAAGCCATTGCTGAAGCCCAGCTAAAGCACTTACATATCAGAGTACCAGGATGCTGGCTGCAAACTAATTCTGATTTTATGAAAGCAGATGGGAAAATTGGTAACCAGTGGATTAGAGTAGTTCTGCATGAAATTCAGTTACTTCAATGATTACCAAATCATTAATTAGTTACATTTTTCTTTCATTTATCAATTCTCCTTTTAAGATTGCTACTGAGGTATCAGTGCAAGTTTTGTAAGATAAGCAATTAATTTTCACATCTTAGTCAGACTTTGCATTTACTTTAAATTCTTCAATACAGCACAAACTCAAAGTGAAAAAGAAATTCCCATTCTGATTAAACTAATTACCTAATGAACACAACCCACTCTGGCTCAGAATAAGCTTTTTTAATAGCTTCTTCACTAGCCAGTTTGAAGGCAAAAAAATCTATGTATTGTGACGATAAAAATTTAAGTTTTTACAAGAATACATATTAAACAGTCTAAGTTAGGGGCTTTATGATAATGCACGTACCAAGGTTTTTGAGGAAGACAAAAAACAAAATCAAAGCTAAATACAATTGCAATTGTTTTCACAATTGTAATAAAAATGTGCGGAACAATAGCAGAAATCAATAGGTTGGCACAAATATGAAAAAATATTTACAATTTTAAAATGTTATTATCCAGAAGAACTTCAATATGTCTCAATGGAACCTTTGGCAAGATGCATAAATTCCTCAAATTCAGCAGAACATGGTACTTTCCTAGTGAGGCAGAACAAAAACTGTCCCAATACCACAAAGCAGAAGGAACAACCAATGCAAGGACAAAACAAACAAACAAAAAGACAACAAAACAAAAAACCAAAAGCCTAACCCTAGATGACTTAAGTCCTCTTCAGAAGACTACAGATGTTTTCTAAGGGGGTAATACTCAATGTCTGCTAAAGCTCACATTATATAATCTTTATCTAAAGGGCTTCTCTTAATACCCTTATCTTCTCCCTCCTCCTAGAAGATGAAAATAGGGAATTAAGGGAAATTTGTGACCCAACTCCACCACCTTCCTCTAAATACCCTTGCACCTGTTCCTGTACTTTTCTGGGGAACTGGGCATCAAGAGAAAGAAAGGATCTCCTTGATTCCCCCTGTACTCAGCACTGCACTACTGTTCATTAAATGGCATTTGGAAGAAGGAATTTCCTACAGATAAATCCATAATAAGGGTTTCAGGCACCATAAATACCTCAAAAGAGCTACAGATTTTAATTCTGACCTGGAGGGAAAATATTTCCCCAAGCTGGCAAAGCCACAGGTATACAGCAACTAGACAGACACCACACATGTAATAAAGGTCTAAAGATGAAAATAAAATCAGTCTCTTAAGCAAGAGAGTGAGAGAAATCTGACAATGCAACCAGTCACTCTGACTGGCCAAAATATAAAAACTAAGGAAATTTGTATTTGATTGAAATACAGAATGAAATAATTAAATGACACATTATGTTTCTTCTATAGTTTGGTCTTACAAATTTAAGGACATACATCCCAGATCCTCAAATTAAATGCCCCTTTTTCCCTCCAAGTGCTGAAAATAACTTTTGTGCCTGTGTAACACCAGGTTTGAATTATAAATCTTAATGTTAATCAATATTGACTGTAGAATAAGTCTTTTCATAAATTTCAAGTCAACAAAATCAAAGAAACTCCACTGCCCTCAAACCAGCACCATCCTGGTATGAAGTAGCTCAGAATCTACTAACTGCTCATAGCATCTTCAGTATGAAAACAGACCAAACCCACAGAAAAGACATGGACAAGGAGATACTGAAGAGGCAGAGGCACATCTTGTCATATCCTCAATCCAACTGTAGATGTTAGGTGAGTAGGAGGGGAGGGAACTGCAGCAACTGATTATGTCCAAATATTGTCCTTAAACAGTACTGACTGACATGATAAAGGCCACTTGCAAACCATTAGTTTGCCCCAGTCGGGTATTTCTTATATTCTTATGCTTTAGGCTAGGCTTGACACGTATCTAAAAATTTGCAAGCATGGGCAGGTTTTAAAATTTGCTTGGTCACATGCACCTAATTAGTGCATATAACCAAGGCCTCACAAATCTTGCCTGTCAGTAACATCTTATTGTTAGCAGGCATAAACAGTCTTTGCAAGGCTGCTGACATGTTTCACAGATCACACTGAGACCACATCTCATTTTTAAAGAAAAACCATTAAGGACATTAAATATACAGCTCATGGTTTATAACTCAAAAGATAGCTAGTTCCATTAAATCTCACTGTGCACATGTGGCAGGCAGAACAACACATTAAAAGCATAATAAACACAAAAGTTTAAATAATCATACATCATCTTGAAACAGGCCCCTAAGAACAGCTTTTATGTGAATTTTGAGGAAGTAGTAATAACTATGAAATGCCTTCCCCCATCCTGTTCTTGAGTATAAATACGGGTAGTTCTTTAAAGGAGGCATTTTAATCATACTCATGTCTGACATGTTACAAAATACTGGCATATCAAGACACACATTTTAAAACAAATACACAAGTGGAATTATTAGGAAAGAGAACAAAACATCATTGTGTCTCGACACACATCTGTTGTGTCCCACATATGGAATCTTGTGTGCACTCCCGGCTCTCCCCCCTTCTTGTTCTGCAGTCTTAAAGAGAATTAAGAAAGTAGGAATTTGGGTGATCAAAGGTAAATAACAGTTTCATTTCAAAAAGCAGGTTACATAAGTGAAAGATCTTTAGCCTGAAAAAGATCAGTGAAGAGGGGAACTCAATAAAAACACAAGTGGCATGGACAGAATTGCTCCCTGCCTTGTCCAGAGGAGGGACTCTGGAAGTTTCATATTTAATCAGCAGGTGTCAGAACCAATTCTTTTGCTTGTCTTGAGCTTTTTTTTGGTTGTTTTTAAATTTACTATTATCTATAGTAAACAGAATATCCACTTAAAGGCATACTTGTTGATACAGAAAAGCATTAATGTGAAAAGCTTCTGTGGGCTCAATGAGCACCTGGAGAAAAGTCAACTGAAAGCTATTAAAGAAAATGAAATAACACACACACACCCCCCATCATTTAAGGCAAGGAAGTCCACAAGCTGCTGCCATCAGCCTGTCAGCATACAGTGACACTTTCCATTTCTTTGCTTAGGAGGAGGTTGTCAAGTAGATTCTGTAATTTGGCAGGGCCTTGGATGGCAAGGGCATAAATAAAAAGAAAAGAAGGCCAGCCAAAAAAACTAAGAGGTACTGCAAGACCAGAAGAGTGCCTGTAGCCAGGTGCATGTTACCATGGCTGCCCTCTCACAAACATGATGAATCTGGGGATCCTGCAAATGCCTGCTGCTCTGTTTTCCAACTGAAGTCCCCAGCTGGCCAAGGAGTGAGCAGCAGGTACAGGCTGACACAGCAGGTATTGCTCCCGAATGTTGTCTGTGGGATGCAAAGGTGAAGGAACAAAGCGGAATAGAAATCTCCCAAGCCATGTCCATGAGGTGGTTTGAGGACAAATCAGTTGGATGTTGTGCAACAAGTTCCCTACAGGTCAATCAATCAGGGCAGCTCACATGATGGAGGATAAAAGAAGAAACTTCTGGGGGCAGGACTCACTGGGTACTGTCTTCTTGCAGGAATAGACGTGGCTGTCTAAAGGGCAGCCTTCACCTGGAAGGAACTGGGGACAAGGCTGTATCAGGGAAAGATGTGATGGATCATTTCTCATCATGTACTATGTGTGAGGTTTCCAACATCACTTTCCAATCACCTCTGCCACATCAGTGGGGCACAGGGTGCAAGTTCAGTGGCTGTGCAGCATGGGCTCTCCAATGACATTGTTGAGAATGCCATATAGGGCTAACCAGACATTTTGTCTGACCAGCTACAGATATTCTACTCTTATGTGACTTCAATACTCCACAGATATAGCATAAGTCAAGTGATCATGGAGTAAAACAGCAACTTACAGGCTCAAAGTAAAAACAGAGATCATCCATCTGTCATATGAGATGAGGATTTGAAAATTTCATTAATTTTCTGAAACTGCTAGCTAAGATATTCAAAGAGTTTCATTACTACAAAGAGCCTTTTTATGCTGTTAATCCAGATTAGTAGTGACTGTTCAATTTAGAGGTTGCCTAAATCTTTAGTTCTACCTGATGCAATAGAACAGCCTAATTCTTCCTTCCTTTGAAGCATGGCACTGCCCTCTGAAAATTCTTCTCTGCTCCTTCCCCTACTTCCTGTTCAAATTCATGGTTCATTGTGCTTTTACCGCTTTACAGCCCATCCACAGACATTTCAAAAAGGAAAGTACTTCAGAGCTCCTCTACAGATTTTTACTTCTTTGTTTTTAGTGATTTGATCTCCTGCTGGCCCAACAACATGGAGGAAAAAAAAATCATTAATCTTAAAGATCTTCATAATTTTCATAACCGATAACCAGACAGAAATTGGCAGCTCTTCTTGGATAAGACAAATAAAAGCATTTTATCACAAAACAGTTTAAAACTTTTAGTTTTACAGGCTGCCTTTCATCTGACCTGAGCAACACAGTCTTGTAGAGAACCATAACTGTAGGCAGCCCTTTATCAACCAATTTGCCACTCTGAGGTGGTCCGATCTCAGTCTGAGTCCAGCTGTTAATTTAAACTACCTCCCTCAGCACACAAATATTGAACCCCCCCAAGAGGGGACATTCTCACGTGTCCACTACTATTAACATGGCATTCCTGGCAGCTGAAACAAATTGCACTGAGGTAGCCAGGAGCTGCCCACCGGCTGGGCTCTGCTGAGCCACAAAAGCAGCCCAGACCACCCCAAACCATGTGTTCAAAGAAGTCCTCATACCTCAGGTGTGCCTGGGAGCACAAGGCAGAAGGCACAAACTCAGCATCACTAACACTCCAGCAAGCAAGGAAACCCTCGGAGAATTTGACTTGGAGCCTCATGCTTCTGTTTTCTGGCAGTTTAGATGAAACTAAACTTTACAAAGGACATGTGACAATACCCACCACATTGGGCCTCCCGTCAGTGGGACTTCTAGCAACTACCAGTGCTCTCCTGAAGGCTGTGCCCTGTGGGCTGCACAAAAAGATTCTTAGTGTTTTTAAATGAACCAATATTTTGCCCTTCTCTAAACAGCCAGAAAAACATCCAGCTGGAAAGTCAAAGTAATTGTCCTTCCTGGAAAAAAAAAAAATTCTCCGTATTTACCAAATCTACTGTGCAAGCCTGCTTACTAACAAGATCATCTATTTTCCTTCAAAATCACAGAATATTTCAGTACTAATGGATTAAAGGAGGTTAAAATAAAAAACACCCTTGTGGCAAAGAGATATTGAATGCTTAACATGAATATTTTAAGTCGAATGAAACAAAGTAAATTGTTGTATTTGTACTGCAGCAGAACTCTGCCCATTATGCAAGATGTGCTGGAGAGCGGGTGGGGTGAAGAGGAAGTCCTAGGCTCCGTTTTAATTTGGAAACATCTGTCCTTAGGGAAGGGACAAACGTCAATAAGGCATCATCTTGCAAGTTTGTTTTCTATTTTCCTTTCACAGTTAATTGCACTGCTGATCAAACCATAAGTAGCAATTCTGTAAAAATTATACTATTACCTCCACCAAGAGTCTTGATATTATTACTTTGACAAGCAAATTATGTTTCTGTCAAGTGTATCTGTGGGCAGTTACAAATAAGGAGAACTAGAATGATTGAAGCTCCTTATTTTTAAGAAGAAATAGAAGTGGTGTATTCTAAGTAATATTGAGTGTGCAATTAAGCAGAGATTCTCTTTCAGCAGCACACCAAATAAAGAATTATCCTTTTAGGGGTACAAAATACAAGCACTGTCTGTGACTTCCAGTGAAACCTATTATGGTATCCCCATAGTCTCCAACTCCCAGCAGTCACAAAGCTGCAACATAGCGTGCAACTCAACAGTAGTTAGTTAAGAACGATAGGTCAAGACTGGTAAATTCACAGGGCTACAAAGACAACAATTTAAAAGAAAACAGATTATTTAAATTTTTTTAAAACAAACAGAAAACAAACAAACAGAAAAACCACCAAAACCCTCTCCGAATTACTTCCAACACTTGAAGCAAGAAATGCTTTCCCTTGTTATTTGTTTTCTTAGGGAACAAAGAAAACCAAAGAGACTTTTCCTGAAGCAGACTGGACAGTTTACCCACCAGCTATAACTTTCTCTCTCCCCCCTGAAACAAATACACCCACAAAACAAACTAATTAGCCCTCCAAGCATTTATTTGTCTCCACAAACATGAGTAAGTCAAGAGCAGATAAGGTGTAAAGCTTTGCTTGGCCAGTTTTTCTCTTGGCTCTAGATAATGTAACTGATGCCACAAGTACATTCTGGACAGCTGGAGCAGTTCACCACAAATACTTCAACTGCCAAGTTCAGCTGGCCAAATGCAAGTTGAAGGACAACAACAGTAGTTTTGCTTCTTTTAAATAATCTCAAATAGAATGTAGTATTTCAGTTGGAAGACACCTACACCAATCATCCAGTCCAGGTGCCTGACCACAAGCTAGAGAATGTTGTTACAAGCATTGTCCAAATGCCTTCAAAACACTGGCAGGCTCAGGCCACTGACCACTGCTCTAAGAAGATTGTTGCAGTGTTTGATCGTCCTCTCAGTAAAGAGATGCTTCCTAATGTCCAATCCAAACTTCCACTGGCACAGTTTTAACCACTCCCATGCATCCAACCACTGCACCTGAGGGAGAAGAGATGAGCACCTCTCTCACAGCTTCCTCTCCCCGAAAGCTGAGAGAGCAGTGAGGTCACTGCTCAGACTCCTTCTCTCCAAGCTAGATGGACAGAGTCCTCAGCTGCTCTTCACAGGACATTGCTTTCAGCCCTGTCACCAGCTCTGCCCTCTGGCTGCCTCCAAGGACCTTCACAATCTTCTTGGTTTCTGGGGCTCAGAACTGCACACAGAACTCAGGCTGAGGTCACAACAACGCAAAATACAGCAAGAGAGCAGGGTGTCTACTGTTTCTAAAAATTTTTAGAAATGTTAGAAGTTTCTGCTTATGGGGTGTTGGGGGAGTAACTATGGGTCATCTTTGTGGGAAAATATTAGGAAATAGCCAATTGTTTGATCTGTTCTCAGAAGCTATCCCTTCTGCTTAATTCCTCTCTTCTCTCTTTCTCAACAGAACACAGCTATTGAGTAAGAAAAGTCAAAGAATCAAACCATATAATGATGTAAAGGATTTTGTTCTTCATGATTCCTGGAATGACTTATTTCTCAGTGCTGCCACAAGAAAGTAGGAGAAGTAACACTGGTGATGACAGCAGACAGAAATACGTGTCATTGCCTTCCCAGCAGCCTTCTGGTATCTTCCAAGAACTGTCCAGTTCTTTGCCAGAATTTTCCCTTGCCCAGTATAAAAGCTTCTGCTTAGTTCAATAAAATACCTCCGGCAGTTTTTAAGCTGAATTCTCAAGGTCAAGCTATCAGAAAACTGTCACTGAGTAAGTAAAGTCATTATGTGAACAGTATGGAGTAATATAGAGTTTAGGGTGACAGCAGTGTCAGGTAACTAATGTCATTAACTTCAAAGAAGAAGGATTGCTCGGGGAAGTTAACCATAATCAAGATCCCAAAAGTTAACTGCAGATGATGTATGGCCTTAGTAACTACATGAAGAATGATTACATGCTCATTTACACTCAGTAAAGACTACAATACAGTCGAAATACACCAACTGCTCTTTTTTTCTTTCTCCTCATCAGAAGATTTCCCCCATGCCTTCTCCTCCTGCCCCAAAGAACACAACTTCTCTTGGTTACTTTGCTAAAAAGGAGCTTCTTACTAGAATATCTATTCCTTCCACTGGCAACTGCAGTCTCTAAATACTGCTAAGGAGTTATAGCTACCTTAGACAAGCCAGGAAATGTCAAAAGAAAAAACCCAACAAACTACACAGCTAAAGTGATTGATTTATGATGATTACAATGGAAGAATAAATTACTTACAGTGCAGCTATTTCCTAACTAAACTCTGAAATGCAACAAAGAGGGAGAGCAACACAAATACTGTGACTAAAAGAACTTCTGGAGACAAATAAACACAAAACAAGACAACTTCACAAATTCAACAATCCATGCTTCCACAAGTTATCAATGTTTTAAATTAAAATTCTGGCACAATTTATGCAGCCATTAGTGTCTTCGAAGTAGATACACATTTACATGGAGGGGAATTCGGTATTACATTATTATTCTGAAAAGAACCAAGGTGAAATTTAAAAATTAATAAACATTTTTAACAGATAAGGAAAACAATCATACCTATCCTACTCACTAAGCAAAATTCAGTACTTTACCGAACAAAACTCCTGAGAAGCAATTTAGTCTTTGAAAGAGCTTCCAACTTTCAAGGGACAATCTTGCTTGGAATTTGTTATAACTCATTATACAAACAGGTGTAACTTTTTTTTTTTTTTTTACATTAAACAGGATATTACATTTGATAGGAAACCAGCGTGATTTGGATTCCCTTTTTGTAAAGGATTTTCTTTTAATGAACCACTGGCCACATGCAAAAAAGCAGCAGCTGAACACAAAGTTCTCGACAGACTTTCTATCCTGGATGCAGGGTTATCAATAGGAAAGTATTATTACCATCACCCTCAGCTACAACAGTCTGAAGTCTAAGTCCTGGTTTATTTTTGCTTAAAAAAATGGATACACAGCCTTGAAAAACAGGCAACACTTTGAATACACACAACCTAAGTGAACATAAAATAATACTTTTGATGGGATGCTTCTGTGTGCCTCTGCACAACACTGCAGTTAAAATTATCTCCACAGTTTTTTAATAACCTTCATAAATGCATGGGATTGCTGCTGACAAACAGCTGAAGTCCCTCCCAGGCACACTAGTGTGCTTACACTAGACACCCAGGAATGCACTCCAAAGAACTAGAAAGTGCAGTGAGCTCTTTGAGCTTAGTGCTGCACTTTACTCACATAAAAGCCTAGACCAAAGTTTAGTACCTATGTTTGCAGAAGCATTGCTTAGTCTTTAAAATAATTACTACTACCAATGTTCATCCTGTTGCATGTGCTACAAATAACGCTTCTAAAAAAAACAGCATCTTTTTGTGTTCATGTGTCTGAAAAGAGAGTTGCTACTACACACATACACACAAGAAAATGTGCAGAAGACTAAAGAGCAGCAGCAGGAAAAGATGACATTCTCCCTACATGCTCAATTTAGCACTGCTTAAGTATGGGGAGTGAGGTGTGTGCTTGTTTTCAGAACAGACAAGGCAGCCTCATCTCTCACCTGTGCATGGAACACAGAGTAAGGCACTTGATAAACTTACAGTTGAGCATAAAACTGATGGGCTTGAGATTATACCATGGAGATACAGTGGCAGCAGGAAACCCAGGAAACTGACACACTGCTTTTCCTCACACTTCCACCAACTAACAGTATTTAAACTCTGTTAGCCATCAATGAATAGCACTGTAGGTTAGATTTGAAATAATTTTAAAATAATAAAATTAAAAAGATGTATCTCAGGTAGCATCCAAGAAAAATTCAGCTCAAGTAAGCGCATGTATTTACACTGCAAAAAAACCCAAAATCACCGAATCACAGCACAAACTGCTCTGTCTTTACTGCTGTCTGTGTAAAAAGGCCCCAGCGAAATTTTCAGGGATGTGCTTTAGAACATGCAAATACACTTTCATTTGCTATTCCCATTCTAATGCAAACCTAAGAATCTTTGCATAAATATAGTTTTAAACCTTTTCAAATTACATGGGACCACTGACCAATATTCCTTTTGCATAGTCACATAATTCTAAAGACTATGCCATGAAATGATGGTGCAGCTATGGCAAACCCTACCTGTGCGGTTTCATTCCAGGTATTGTTACCATAATAACCTATTCCTGCTATTGTTACCTCACTGCCATTAATGAAGTCTAGGTACATGCTATTGCCAAACCTTCATTTCAATAACATAAGGACTTTAATTCCTGCACAGAATGCCCATGTAGTTCCTTCAGTGCATTTTTAAACTTTCAGCAAACAGATAATATGCAATTATTTATTTCTTTTAAATAATACGCTCCCAGATAGACAGTGTATACTCACCCCACGTTCTCTACTCAAAATTACCTAAAGAACAAAAGCCAGACACCAAACATACTATAATAATTATTAAAACACTCAAAGACAGTGCAAGGAGCTAAAATTTCAAGCCACCGGTGTGGCAAAACAGCTCACCCTCCCCTTGCTGCAGCTGCTCCAGCATCCCTGCGGGGCGGCGGGTCCCTGCCAAAGGGCGTGAAATCTGGGGCAGCAGGGCTGGTTCCCCCGGGCCCGCCTTGAGCAGAGACACAACTCAAGCACCAGGCTGCCTTCCCAAGAAGCCAGCCAGGCGGGGAGAGGGGCCGGGGCCAGGGCCGGCCGCCTGCCCCGCCGGGAGGGGCTCAGCTCCCCAGGACAACCCCCTGGGCTGCAGGAAATCCGCAAGAGGTGATTTACGGGCAGAGCTCATGCCCATCCCACCGAGATGACAGTTCAGCTGAAAGGTATTAATCTGGGCCCTGGAAGCTTGTTAAATAACGAACTTTACCTTTAGGCTGGAAAAAAAAAATAAAGTAGGGGTGGGGGTTAGGAGCGGAGAGGGATGTGCAGTGTTGCACAAGCTTATCAGTGCCCACTTGCTGCAGAACATGCCCTTGCAAGAGCCGTGTATGAAGAGCTACTACTATTTATATCTGTAACACTTCCAAGTTGCTGCAAATCTCTAGACAAGCTTAATACGTGAAAATTACCTGCTTAAAATCACAATGCCCCTATCTTTTGGCCAGCTTTTCCTCCTATGTGGAGAAGCCTCAACTTCATTCACACTTTTTAAAGTGTTTTCTAAAGCTAAAGCTCTTGAAACAGGAGTGGAGAGAAATAAATATTATTGTATAAAGAGCTGACCCAAAGGCCTGTATGACCTGTACTTAGGCATCAGTTTAACATGCAGCACCATGGCATCTTGATGGGAAGTAAAAACGTAAACCTGTGAACTTGTTTGAAGTTAACAAAGTTCAAGCACATGACTTTATACTGACAATACAATCATATTTTCCTTGAAACAATTATTTGCAGTTTACTTATTTAATCCTTTCATAATCACTTAAGATATTAATCTCAACATTCACAGGAACGAATATGTGCAGTACTCACTCACTCAAACAGTTCCAGCGAAAGCAACAAACTCACAACTAAAGACTTCCAACATGACTAAGTCTGCTTGGATCCAGAATCTTTCACTGCTTACTACTCAGTAGTAGTCAGGCACAAAAACATTTTCCTATTAATGTAATTGTTTAACACATGCTATCCCACTCCCTGGTCTCTTGACCTTTCCTTCCTTTGGTTTGCTGACAGTTCCTCTTTTTCCAGGGAGCACTTGCACTTATACACAATGCACAACAGCGGCAGCTCCCAAAGACTTCGAGGTTTCTTCAAGAAACAGAGTAACTTTCCACACCATATGCAAGGGAACACCAAGCATCACTGAGGAGAGTACCTTCACTATCAGCTGTTCTACCCCAGCAGTCTAAGTACACAAAATACATGCTGTGCTCCAGTTTGGATTCCTTCTACCTTTCCAGCATAAGCTATTCTGAGGCTGTACAACTCAAATGCCGGTTTCACCCAGTAAATAACTGACTTACAGTCATGGGTTGGAAGGAGTTGAGGTATTTTTACCCTCCAGTAAGTTTTGAATTTCTTTTTTTTTTTTTTTTTAATTTTTATAAATAGTCTAAGTGGCAAGAGTGGCTAGCTGAATTGATTTTGTGTTCCTGTTTTTAAATACTTAAGTGTGAAAAACACTTTATAGACTTTTAAACAATATGATCACTGATAGCATATTAGCACTCAGAATATTGCAATGTAAGCATTCAGCTGTAATTAAAATATTTTAAGAGAGACTACAGTATAATCAGTAAACTTTTCCTATGCAGATTACTATTTGAAAAGTATGAAAGCATAACTTCTGTGTACAATGTATGGTCTACAACAGTTTGCATTCCTGAAGTGCATCTAACGTATACTATGAAAACTTGACTTCCCACGTAGTTACAGTAATATCTCCCAAACTTTTGATCAGTAAAGCAAACAGCATAGGAGGAGGGGAAAAAAAATCAGAATATTAGTTTAAATTTTAATCCATGCAACTACCTCCCTGCATCGTACTGAAATGAATAATGAATGAGCTAGGTCATGATTGCCTTCAATAAGTATGTCAGAAATCTTCAAAACAATGAGATGAGGGTAAGACACATCAAAGGTCTTCCTAACAATGCCACATGCTTATACAACCACATACTATTCATCTTTTTCATGCATCAGCATACCAGGAACCCCATAACCACAAGTACCAAAGGTACTTGAGTTTTATGTTACGAAACTTAATATGCAAATAAAAATTAACAGAGAATTTTAAGTATTTGGGTCTGGAATCCGAGAATTTAAGCCCAACCTTCACCATGCGTCTGGGCAGAACTAAGGTTTTCAGACCGGAGTGTCACCTTACACCTCCCGTCATCTCCGTCACGCAGCAGCAGCTCACCCAAAGCGTCAGTAACTCCAAGAGACTTTTCAACAAATGGAGACTCTAGGGTTTTGTTGTCATCGTCCTCCCACGCCTCCCTGGCCGCTTCGTTCATGTGCCCAGCTGCTGCTCTGAGCGCTCCGCAGCGCAGGACCGCGCTCGGAGGCGCCTGCGGGGCGGCCCCAGCTGCCCGGGCCGGCATCAGCCGCAGCCCGGGGGCCGGGGCCGGGGCCGGGGCCGGGATCGGGATCGGGATCGGGATCGGGATCGGGATCGGGATCGGGATCGCTCCCCGCCGGGCAGTCCCGCTCCACGGCAGGAGCGGGACTCATCAGGTGTTCCCCGTCTCTCTGCAAACGCAGTTGTTCCCCGTGCAGCCCGCCCTCCAGCAACACCGAAAACTTGTAAAAAAATTCTGTCCCCCACTTTTAAGGAACTCCCCCACTTCAAAAGGCTTCTCCCACGTATTTTCCTTGGTGGAATTCCCAAGCCGTCCGTTCAAAGGGACTCGCACCCACACGCCCAGAGGAGCGAGCTGGCATCTCCAGCCCGGGCACGGGCTTACCTTTGCCTCCCCGGCGTCGGGCTCCTCCTCGTAGTAGCCCTGGCCGGACTCGTAGGCGGCGGCAGCGGCCGGCTGCCGGGGTCCCAGGAGCACGGCGCCGGCGGCCAGGCAGCAGCTCAGGGAGAGCACCTCCAGCAAGTGCATGGCGCGGGGACGGCGGAGCGGGCGCGGAGCGGGGCCGCGGGGCAGTCGCAGGAATGCAGCCGAAATTATGAGGCTCCTTCTTCTCTCCCCCCTCCCTCCCCTCGCAATATCCAAGGCAGTAAAATCCGTGGGATGGAGAAGATGCGGTAGCAGCAGCTCCTATGCGCCTGCAGGGGAGTTCCCAACTTTCCCAGCCGCTTTGCAAATTCTCACCGAAGTTATCCAGAGTTTGCCAGGTAAAAAACCCACCAGGAAACCGGACATCCGAGGCTGCGCTCACTCAGGAGCAGGGGAGGTGGAAAGCGCAGAGAGGAGGAGGAGGAGGGAAGGGAAGGAAGGAGAGAGCCAGGGAGCAGCAGAGCGGGACGGCGCGGCGGGTCGCAGCCGGGGAGATCCTTCGGGCGGGCCGTGCCGTGCCGGGGCTCGGTGCCGGGGCTCGGTGCCGGGGCTCGGTGCCGGGGGCTCGGTGCCGAGGGGCCCCGCTGCGCTGCGCTCCGCCCGCCGCGCTG
>JANRGV010000084.1:35906544-35917431 GCA_024734035.1 Alethe castanea
CGCATGGCGAAAGCGCCCTCTGCCTGCGCCTCTGCGCGCCGAGAGGGGCCGGGGCCGCCTTCCTCCTCCTCCTCCTCCGCCGCCGCCTGTGCCTCCTCCTCCAGCCGCTGCTGTGCCGCTGGCGCCCCGGGGAGCGATCGCCCCGCACCCGCAGGAGCCGCCCGGGGCTCCGCCGGGACGGCGAGGCGGGCGCGCCCGGTCCCGCAGGGCTGGGCTCGTCCAGCGCCGAGCTCCGGCTCCCCCAAGATGAAGCCCGCGGCAGGTCCCAGCCCCGAGGAAGAGGCGAAGTGCCCGGCTCGTTGCGTTTGGCTCGGAAGCCAAGGGGTGAAGTTCGGTAAAACTCACACAGAAAAATCATGCAAGAAAATTTCTGTGAGTCCTAATCAGTTACTTGTTGAGCAGTGTTGGCAGCTTCACTTAAGACAGTATACCGCTATTTTTGGCCGCAGAAAAAAGGATTTTGCCATGTTAGAAACAGTAATCCAAAGAGCACCATAATTATTTGTAGCCTTCCTATCAATGACAATTTGGAGGCGTCTTCGAAGTAACACCCCATTCGAAGCCCTAAATAAAACTGAGCACAGGTCCTGTGTTCCAGTTACACTGTTTAAAAAGAATGCACATTACTGTCAAAGTAACACTCTACAGCCTGCTCAAATATTAGCTATGCAAAAAGGAAAATCTTATGTTCCCTATACTCTTATTTTTTTGCTTGGTTACCGAACCTTATGTAAATATTTTAAAAGCTTTTAATTTGTTTTCTGCATCACTTGTGTACATCTTTTGGTAATTAGATTGTGTGGGAACCAACTGAGGGGGCAGATCCCTGACTGCCTCGACTAGATGCTGGCAGTCTGCTCATGTTACACTGCTCTTATTCTTTGGGAATCCCATTATGTTACTATTCTGGGAGTTATACATAAAGGTATCTCCAGCAGGGTCTCAGGTACCTCCTGGTATTTTTAATTTATATGTTATCATTTCCAAAATGGTATTTCAGCATGCTGCTACGCAAATATTTTGATGCTAGAAAGTAATCACTTCATTTGCAATCAGAATGAAATCTAAAGTTTAAGTAGAGCTTTATTTTAAGAGGTTGTATAGTCGTGAAAAATTATTGAAGCACTAACATTTTTCTAAATACTTTCAAGATGGAGTAAAGCAATGAAATAAAGACAGAGTAGAAGTTAAGCAGAACAGCTATGAAGATACAAAATAACATACATAAATTAAAAAGACCATTGTTCTTCACTGGACCCTTACAGCGCTTCAGATCAAAGCTTAGGATTAAAGCCTAGAGGGAGCATAGTCCAGGATGCAAAATCCATCTAAACAGAAATACAGCAGTACTGATTTTGGTTTAAACATATTAAAAATCTCTCAAATGTACCACAGATTGGTATAGAGAGGAAGTTCTTTTGCAGCACTTTATTAAAACCTGCCAGACAAATCATGCACATTTATTTAAATAAGTGAGTGCTATGCAAGGAGAAGCTGCGTAACTAAATCACAAAACAGGATGAAACATACCACTCCTGCTGTGCCATCATAATATCAGCTGGCTTCATTATTTATTTCCCCAGTTCTCCAGCACTTTCATTCTTCCCCCCACAATTCATAGAACATCCATCATGGGATCAAAGACTTCTATGTAATAGAGCATTTCCACCAACTGCCCTGTATAGCAAGTTTAAAGTGTCATAATTGAAAGCTAGTAATCATAATCGTGGTGACTCAAGTCTCAGTCTAATCAGTTTTAACAAGAAAGTGGTTGAAATCTATGATAGGTTCTGTGTACAAACATATAAATATTCCGTTGGCTCTGAGACATTAAAGCTTTCCTCAGTTTAGACTGTGTTTCTCTCCATCCCATGAAAGATGGCTAATTTAAAGGTTTACAAATTAAAATACATCTTGTACTTTCTCCACCACCTAATGGTTAATATTTCTCCTCTTGTTTTCAAATTAAGTAGAAATCAGCCTAAAGGACATTAATTTAAAATTTTAAGTGACACTGTGTACACTAACAATGACCTGACCTTATAAACATAGATGACCTAAGAGATACCCGAATAGTGTAAAGATATGGGTCTGGATCTTACTGTCCTATATGCTTCAATGACAGCAGCAGCTACTGTTGAGAAATAAAAAACACTGCTTTTATGTCAGAAGTAAGATTCTTTCAAATTAATTCTTTTAATGTTGTTTTAAGAATGAGTTTTAAAAATCCAGGCCCCAATCCCTTGTTCAAGTTGGCATAACGTACATCTGCCAAGAACACTCCTCTCCTGTATCTAGAAATAGCTGATGTATTCCTTTCAGATATATTCTGCTTCTGAAACACAGGTACATTTCAATCCGTTTCCTATCCATTTGTTAGCAGTGTGAAAACTCACTGCAAGAAATGTGAGCTGAGAGTAGAAAATGGAAGAAAGAGCAGCAAGAAAAATCAGTAGCATGCTTTCATAATGAGGTTTATTTGCTTAATGTAGAAATAAATGCTAAAAAATGTTTTTCTTGTCACAAAAATGTAATTTCCATTATCTTTATTTAAATTACTGTGTTTGGTTTAAAGCAATCTCCTTTTCATTCTCCTATTAAACAGAGAGAGGCATACCCAAGAGTTAAAATCAGATACCACAGTTTGTTTTTGTTTTAATTCACATCAGTCTTTCTGGTAAGTTTAAGTGGAATTTATGTTTAATGTAAATCTCAAAGGTAGAAAATATTGCTTCCTATGTGCAGCAACTCAGAAGACTGTGGAAGTGCCATTTTGGAGTCATCCCAAAAGAGGAAGGCACTAAGTAAGCTTCCTTAGATCCTTTACAGGTGGGACTCCACCATACTTCCTCTCATGTTTAAAAAAAGAGAAAATTGGGTATTGATCAATGCCTAAAATATCAATGTCTGGTGTAGATACTGTAAATAAGCTGTAAATGTTTAGGAAGAAAAAAGAAAAAGTAATTCAGATTCAGTGCCAAACTGAACACAAAAACTGCACACTGAATTGAATCATTCAGTCCAAAGTTTTATGACACATTTCTTTTCATATTGCTTATCTACTCAGAGCAACCAGCTTTACAGAAGACTTAGCTATCGAAAAAGGGGCGTACAGTGGATTTGAGGCTGTAGTCCACTTCTTTACATTTCTTATTTGTATGAAACATAATTTAATGGAAATATTTAGGATTACTGCCAGTTTTACCGATTATGAGAGTAATGTCCTTCCTCGCTCATCAAAAGCACACTTAAAACCCTATCTTTTTCTTGGTTTGGGCCCTCATTTAGTATTTTCTTTTATAATCCTAGAAAAGGATCTAAGCATGGTGGCTTGGAGATCATCAATAGCTACTGAAATATTTTCCTTGGCTTTGATCAGACATCCTCACTTGTAAAACCCCATGGGAAACCGTTCTACACCAAACTTCCAGCTAGGACTCCTGAAATGTCATTTTTTTCCATTCATTCGCATCATTGCCAGGACAAATAACTTCAGTTCATTAAGAAAGACATCATTGCTGCAAGATTATTTTCTGCAATGCTTGACCTAGCAGCCTGCACTTTGTTATCTAGAAATTTCTCTTTTTTTTAGTATAAAAGTTGGTCCCATTTGAAAATTAATTAACAAGACAAGAATCCTTAGAATTCAGCTTTTTGAGACCAGTCAATATTCGAGGATTACAGGATTATTGGGATTTCTTTGTTCTCAGGGATTCCCTTTTTAAACTGTTAAAATCAAAACCATTGGCATCTAACATTAGAATTTCTCTGTGTTACAGACTGACTGCAGCAGTGTAAAACCCTTCCCACCCTTGCTATAATAAGGGGTTACTATGATGCAAAAATGGACAGCACCAGGCTGCATCTCAAGAAAAGTGTTTGGATTAACCAAAGCAAATTATATATCTCCAAAGCTTAGAATGGAGAAAGCCCTAGCACACATTTTATTCAGCTGACTTACATTATCATTTTCTCTTTACCATAGTTTTTCTTCCCTTCTGTGATGTAGGGTCTCACACAACAACAGGTATCCATAGAATATTAATTTAACATCCTGTAAACTGATGATGTTCATTGTTATAACCTCTGACAATAAACAATAAAATGACTGATTTCAAATTTATTCTGCCTCTTAACTGAAAGCTGTGCACAATCTAAACTGTGTATAGCTGAAGCCATGTCACTAAATAAACAGCCTTAGATTCAACAAAAATATTAGAAGCTAACAGCACATGACCACTAAACATACAAACACTTAGCATGATACATACCTTTCGGCAGTAGTTTTCCAAGTGACAAGCTATGAGAATATTCAGAATCTTTTTCTTCCCAGTTATACTTACAAAATTTGGTAGTATAGATGATGATGATCCCAAATCAATTCAAAAGATACTTCTATATAATTTCTAAAACAATGGCAGAAATTAATGTTTCTTTAAAGAGATGCAGTTTCCCCTGATTTTGCTCCTGTATACCTCCACTTATATATCTGCTACAGTCCTCCTCTTTTTCTTTAGTGCTTCAAACTTTCTGTTCAATATTTGGCCTATTCTAGAAATTAGGAATATGCTAAACCCTACAAATGTAAAATGCTGAAGTATTAAAGCTTTAAAAAAATTGTCAAACAGTATTGAGACCAGTTCACTTCCAAACCGCGAATAATGTAAATGCATTATTGTAATAATCCTAATTCTTTTCTTAATAGGATTTCTGTAAAAAAGTAAATCCTTTTCTCCTATTTAAAAGTCTTTTACATATTTGAACACTTCTTACCTTCCTTACCTAATCTTTTAGTTTTAAGCTAAATAAGATCAATGTTTTCAAAGTCTTTATAAATTTTTGTTTTCCAAAGTTACACTTATAACTGTCATTTGAATAACATTTATCCAAGGGTTCACTGAAAGATGATGCTCAACACTGAAAAAACGTACTTCAAAACTGACTGTGTTGGGTTGAACAAAACACCCCAACCCATTCTTCTGCATGTACATTCCCACGTGGTATTTGCTTTTTAGGCAGATTCATTTTAAGCTTGCAATAAGATGTAATTCTTGCATATTTTTTGAGGATTTTCTATCCAGCCAGACGTTCCCTTTCCTGTAGTTGTAGATCCGAGTCTTCCAACATAAGTGGAACACTCGCATTTCCCAAGAGAAAGATGTCCACTACCTCCTATTTTTTTCTACTCATTTTTTCACTTTATTAAAATTACTTCAATTTTAAGTCTATCTGTCTTTGCTGTGCTTGCTCCCTAAGTCCCATTTTTACATGTAACAAAGTAGAGGTGTATTGCCCGTGTGCTGCCCTTGATTCCCTGTGGTCAGAAAAAGTGTTTTTACTGACCTATTGTAAAGTTTAAAGGTTGAAAATTCCATTCTGACTTTTTGATCCGCTCTGCAGGGTTTGCTTCAGCCCATCATACTGATTCAGAAACCATAAAGACCAGAATGTGGGGACATTCAGATCTGAGATTCTTGCTTAGGTCCAACTTCATTTTTCACATAGTTGAAAATAGTTGGAGATGAATTTAAAAATTATGAAAGAGAGGCTTGTGGTTTGGGTTGGATACTGGTTTGGGTTTGTTGGTTTGTTGGATTTTTCTTTTGTAGGTAGTGAACCTCTGGAACAAGACATTTAAACTGTGAAGTTTAAAAATGCATCAGTTCTGGACATCAGGACCATAAAATGATTTTTAAGTAAAAGGGAGCTGTAGGGGTGAAAGGCAGGAGTAGTCCAATGTTGGATACTTTATTCAATGAATGCAGATGCTGGAAAAGCATGAAGGAAATGGACTGCAGTAGCAGACACTCACTCTGGTTTCCTTAAATAACATATTCAATTGTAATTGTTGGAGACAAAAAAAATAGATAAACAGTCTAGGCAGATGGTTTGTCTAAGCCAATATAACATATCATATATTTTGAGGGAAACTGAATCAATTTCTCATTGATTCAGGTCCAAACCACAGAGTAAATTTGTCCTTGTCTTACAGTCTCATGTTCAGAGAACTATACTTAGTTATAACAAAAATATTTATTTTTACACATCATTATTACACCAGAAGTCAGTCCAACAGATATGGTTGAAAGGAAGTACACAGGAAATCAAATCTGTAAAATAGTCTTCACAGTTTTCCATGAAATTAATAAAGAGTGCTATTGCCATCCTCATTCAAACTAGATTTAAACATTCAGTCATAAAGAGAAAAAACCTAAACCAAACTCCATGTATCAGCTTTTTGGGTACATTACATCTCACAGAAAAACAGTAAAGCAGCAGTTTCAGATATTTTAATTTTTATTTCCTCTTTTTTTTTTTTTTAATTTTTTTTTAATAACAACTAAGGCAAAGCAAAATGAGAAACCTACATACAAACTTTCAGTCAGGAAGTTACCATTACTAAGTTTGAATTTGCAGCATGCTTAACTTGGTTACTATGAAGGTTTTGTTCTCTGCTAAATAATTGCTTAAAAAAACCATGACATGTTCCCTTCAAAAAAGTTCCAGGTTTTGTGCTGAATCAAGAGTGTTATTGTTGCTGTCAGACCTCAGTATACATCCTGGGCACAGACCTAGAAGGATGAGGAGCCAACATCTCTAGGAATTCAAAATCCAGACCCTAACCTTTTAACTTTTCAAAAGCTGCTAAGAAAAAATGAACAAGCAAAAGCAATGTCAAAAAATTAAAGAACAAAAGTGCTGTCATATGGAGATTGCATCAGAGGCCCCAAATAATTCCTTCCTTCGCTGTCTGGCTGGAAAACTTCATTTTTCTACACACTTAACATGGGGTGGCAGAGCTTTTAGTTTCCTATGCTATAGTGAAAGCCATGCTAATTTTCCCCCACTATCACTAATGAATTTATGCAATAAGAGACATGCTCAGACCAGTTCTTGACTGCTTCCTACTTTCAGCACAACTCGTTAATCTGTCTCTGACCAGAGTTTTCATGTTCAATCCTTCAGGCTAAACTAGGCAACTGATGCAACTGGTGTGAGACTGCCACTGGGCAAAGCAGGCTGCAGTAGGGCACATCCATCGTCCTTCTGGGTGCTTATCTCTTTCTAACTTGAGTTCAAGCAGCTACTACTGACCTAAAAAGCAGGTAGCATGCTGGGCCTAATCTATTTTTTAAATTCCTATCCCATCACGAACCTACAGCTATACTCCACAGGGACACTTCAACTAATCTGTCCTAGCATAAAATTCTTAAGTGCAAAGGGTAGATCAACAGACCACTTCCAGGAGCAGGTTCCAGCTGTGGAACTCAACCTAATCTTCTCTATTGGTAATGAACATAAGCCTGAGTGTATTCAAAACTGAAACTAACCCCAACTTCTTAGTAAGACTCCCTGCAGTGATGGCATCTTCCCAGGGTAAGCAGCTGATCTGGAGAGAGGAGGATGAGGAGGTAGAGAGACAAGCATGTATATTAAAAAGCTAGAAATTGTAAATATTTTATTTTAAAAAATGATAGGTTCAAAACTCTGGATTATTGCATTAAAATAATTTTCAGAGATGCACAGACATTACCTTTGCTTACTTTTTTTGCCTTGTAATTCTGAGTGGTCACAAGTTACCTTTTATGTAACCGCAGGGCCACTCATAGATATCTCGCTTAAGCAGGACAGAGCAAAATTTGAGTCATCCTTCCATCATATTTTTCTATTCCCTTGAGATGTGACCAGTCAGGAGCAGCCCCTCTGCTATGGAGGGACTTGGGATGAGGGAACGTGCTGGTCTGCTGCTGGGTTCTGAGTTGCCCCAGCTGAGGAGGCACAGAGAAGGTCAGACTGTCAGAGCACCTGATGTTAACTCACTTCAGTCTGTTTTATGGACTAGTATACAGTCAAGGAAAACCTCTCCAAGCCCATGAGCTCAGCTACGTGCAAAGAGAAGAAACAAGAGACAGGATTATTTTTTTTTTTCTGGGATCTGGCCATAGTAGGTAAGTAACCTGGTGAAGCTCAGGGAACCCTAACTACATGGTGCTGGTGAGATGACAAAGCCACAAGAGACATGACACAAGTTATGCTATAGTTTTAAAAGCATTTTTCTGCTTCCAAGGCATTGCAGATAGCAGATGGCTTCACCACACACTTTTTGCTCCTGTGTTACTCCTAGTAAATTTCTAACATTTTAGAATTAAAATAAGTGTTTATTAGTGCATCTATGGAGTTCTAGTATTCTAGTTGATAAAACTACATAAAAATCAAAATAGTCCAAAGAAATATTTGTTTCCCCACAATTCTAAAATTCTGAAACTGTTCACCTGACAAGCTAATGTTTATAGCTCACAGTTTTGCACTGAAATCTTTAAGGCAACTGGAGGGAATTAGGAACCATAATTAATTGTAATAATATCCTTTTACATTGTAATAGCCTTCTTTCAAATCACATCTGATGTTCTAAGTCCCTATTCCTCTTCTTGTCTTTATCCACATATGTTGATCACCTAAGCCAAAAGGGGTAGGACTCAATGAGAAAGAGATCTATTAATGTAGAGATATTCACCGCAAGGCTGTTAATATTCATAGATCTTGAAAAGTAATTTGATTTGATTCCCTTTTTTTTTTAAACAGAACTTCAAAGTCTAGATGTGCAGTAGATTCAGAGGATTTTCTGTGCATTGTGTGACCTATTGTTTAGTTAAACTGTGTAACAGATCCCTTGTTAAATAATATGCTGAGTGCCAGTAGGAATAAAACAGTTTTTTGAGTTCAATCTACTCTCAGTCAAGGTCAAAAAGAGCTGGGATCAAACTCAGTGAGTTTTCAAAAGCTTACTCTAAATATACAATATCAAAGCTCATAATTAAGAAGACTCATTTCATCAGTCAACTTCATGTTTGCACAGCAGTGGGAGTAATTATAACACAACTCTTTTTTTCAGGTTGGCTTGAACACTTGACCTTATAAGCAAACTCCTTTTTTTGCCCGTCCTAAGATGCAAAGCCAAATCATTTGCTTTTAACAAAACAGAGCTGTCAGTTTGACATTTCAAAGCATGTTTAAATGCTTTCTTTCATTAAAAAGATAGTTTATCTTTAAAATAGACATTTACTGGCTATTTCTACTAATTTTTACCATGTAAAGATTAAAAAAAATGTTTCTGCTTTCTTGACATTTTCTTAAGGTCATCAGTTGAACTGAATTTGTTCTAGACTTTAGAATATGTTGGAATCTTCAAATCCCAGCAGATGCCAGGATACCTCAAGGGCATTGTTGCCTTGATACTCCTCTTGCATCATGCCAATATTTACTGACCAAAGAATGTGAAATCCAAATGGAGAACTACAATTGTTTTCAACAGTAGTCATGTGTGGGCAGATATTAATCAAAACTAGCTGTACACAGAAAGAGTAAAACAAATGGGAGGGGATCTCATCTCCCTTCTGTCATCCCAGAATTAAGGCTCCAGTCTAGAGCCAAGTGTCTGATGGTTCGTTACAGTCAATGAAAAACAAAATAGGCTTCTTCCAAAGAGGAAGTAGTTTTCCATTTCTTTGGCATTTTAGGACATGTGCCCAAAAAAAAAAAAAGATTTTTCTCGGTTAGTGACAGGAGGAGACTATATCCTAACTTTGAGATCCCTAAAGTTACAGAACAGAAGTTTCATGTTGAGAATCTACATTAGAATATCTGTCCCTGGGGAGATCCAGTGCCATAAGGGAATGCCATAAGGGAACTTAGTCTCCAGCATGGCCATTTGATTATTAAAATGGAGCAAACATTATAGAGGCATAGTTGATAAAATAAGGGGAGTATTTGATTGTTGACTGATAATGCTTTCACATGAAAATTGATGTATTGCTCATCTTTTTGCTCTCTATTTAACAAAAACTGAAAGTTTTGACAAAAGGTGATTAGGACATGTCAGTAGGTTTTACTGGAGAATTATCAAATGAGTGAACGAAAAAAATTAACATTGGAATTGCTTAAGTCAGACTGAAAAGTTGTTAGGTCCTTAATATTCTCATCTTGCTCATGGAGTGATTTCTATTAAAGTACTTTGATTTCTATCTGAGACATTTGGGCTGTTATAGAAATAGGATATTGCTAGATGATCTGACATTCTGATTGAATTTTGGGATGCAGTCATCTGTTGGCAAATATGCCATTAAAAAAGCTAAGTGATTTACAAAGTGTGAAAGTAAACTACAGATTAAATGAAGGAAATTCCATTTGAGACACAGCAGGTATGGAAAAATTTTAAAAAGCTGAGGTAGACCAAAAAACAGATTAAGATTCCAGGTCAGAAAAGAAAAAAATCCTACACTTCATCTGATCATCATGAAGTCTTTTTAAACTACTCCTAACTAGAGTAATAACTTCACTGAGTCAAAAGCTTCTAATTTAATACCCCTAGGCCCCAAAAAACCTGACAACATCTCATCCCCCACACACATTTTTTTCCTGCCAATCTTTTAAACTCCAGAAACTAAAAATCAATTTGTCTCTTTCTAGATAGAGAACCTCTATTATGGAAGTCTATGTTGTGAGACAAACTTGCTAACAATTTTGGTGACCTGATTAATCTTTTATACATAGGTGGAACTGAATCTCATGGCTCCTTTGGTGTTTTAGCAGTAATGCATTCAAAGTATTCTGGTTACCAAAGTGAACAGATATTGCTCAACAAGTAAAGGTTACAATTTTATCAAGGAGAAACAACATTTAGAGGTTCCTTGTTTTTTTGCCATTAGAGAGAGCATGCCATATTTTACCCCTTTTTCTTTACACTGCAACTACAAGCTTTTACAGCATGTATTTTTGATAATCATAACTTTATGAGGATTTTAATGTAACACAGTGAAGTGCCTTGCTGGACTCTTTATTTATTTTTTTTTTGTTTTGCTTTGTTTTTGTTTTTGTTTTGTTTTTGTT
>JANRGV010000084.1:35917531-35941742 GCA_024734035.1 Alethe castanea
TTTTGTTTTGTTTTTTTGGTGTGGGGTTTTTTTGTGTTTTTTTTTTTTATTTTTTTGTGAACTAGAATAGATTTCTATATAACTGTTATTTTTCTGTATATTACATTTATTCCTGGAACTGCTACGTGTATCACGTTATACATACAAAACATACTAAGTCTACCATGTTAAAAAGTAGGCAGCTGGGTATTTTAAAGGTCCAATTTTATTGTAGATTTAAAAAAAGGCAATTAACAAAAACTCCCACAAAGTCTCTTTGATTTAATCATGGATGACCAACATACCTGATATTAATCATTAAAATCCAACATCACTTCATTTCCTCACTTCCAGACTAGGTTTAGAATTATGCTCCCAACAGAAATGAGAACGGTTAAAAACCCCAGAACTGGAAAAAAACTTCAGCTCTGCTTGAGGAGGGGAGAAACATGAAGCATTTTACCTAAAATTATGAAATATTCTGAATTAGAAATATAGATATCTGAAACAAAATGCATGCCTATATTTATCTCATTGCAAAAACCCTTCTCTGATTCAAACCATAGCTCTGATCGTAAGAAATCCTCTTCCAGTTATGCAGGACTGATTCTATGTCTAGATCAGGTTTTTGAAGACTGTCATGGGATGGTGGTTTCAGTAACAGGTTTTCACAAACTAGAGGAGAAGCATGCAGAGTTCCCTTACCCACATATCACTGGGGTAGTCCTTGCACTCTAAATGTATTATGAGATGGCTTTTTTAGCAAACCAGATGTGAAAACTCCCCACAAGTTGATCCGTTCCTTCTGTTGGAACCTTGTTTATGGTTAAAATTTAAACAACACTATTTTTCCTTTGTGCATGTCACAAGAATCAAATGGAAATGAGACAACTGTGTTCCAGGTATTTAGGTATTCTTTCATTTAGAGCTAAATATCAATCATTCCAAATAAGTGGTGTGATTTTCATAAGTATCATGTTTTATGGGCTTCTAAATCTAGTTTATCTGAATGCAACACTTGATTTCTCTGATATTTGAGGCTCAGAAAATTGTGCCTGATTTCTCTATAGGCATTCTCATTGTGACTGGTAAATGCCTACCTGGGAATGAGGAAATTCCATAGTTATTCACCATAAGCTTCTTGTGCAGTAAATCCAAACTGGTCAACTGAATTAACAGCAGGCTAGAAAGAGAGCACCAACCAAGGTTAGATTTCCACATGACAGATCTGTTCTTCAGAAGCACTGTACTTTTTATCTCATATCTAGAGTGCTGATTATAGTTTACGAAATTTTGAACAGATAATAATTCAACTGTGATTTTTTTTCTCCTGAATCTTGCTGGTCTGCCACATAGTATTTTTTTTAATGATATATCATGTACGTAGCCTTTAGCATTTCATAATTAGGAAAATAAAGTAGCACTTAACTTTCTTTTTTATTAATTACAGAGGCTTCTGCTTGACTTTTATTAAAACAAGGAAGAGGTAGTTGTCTTTACCTTTTTTGCCACCTATTTGAGGTAACATTCTAGGAATGGGGAAACATTGAGGTAAATTCTAGGAAGTTGCAAAAATTATAATTACATTATGACATTCATTATGTATTCTTACTTCAAAGAAGAAAAAAATTGCATGAAGTAACATATCCTATTAATCACAGAGATTTGAATCCATCTAATCTTTTTCTATGATTTTGGCTAAACATCTATTATAATGTCAAATACTATTAGTGAAGCTTTAGCTACTCAATATGTGCAACACAAGTTCTTGCATGAGAATTGACACAACAGATCTATAAGACAATAGAAGGGCAGCAGGGCCTGTGGCCTCTGCTCTCCAATTCTGTAATGTGAAGAAAAAGCGAATTCACTAGGAGCTGTCAACTCTAAAACATCTCAGTTCAACATGATTTCACCAAAGATCAAATGGAAAAGGCTAATCTTGTTTTCTAGACACTTAAATCCAATTTTCCCAGGCAGATTTACCCCAGGTTCATCCAAATGTGTCTTAAGCAGAATATCTTATTCTGAAGTGTCTTTTTTTTTCTAATACAACAGGCACAATAGCACTGAATACATCAGTGTCACACTTATTGTTTCCAAAGATCAGGCAGAAGGCCACAAGACATCTATGGAAATTAGAAAGCATGTCACTAACATTCTTACAGTACATTTATATTTTATTAAAATATTTATTTATACTTGCATATCAGAAATGTTCAGCTTTATATCTTCCCACAACTGTAATCATCCTGTATTGTTAGAAAGCAACACAAACCTTTAGTAGTTTTTCCTAGAGACTTTAAGTTCTTTTTGCTTTTGTTTAAATAATAGATTGACAGGGATACAATTTACTAATACTTGGTGTTTTGTACATGAAAGATATCCTGCTGCTCAGTCAAATGCATGCTACCATAGTAGTTAAAATGAGATGAATAAACCATGTACCCAAAATGTTGCTTAAGATTGGTTACCTACAGAAAAATCATAAAGATCCTGCAAATACGGGATTTAAAAGGTATTTTCCCCTTTTGGCATCCAATATTTAACTCCGAAAGAATTGCTTTGTCCTACTCTAAAGATCTGCTATCTCCATTTCCATGATTTTTCCCATTTCCCTTCAGTAAGATTTTATTTTCAATTCAAAACCCAAAGTTTTTTGTGTTAAAATGAATTAACACCTATGCTGTACCCAATTAGCAGAAAAATTTACCAAGAATTTACCTGCAAATCTGACTCAAGTCACAGTGTTTATAAGTTACACTTTGGATATTATTTAGAGCCTTGTGATCATTATTTACCTTGGGGACGGCAATATTCTCATAGTAATAAAATCCAAATTTTACTAAAAATCAGTGACAACACTTTCCACTATCCTCAGTGAGAAAGCTTCATCCCTAGTGTTTTGCTTTTTAGGCAGAACAGTACGTGATGAAAAAATCTAGACACATTTTGGTTTTACAAATGCATTGGTCTTGGCAAAACTGAAAGCAACATAGCACCAGTGTTTTTGTGTTGCAAAACCAATCACTAATTCTCCATCAAGTTTGGTCCTGTATTGAAAGCAAGAGAAGTGTTCCTTTTTCCAACTTGGCATAGTCAGCAACATATCTTTCTATTTCTTCATTCTGTAGGAATGAAAATGTAATTTAAGGACAAGATGGGGCTTACACTAAGATTCTGTCATTACAAATTGCTTTATTTTCCTTTTAAAAATTAGTACTTATTTTGAATAGAAGAAAACAAGCCAAGAATCTCGACAGTTTGTACTGTTTTAACAAACAGGTCCCACAAGAATACTTCTTTTTAAACTGTGGAAATTTACAGGTGTGTACATTCAGAAGTGGAGGGCAAGGCTTAACTGTTTGTTTTCCTTCTGCTAAAAAAAGCCTTTTTTTCTATATTCCCCTCCCCCTCTAATCACAACTGATGGCGCAGGCAAAACCTCATATACCACTGCACGCCTCTGGAAATATTTATACCTAGTTCTGAAAGCAAAACAAGAAAACCACCATAATAATCCTCCTCCCTTAAATAAAACATGTAAATTACAGTTTTGCAACTTTGAAGAAAAGGAATAGTAAAAACAAATGCTATACACGGGAAATGCACTAAAATCCCAGGATTTTTCTCTTCAGATACTGAGCATCAGATTTTTTTTTTCTGTTAAAAGAAATTTAATCATTCCTTCTTGAACTTTATATGAATGAAAATTTATAAACGTGATTTAGCAGGGTTTGCAAAGCCAAAAAAGTCCATCAGAAGCAGGGAGCTCTTGCCAGCCTCTGTATAACTCCAACAATACTGTTAAAGATGACTACTGGGAGCCCACAGCAAACCACCATAGAGCATGAGCCAGAAACCAAAACCACATATTACCAAGTTTCTTTTCCTTGGTATCACATAAAATGTAATAAGTACAAATTGAGAAAGATGGAAGTCTATTATTTTCAGTATATATAGTGTACTACCTCAGCCCATAAACTGAAAGTACAGGAGTTTATAAGATTGAACATTTTGTTTTAAGGTTGCATATGAAGTAATTTTAATGACACTGCTTTGACCAGGCCGAGAAAAATTGTGAAATGTATATTTTAGTGTTGCAAAGAAAATGCAATCCTAGCCAAGGACTCTTTTGTGTGACTCTGAAATTGAATTCTTTGAAAGGAATTTGCATTTGGGACAAAAATCCCAAACTTTCTGGCTAAAAAAAATAGGGAAAGTGGCAGAAACAAACAAACAAAAGCATTTGTCAGAATAAAGAGACCTAGAATAAACTAGTAAATAAATAGTGAGTGATCTCAATTAAGACTAAAAAAAAATTGAAAGCAAAACCCAAGCAGTTAACAGATGAAAATATCTTTACTTTCTCAATTAAAAATAAATAAAGCAGCTATTTTACCTCTCTTATTACTACAATATTTTAACTTAAACTATAGAATAAGAAGTAAGTAGTCAAGAGAAAAGAATAATAACAGTACTAGATTAGGCAGCATGTATCAAATTAGATGACTGATTTTGCTCTTATGTAACAGACAGTACTATAATTTTGTTTTTTATTTTCTACTTTAAAAAAGTCAATATTAATATATTGTTGTCCAATCAGAATAACTATGAAAACTATGTAAAATATCAATAAAGGAAATCAGTAAGGACATGAAAGAATCTGAACACGTACTTTTTAGAAGATGCAAAATTCTCTCTGATGCAATATATTTGTAATTTTAAAAGTGATCATGTCAACATATAATTGTCTTCGTAAATGATATTGCTTATATAGGCTAAGTGAGAAATAACTTATTTGAACCAAAAGTGACTGAGAAGCAACAAACATGAAAATCATAAAGCCTTTTAAGGCAGTTGTATTGTCACAGAAATGTTTCTTTTTCAGGGAAGTAAAACTTTTTTTTCTAGAGGTAAACTCTGACATACTATACAAAATGCTTTCCTACTTTCTGTTCTCTTGTTAGGTGCCATCAAATATTTCTGGAAAAGATGCAGTTTGTATGTTGAGTGGAAATACTGGGGGAAAAGGGTCTCTCTAGCCTGCTATCTTGACCCTTACAGTGACCAACAGCAGGAACCTGAGGAAGATGAAAGCAAGCATATAACTATACTTTCTCAGAATATTATCTAAACCTCAGCAAGATGCAGCTTACAAACTTCTTGAGCAGAAACATTATCTATTTTTCTATGTAACAGTTCTTATTTTGCTTCCAGGAATCTGAACCGTCATACTTTGTGATCATGTAGATTTCCACTATCCATAACACCATGTAGCAGCTCAATAAGTTTTGTGAAGAATCATCTTCCTTGGTTTGCTCTGAATACTACTAGTTTTATTTTATGCCTTTCATTCTTATGAGAGAAGTGAAATAAATCCCTATCCACCTTCTCCACACTTCATTTTGTAAACTTCCTTCCATATATTCCTACGTTTTCTTTTTTGTGAAGGGTCCTAGCCAGTATGCTTTTGCTCAGGCAGATGATGGTTTTATACATTTGACTATCTGTCATCCTTCTCTAAACCTTTTTTCATTCACAACTGAAATGAGTAAATTAGAATTGTATACAGTCCTTGTATGTTTTTTACAAATAAAAATAATCATGGTGGTGTTTTCTATTTAATTTATTTATTGCATTCTAAATAATTTTTTAGCATTGATTTCTTCCTTTATTACTAATCATTGAGTCAAGAAATATTCCCTATATAGTTACAAAATTTCACTCCTGGAGAGAAATCTAAACAAACAAAAGTTTGCTTTCATATTGCAAGTCATACAGCTTTTTGTGCCAAGCCTATGATCCAATTTTAAAGTTACAGGTGCTTTATTAAAGATCTAAAGTAGAAATCAAGCAAAGTTTGGAAAAAAAAAATGCTCAGTTTGCTAGTATGACAAAACCTGCCCTTGCTAAGAAGTAGTGTTAGTGTTTCCGGGACAGCATACTAATGCTGCCATAAATTGTTCTTGCTGAAGTCTTATCTGACTCATACAGAACATCCAGAATCTTCTTAAGAAATAAAGACACACTAATACTTTAGGCCTTCATTCTGTGGACAAGCAGTGGCTCAATAATGCACTGTAGCACCTGAAAGGGTCTACCAGTGCTGTTGCTGCTAGAATAAGATCAGGCACTCTGTTACTGTCACCCCACATGAACACAGCATTTTTCTATGTAATGGAGAGTAATTTATATTAATGCCCTGTATGAACCAAGGCTTGCAGCAGCAGAGTGATCTTCTGCAAGAGCTGCTAATGCTGTATCAGTCAGTTGTAGCACTGCCAGTGATGCATCACTCAAAATTATCAAGGCCGTTTTGCCCAATGAGCAACTGACAGTGACATCTGTCACAGGCATTCAACTGATGGTCATTTCTGGAAAATTACATTCATAGGAAAAGATGTGTATACAGGAGATAAAATATTCAGTTGGGTTGTGGTCAAGATGTTTCCTGCTGCCAGCTCTCAAAAGATTTACGGTCTTCAGTTTGAGTTTTCTATTATACAATAAAAGATAATTTTAAGTGCTCTTCACTTTGAATTTAGGGTTAGTTAGTTAAAGAGCAGAAAATCTTAACAGACCAAGTAAAATGGAGTCTTGTTGCAATCCCAATCTTGCCTTTACTTCAGACATTTGGCTCCAGATACCTTAAACCAAATGAAAGATCAATGGTAGAAATGACAACATTTAATGTAGCAGAATTATAAGACAACCAATGAACTAAATCAATCACTAATAGAAAGAAAAGATTGATTTGTAATCAGTGAGCGCAGCACTCATCAAAACAAACCATAACTACAAGTCCTCTAGTTAGATCTTGATATTTTTGAAGACATGTTCTAGGTTGCTAAACTCAAGCTAACAAAATCTTGCATATGGTGTTATGCTGGTCTGATCAGCTTTAAATCTGGAAAAACAAAATATGTATTTATTCCTTTCTCTCTTCCAACTCCCAGTAATGGTTTCCTTGTAAAACAGAGTATTTACACATCAGTGCTATGTGCAGTTTTTAATCAGATGACCTTGCTCTCCTAGCCCACAAAATACAAAATGTGTGACGATGATCTGGAAGGCCTTTTAGGCTTTTTTCAGAAGGTATAGATATGAACACGTCCTATTTCTTAGTACTTTTTGTCATCAAAAATACTTGTAAAGAGAAGCTATAAACCAGAAAACATTTGTTACTGTTCAAGCTCACAGCACCAAAATTTGTAAGTAATATGGTCTCTGAAATATCAATTTTAACTGTGTTCATCTTACAAGTCCTGTGCATTTCAGGTAAGAGTTCTTGTGACACAAATTATCAAACTGCAAATTGTGGCTCCCTGTACTTCCACTACTCTGCTTCTCCTTTCCAGTTTCCCCGCATGGAACATCCATACAAGTGCAGCTCAAATGACATAAATGGATCCATATGCACTGGTGAACTCACAGGCTTACTTGTCCAAGTGAATAGCAACCAAAAAGCAGGTCATAAGCCTAATTTTTGCAGTTTTTTACTCCTTGGTTAATATTTGAAGTGCCTCTGAGGTACTACCTAACAAGAAGAGTTCTGAAATAAATACTAAAACTGTGAACTTTATAGAAGTGAAATATAATTTAAAAGAAGAGTCAAGAGGTCCTATTAGCTTTTTGGAATACTCTGACATAAGTTGCTAATACATGTAAACATATGTTGAACTATATATTATGCCACATTTACCACTATGTAAAATGTCTTATGATGGAAATTATATCTGCAGTCATGGCTGAAATTCATTAAGTTTTATCCACTCATTTTTTCTAATATGACTATTTAAGAGTAACTAACAGCTGCTATAGAATGAAAATGCTCAAGTAGTGTGGTCTTCCAAAAATTCATGTCACAACCAATTCCCAGATTACTGTGTACTGTATTCTGCTTGCACATTGTAATTGTTGCTCCAGAGTGTTGTTCCATGTTGTGTTGTATGTTTTAAGTGATGCTCCAGAGGAATGCCTGTGTTACACAGACGTGATTGCTGGTGCAACATAGTGCTCAAGAGGTGGCTGGGGTGCAGAGAAACAGGAGGTAGTCACTTCTGCTAAAAATAAGGAAGCATTACAAAATTATATTCAGGATATCATCTACCTAGAGATCTATCTCTGCTAGAGCAGGACAGGAAATTATGGTACTGTTTTGTGATGAAGCACAGGTCTAACACAAAAGACAATATAGCAGTTGTAAAAGAGGAAAGCAACTATCGTGGTTGATTCTGTGGTGAAAAGAATGCTTTTGTTTGATAAACATTACAAGAGCTGGATAGTGCATGGTCTGCAGTAAACAGAGAGGAGAGGACTGACTGCAAGGGCAGATGACTCTGAGACTCTGAAGTTGCCTGCCACAACTCTGCAGGCAGTAATACATGCTGCAACACATCAGACACATCAGATCGAGGGGCTTCACAGATAAAGACACCTTGAGAGATTAGTGTAAGAAGTCCTAAAATTCACCTTAAAATTCCTCTTTCTGCAAATGTCAAAAAAACCCCAAACCAAACCAAAAAACCCCAATTAAATAAGAATTGGTTTCTCCAAAACACCTGACCATTTTTTCCAAGTTCGAATGGAAAAGGAAGTATAAAATGAAGGCTCCATTATGCTAAGATGGATAATTTGTCATTAGGATACAAAGCAGAACATCTAGAAACCAATCACAACCTCAGCACAAGAAGTGGTAAGTGCAATACAAGTAATGTAATGACGAAATTACAATTGGTGAAACAGAGGCTCTCCCATACCCCCTTCTCATTTTCTGTTTTCTAATGCTAGGAGTCTCAGATAAGAACTTAAAATGGGAAGAAACATTTGAAACATCATTACAGTGCGTTTATTTACTCTATAGGAATCGTTAATAAATATTTTTAAAAGTGATGATAACAAGATTAAGGAGAAGGTATTCAGGGAAAAGTAACAAAGTACAACACTGTTAGGCCATGAGTTAATGAACTTCAGTTTGCTGGCTGCAGCCTTCAAAAGACAAAGAAAAGATGTTGTAGCAGTCAAACCCAAGGATTAGAATGATTTATTGCTTAAGCGTCTATGAAATATAGGGTAAAGGAGTTATCAGGGCATTCAAATTAGGTTATATATGCTAGAATAATGCACGGTAAATCATTAGAATTTCTACAAACCCAAGATAATTTTCTAATGCAAACAGAACCAGGTCCAACACACAATCTTTCCAGGAGATTGCAGCTTAAACACTGAGCCAGAAACTGGTTACCTAGGGACCAGTAAGGATGGCCTGTTTATATTATGGATGAACAGAGGACATTTTCAAACAACACCCACTCACTCATTCTCATATATCACATACATAGTACATTGGAAGGGCTAAATGTTCAGCAAACTCAGTATAATGAGCCAAAGTTAGTAGTGGAGTGGTAGTACTGCTCCCAAGAGACACTGAGTGTTTATTTGCTATATGGGCCTGGAAACTTAGGTCATATTCCTAGTCTTAAAATGACAAATAGCATTACAATTATGGGTATCTTCAGAAGTGAAAAGCAGCCCATGTGGTCTGCTGACTACTTGAGTTTCTTTAAAAATAAATGGTAATTTAAAGTCAGCACTGACCTGTAAGTCCCCATCCCTTCAAGGAAAATTAATAGTTGGATCTAATCTATGAGGGACTGAGATCCATGTACAAAAGAGATAAAACATTGTCAGCTATAAAAATTAAAGCTGTGACAATCAGTAAAGGCAGGAATGCCGTGCCTGTCTCAGAATTACAATAAACCTGCTTATCCTAAGTAAGTTACATTTTCCATGTAAGACTAGCATCCACTGCCAAAATGTGATATGCTATTCAAAAAAAAAAAAAATGTAGTTAGAAAAGCATATGATGTTCCTTTTTTCAGCAGTTTTCTTAAAGATATCATAAAACAAATGAAATATGGAACTGTATCCTAGTTTTTATGTCCATCTGGTTTTCTGTTGCCATCCTACCTTTAACCAGTTCAGACATAACAAAAGCTTTAAGGGGACAGAGACCTTTTAAAACACCATGAAAAAATACATTCAACCCTGTTTGAATTCGTTGTTTAACTTCATAAACATCTGTCCAATCACATGGCTTTACACAATAAGATAATTAGAATAATGAAATTAACTTGAATATTTTTTCTAATGCTTGCTTGAGGTAACTGGAGCAAAAAAAAAGAAAAAGAACTGAAACACTAGTAACTAATTTTTAACAAGTTGCAGTCAATTTAACGTATTTGCTTTACATAGGCTACTGTTAATTGTTTACAGTCAAATTTAATTGTAATGCTTTTTCTCTCTACTCTTGCCCCAGCCCTGGAGAAGAAAATTTAAAAGCTTAAATAGTCAAAACATGCTTTTCTCTAGTCATTCTTTCCATAAGAAAAGGTTGTAAAAAAAGGGAAACTTGGGGAAATTTGACAAAGCAGTAGCTCAGAGATTAAACCTACATAAAAACTTAAGTCAAATTGAATAATTTAATTGGCTTATGCCTTAAATCAGCTAAATAAGCATGTAACAGCAGCAATATGGACACTTTATCCCAGCAAAATATCCATTAAACACCAAGTCTAGGTGACTTAATCTAGAATTGCTACAAGTTCTCAGGTGTAAACCCTTATCCTAATTGCACTCCACCATCACTTGCCTACTGCATGTCCAGATGTTTCACCTGTACACAGCTAGAGAGACCAGCATAGCTGCATAAGAGAAGCTCTTTGCTGGGGTAATGTCAGGGAGAACTTTTCTACTCAGCACTGAAACTAAATTTGCCTCCTGAACGATTGTTGGAAAAAAAGCCTCACTCTTCCCATTAGCCCACAGTTTGCCACTCCACTGATTAATCTTAAAACTCTATTTTTTAACCAGCTTCCATTCGTTGGTGAAAAGATCTACAAATTGGAGACCTATGGATATTTGACTGACCATCTTCAGCACTATTTTGCCCCAAAAAGGATTTAGGCTATTTCTAACAGACCTCTTAGTGGCATAACAGTACTCTACCAAAAAGAAAGGATTGTTTTGAAAACACTCAGCCCAAGGCAGGAAACACATTCAACTCCCTATAAAAATCTCATTTCAAGTCAAGAACCTTGAGGGATCATCACACCGTGGTTAGTTAATCTTAAATAAAAAGAGTTAAAGTGTTGCTGAGATCACACTCAAGACTGAGAAAGAGACTGCACTATAATCCCAGGTTTTGTCCAAATTTTTATCTTATTTTTGGATTAACTTCCCTTGCTTACCTGGTCCAGCAGCTGCAGGGATATATTCCAGATCATTTGGGAAAATCCTTTCTTCATCTGAGAGATATCTGAAATTGACCAAACTAAGTTATTTTCTTAGGTAACATTTATACATAATGCATTATTGTAAACAGATTTTATGGAAGATGAAAAGATCAACAGGGCTAATTTCCATATCCAAAGCTGCACAGGTAATTAAAACCATGGAGATAAATACTGTCTTTGAAACCACAATTTAAGCTACTGTTTTCACAATAACCTAAGGCAACAAATATTTAGGCAAGTATATCATTCCCTCCCAAGAGCTCAAATGTGACAGTGAATGTATTTTTTTATTCTCTCTCTGGGAGGCCAAGCAGTTCCTGCAAGGTACGATTTTTAAAGGAATTTTTGAAACAATTAATGTTGAGAGAAGAGTCACATAAAGGTGCAGGGGCATGGCACAGCACAGGCACATTCAAAAGGTTTTGAAGTGGCCAAACTTTATGTACACAGAAAGGCTAAACATTTCTTGTTTCTGGGTCATAGGCGACCAAGACCTTTGACCTTCCAGCTATAGATCTCTTACGCAGGCAAATTACTTACACTGCAATACTTCATAAACAACAGAAGCCCTATGTGTTCCACCAGGCATTACAAATAAGGTGAGGTTACACTCGCTATAGGTTTGATTTGGATGGAAATGAGCCTCCCTGGGAAGTCTGCTTAAGCCTTTTAAATAATGCCTGATCAATGGCATGGCAGTTTAGTTTTAGAATTGTAGATAATAATGCTGCTTTGCTATTTTAGGAACTTAGCTCGTATGAGTCAGCATAAATATTCAATTCAGGGTTTGGTTTTTTTTAAATTAGAAATATTACACAGCAGACGAAAAGGAAAATACATCCATTATCAGTCTCTAATTTGCTTGAGTGATTCTTGCTTTAGATGAATTCAGTATTTTACTGCTTCCTCTTGTATGTGCATAAATACATACTTAAAATATGTGGAAACAGGAAAAAATGTGAACTAGACTGGTAGTTTGTCTAGGTATGCCCAATTCTTGTTGCCGGTGAGTTCCATACCTTCTCTTAGTTTTATGTATCCAGAGCTTAAAACAAGAACAAAAAAATATGATTTAAGGGGAAGCTAGAAGCCCATACTTCCACCAGAAAAGAAGTTCTAATTATTTCACTTTGCTCAAACAAATAACATGCGTATATAGCGCTGTTATGTTTCAATAGATGTTAGTGTGAGAAATGGGATGATTCCAGTTGGAATGATAACTTTCACTCTTACAGTTGCATCAACTCTTATTTGTTTCTCCTTCAATTCAGTTTCTTTAGGAAACATGTTAAAGCACCAAGAATTAAGAGATACATCAACATCCAGTACTCCATATTCAGAGGGATACACAGAATGAAGTCACAGGACAACTGCCTATGATTCAGCGGCACTTTGCTCAAAATAGAAAGAGTGAGCTAGGGTGAAAATTTTCCTTTTTTTTTTTTTCCTGCTGTTTTGATGCTTGGTATGCTATTCAGGCTGTTAGAGCACGAGCAATAAACAGACATTTAGGTCGGCTCCAGCCATATTAAGCACATCAATATATGTAGAGTTATGGTCATTTACCCGAGATGCAAAAGTCACAAGCTTTGTCCTTCCCCTCAGGAGACTACCAAGAAACCAAATTCAGACTCTATTTTAAACTGTTTTTCTAGAGCTGAAAGAGCTCCTGAAACAGTAACTAAAGGCTTATTGGATCAAAAACAGAGAACAGAACTTAAAAATACATTTAAAATCTAGTGAATGGAAAACTCATTTAGGAGGTTGGAAACTCACATAATCTTATTTTCAAGGTTTAGGAAACAGAAACCATGTCTTTTTCTTGGACAGGTAATAGAAAATTAGACACTTTAGAGTTACAACTAATTCTTACTTCAAAAAACACTTGGCTTTTTTTTTTTCCTAGAATATCAGAGTTGCTTAATGATATAATAATATTTCAAGATTGAGAAACAAGCTCCCTCTTTATTGTATTTAATACCAAGTCCCTCTCTCCTTACTGCAAGTGCAAATACATTTGGACCTACTGTTTTGGTAACTTTTTCCTGGTTAACATTTTTGGCTAAAATTTTGCCTGTACATAAACATCCCAGTCTGTTGGGCTGTACAGGATCCAATAAAAACAGCGTAAAGCCTGATGAAGTAAGATATAACCTTTTGCTTTGATCTCTTCCATTTAACTTTTCCAGGAATCACAAGCAGTCACTTATCAGAAATCTGATTGCACTGAAGAAAATTCAATATAAAATTGCACATCAAAATAGTTCAAAGAAAAAAAAAAGCTTAACAACACCAGCAGTGTTTGTTAATTAGATGCTAACCAGCCAGTTGTGCTGAAGGGGTGGGGAGGCAAATGAAAGTACTACTTTCTATTTATTTTTTCCTATGTTTAAACTTTACTCACGAGAAAAGAGAGAAAAGTCAAATTACAGGCTACAAATTAGTATGTTTTACACATTTAAAGTTGTCTTTTTGAAGTGTGCTTTGTACTGATTGTCCAAATCCACCGGGTAGGGAACAGAATAGTAATTACTTAGACACTCAGGTCACAAATTTTTAGTAAGAGTAGAAAACGTGACAACAACCTAAAATTAATTATCAATGCTACAATCTCAAACATGAAAAACACCTTTCTAATGATCATTTTTCCACTCTGAGAAGAAAAAAGGAACACTTTTCACAGGAAGATCTCATTTCATTTAATTTTTTCTCTTCACTTACTCCATTCGTTTTCCTTCAGTTACAGATTGTCAGCTGAGGTATAGTTTCTTTCATTTGCCCATCCAACTCCTCTCACTTTAAGAAAAGCAGCCCACTAGCTAAAACTAATTGAGTCACTCAAATTGCATTAGAAAACATCTGCTACACCTACTGAAAATTCTTTAAAAGAAAAAGTGCATCAGAGTAGTATGATTGCCCGCATTGTGACCCCATCATCAAATCCCAAAGGATTAACATAACTTTTCACAGCTCCAAAAATTACCCTGGATCTTATTCTATCTTCCTCATAACTCCAGAAATATATTCACCAATTAAAAATACATCAAAAGGCAACTAAAAATTAATTTTACAGTCTCTGTATGGCCCTTATTTAAAACTGGGTTCCATTTGTAAAATCCTATTTCTGTAAGAACAATCCCCATTAGTAAATTATGTAGGGTTAGGCATAAGAAAATATGAAGACACCTTCACTGAGGTGGTTTCAGTAACAGCTGTCTGGCTAAGAAGCTAGAAAAGGTAATAAGCTTGAGTGATTTCAGTGGTTAAGAAGAAAAAACATAACCAGACTGTAAAACACCACTTGTCATAATAACACAGCTGTACTGATTTTGTTTGCAATTTGTGGTATATAAATAACAACATATTTACTCCTGTTGATTTACTTAATATTACTAAACATCATTTCTTCAGAAATACTGAAATAGATTTCTTTTTTAAATAAAAAGTATTTCTTGTTTGTCATTTTAATGCTATTTTTTCCTTGATTTTTGTAGTTCATGCTGTTCCCTTACTTCCCCACCGAAAGGTTCTATGAAGTCAAAAAAGCACGCAAATGAGAAGACAACTATTAAATAAGGTTTACTCCTAGTAAAAGGAGAGCTTCACCAAAGAGGATAATAAAAATCAAGTGCTAAATGCACATCTGTGTGTGAGGATGTATTTCCTTTAACAACTCACAGACTAATTCCTTGTAAGCTTTTCTCAACTCCTTTCCCAGTCATTACAGCAGAAATTTTGTCATCAAAAGAAATATTATCCACATTTGTTTATCACATTAATTAGTATTACATTAATGATTAAAAGTCATCTGATTTAAAACAGTCTAATATAGATTAAGTATAATTTGATATTCTTCCAGGGACAAAATCAAGTTCCTTTTGGAAACAAGAAAATACTGCTCAATTTTTTTTTCTTTTTTTTGTTCCTTTAGTCCATGTTTTCTGTTGTATTTCAATTAAAAATTAGTACAAATGTTAGCCATTTATGGAACCGTAATTTCTCTCACAGAGAGCGTTGATTGTTACCTTTAATCTCACTCTTTTCCTAAAGTACTGAAACATTAAACCATTACAAGAAAAAGAGATTCTGTCATTCCAATTCCTCTACTATAAGGAAATGAGAATGCCAGTACTGAAGTACATTTAAAGTGAAACAGCTATTAAAATTCTTTACCTCACTTCTACTTACTTCCTACAGCTTCTATGCTATATAGCACTGTAATATTAAAGGAAGTGATTTTTAGCTAAAGGCAGTGACAAAAGGCCCTGCCAAATTAGGCTGGTTTTCAGGAAATATAAGTTCACCTATGTGAGTACTGTGCTTGAGGTCGAACAACAACAACAACAACAACAACAACAACAACAACAACAACATTTTATACAAACAAGTAATCATTTAAGCTAGCCTTAGGTGGATATTAATCTATCCTTACATAGATATAGACTGTCAGAAACAAACAAAAACATGACACAAAATGTGTTGTATTAATTAAGAACCAATCAGTGGATATGGAGTCCTACTGAAAAATTCAGGCTTGGAGAAGCATGCTACTTGCACCTCATCTGGGCAGCTGTGCTTCATCAGCACACAGGAATCAGAAGCAAGTGTCAACACCTGAATCTTCCTCTCCCTACTGCTCAGGAGAACTGTGATTGACCAGAACAGCAGAGAAGATTAAAGACAGCTGGTTCTTAATTCCTTCCAGAATGGGAGGTAATAACTTTGCATTGAAACAAGGTTGAATAATACACATCGTCAAAGCTACTATATTCTTTTTATTAACCTGAAGCAGTATGAGGACTTCTTACATAGTTTGATGATGCTGGGGAATTTCCTAACAGAAAAATTTATACCAAAATAATGAGGGAAAAGAGGGTTAAGACATTACCCTTTAAAAACTGCTTTGATTGTTTTATACATTTTTTAGTAATTTTGTTATTATAGTAATGGTGATTAATTTATTTTGCTTATTTCAAGCATATGAAGGTTATTACAGCTCTAATACAGATCTACTAGATACCTGTGGAAAGAAAAAGTAGAATATTTACATATGTATGAGGGTAGCCATTTTTGCTAGTCACCGCCTCCCAGACTGGTATAGCTCTGGCAGGGATGAGACTTTTTTGTTTACCGAGGCCACACAGACTACACTGGGATTAAATACCTCATATGGATGTTTATGTGATTTCCCTGTGTCCTCTATTTCTCATGTTATAGAAATGTCTTTGCAAGGCAGACCCCAAATACTTATGATGTTCTTCAAAATCACCATCTCCCCCAAAACTAGGCAAAATCCACTCTTCCCTTTGCTGAGGTGAGCTATTTCTTAACTGACAATTTCCTTTTCAATAGCAGTTTCAAAGA
Source organism: Alethe castanea (assembly GCA_024734035.1). Taxonomy (NCBI): domain Eukaryota; kingdom Metazoa; phylum Chordata; class Aves; order Passeriformes; family Muscicapidae; genus Alethe; species Alethe castanea. The sequence continues at coordinate 35,934,172 of JANRGV010000084.1, forward strand.
ATTCCACTCAGTTAAAAAAAAAAAAAGGTCCAATTTCCATGATGTGGTAAGGGTTCTTCCCATGCTACATTAGAACTGCTCTATAAAGCATTTCTTTTCATTATGAAAGTAACTGTATCCCCCAGGAAGCCAAAACATTATTCCACTGGGTTTTACTTCAAAGGACATGTAAGCATATACATAACTTTATCAGTTATCTAGTATTATTTGCCTTACTAGATATATTCTAATAAAATGCAGTCATACCTAGGAACTAGGCTGGACTGGAGTCCGGCTTGTTGCTGAATATGGTTGTCTAACAATGAAACTTGAATATTTCTAGCTTAAAACTATAAGCCTTCAGCTGCTTCATTGCCTGCTTTTCTGGGTTGAATAAAAATACTGTACTTTGCAATGATTCTTTATTACATTACCCTTCCTGCTCAAACAGTCAGCTTAGAAAAAAATAAGAAAAAAAAAGAAAAAAAAAGGAAAAAAAAAAAGAAAAAAAAAGAAAAAAACCCACCCAAACAAAACCAAAAAATAAAAGCTTTTTTAAAGTTATTAGTATGTATTCAAGACAAAATGGACTTGCAGTTAGATGTCTTACATGAGGGAGACAGAACTCTGCCCAATAAATCTTACTTAAACCCTCAGGCTAAGTCTGAATTAATCTACGTGGTTCAAATTGGAGATACGAGACCAAGTCATGAGAGGAGCAGTCACTGTCCTTGCTCCAGACATGTTAATTAGCTCCCAGTTTTGGGTAGCTCAAGATTTTCTGCGCAGCATTCCCCCCTTCAAAGTTAACATGAAGACTTGTGACACACAACAATTAATAGCTTGATCAATACCTGCTACAGGGATCTTCTGCAAATCGGCTATATATTTTTATATGACACACCAGCAGAACTTTGGTGGCACACGTATTTATGGTTTTCTTACTTAGATTTTTCCAACTGTTTTGCTAGGTTTTTTTCTTGGAACTATTACCCATCACCTGATGGGGGTTTTCTACATTTCATTAACTGGAAAAAAATATGCAGAGTGCAAAACCTTCCCTCTTCCATGAAAAGACCTTCAGCCTTGGTTTCATGCTCTTGGGATACTTCATATGGCCTTAAAAATTTTAAGCAACTGAGCAACTTGCACACCAGATTTTGTGCAATTAATAAGGAATCTCTGGAGCTTTTCACAGAGTCAAGACAAAAAGAGAGCTGACCTAAACCCATCAGTAAGATCTAAATATTTTGAGGTATTTTTCTTAGGGTAGTGACCTTGTACTCTTATGCATCTGTTAGCAATGAATATAACAAGTTGGTATTTTTCTCTTAATCTTTTACATATCCAAGATATAAACATTGATATTTTTCTTTATCTGTTTCCTTATCTGACCAGAGTAATTGCAAATTAGTTTCTAATGAGAAACATTTGTTTGCCTTTATCTGCTGGAAAGCCAGAAGGTGATAAAGAAACAATATGTAATCATATTTTTGTGGCGATAGGTCCAAACTTTATTTAAGTAAAAAACACGCAAAATTGTTCTTGCCACTAAAAAGACCTTGCTTTTTTTTTTTTAAATTGCTTCTAATAAAGTTGTACCAATGAATTAAGCCCAGTCTAAAAAAGGTTAAATTCATATTCATGTAGGCATCAATAAAAACATCCATCATTGCTTTTTAATTAATTGGATTCTTTTGCTTGATTTGACTTCAATCTTCAGCATGGATGGCAAGAAGCAGTAGTTTCTTCAGTGTCACTCTTCATTTAAGATCACTAAGTGCATGCTTTTTCAGTCCTTAATAATCTTCTTGTATAAGGTTAAACACATATTTCAACATGTTCCTGAGATCTTTTGATAAATCACATAATAAAAATTGTCCCTGCTTCATTTAAGAAAGGACCTTGGTTGTACTTCTATTTTTCAGGTCTTTCTTTCTTGAAGTAGTGACTTGGTATTACTACATATCTGTTAGCACTACAGAAGTAATATTATATTCCAAAAGGGAGAGTATGCTGACAGTTCTTGTACCAATAGTCTTTCTTAATTTCTCTGTGGTTTCAGGTTTCGCAATGGAGCTGAATATCACTTCTGATTTGGAAAAGTTTCTTAGTAAGTAAGTTGGTATGTGTCTAGGTTTGGATATCTCTTTATTTTCCTTAATTACATGGAGTGAGGGTAAAATCACCAGCTACTTCCTTCAGTTTGCAAATGATCCAGTTACAGAATTAAAACAAAATATCAACACCACCACCACCACCAAAGAAACACCCAAAACCAAAAAATCAGCTCCCTTCAAAAAACCCCATCTCCCCCCAAAAACTAACTGAACAAAAACTCCCAAAACCAAAAACTCAACAACAACAACAAAAAAGACACCCTACCCTAACAAAAAAATGATCCAAATCTACCTCCCAAAAATAAAACCAAAACCCAACCAAATAACAAACAAAGAGAAGAATCCTAATCTCATAAATATTTGCCCATTACTTTTGGGAAACATGAGTTTTATCTAATTTTCAGTTAGAAAAAAGCAAATTTTTCTTGAGGTCTGTAGAAAAATTCTTAAATATCTTATTAGAACTGCAGCTTCAGCTACTGCAGGGCACCTAAAAATCAATTTCTCTATAGGTATTTGTTTTTTAAATATCTTAAAAATCTATATCTTGTTTGTTGAAAAAGACATACTGGCAATAGCATACACCATACCGTAATCTATCTACCATATTGACACATGTAAGAAAAGAGCTCTCTCAGTGGTACAGGGCTGACATTCATCTTCTTCCCTTTTCTGAGGATTAGCCCAGGTAACACAGCTGTTTCCAAAACTATTCAGTTTTCCTTGTCAAACATTGCTGTGTTCTGCAAAATCACATATCTATGCTATTTTTATCGCTGTGAAGCACATTACATGTTGAAAGCAGCCCAGTGTGAGGCAAGAGTGCCTGCAGAAGGGTGTTGAATGTGCATAAACACATACTTTGTTTTTCTCATAGCACCTGCCCAAATCCTGTTGCTGACATATCAAGTGGTGAAAAACATTTGACAACATAACTCTCCAGTACATCTCTCTTCTTAATTCTCAATCAGTCAAAAAAGTTTTTGATTGCTTCATAAATGTTTCTGGGCCCATACAACAGAAATAGTTTTCATGTTTATTTAAAGCAACCAGAAAGGGTATCTGTTCTTTATGTTCTTCTAGCCAATCTATAATTCAAAGGGTAATAAAATTGTTCAGCCTCTGTCATAGGTCAAAAGCAGCTTTCCTGGGGGCACTCAGACTTCTTCAGCTTTCTTTAGAGCCTCATTATAAATGTTTCCTGTCTTCTATCAGAGCTGCACATGCAGCTAATTCCTAATGAATTCATGAAATGTGTAAGGTTTTAATGTAAAAATGGGTACTTTTTACTACTTTTCCTACCCCCCCAACATAACAGAACTAGCATTTTATAAGGATAGTGTGTAGTAGCTTCATCTAGAAAAGGCTTAAATTCTTCCTTATTTTCTTCTTGTTGTGGTACCTGTTTGAAAATGTGATGGCTTGCCTACTTTATTCATGTGGGAAGTAATGCACAGTGCAGGTTTCTCTACATAACTCTTGGTGTAGCAGGAGTCTATCAGATACTTTGGAAATACGACTTCATAGAAAAAACTGCAAAAACATGATTGTTTTGGCTAAGGAGGAGTGGTGGGCATGGAAACAATATTCAGATACATATAAGGGGAAGGGAGTAATATATTGTCTGTATAGGCAGAAAACAAGGAAGAAACAAGGGATTTTCACTTGTCATTAGAAGAAGCCAAAGGTAGGTCATAATTAAGGACTGAAGCAGGTTGGAATGTGAAGATATATGGTGTATCTGTCTGGGGGTGTTTAAGGCTAGACAAGCACCTTCCAGGAATTACATAGGATTAGCTATCAGGTTGGGCCTGATGAGTTTCTAAGGTCCATTGATTCCATCCTAGCTGCCTTTCTCTAATAGTTTTCAGTAAGTGGGACAAACACTGTAAGTTATTCAGCTTAGTCAGATACCATGAAAGATAAAAGCAATTTTTGAATATTCTCCATATTCCCTAAAAGTTACAGCTTTTTGCTCTTTTGTTTTTGCTTTCAGGGATTTTATGTTTAGATTGGTTTCTCCCTGTACCAAATGTTGCTTACATTGTATGTGATCTGAAGTAGCTAATCTTTCAGGGAAGAAGGATGATTCGAAAGGTAAGCATGGAAGATTCAGTGAAAACTTCTACTCATTCAATGCCAGCTATCAGACCAAAACTATTCAACAGAGCATTTTATTATTTTGTGTACTTTGAGTTAGATAACTGTAATCTCTGCTGATCCTCTTTGGAGGTGGATTTTGCCAGCACCTACAAAATCTTAGCTTTAGAGCGGCCTAACCGCACGACTGAGAGATCATCTGAAACATTTCTGAAGCAATACCTATTGTAAGATTGCTTTTCATTCAGTGAAAGAGATTTGCCAAGGGAAATTACTGTTGTTCCAATATGCCAACCTCAATAAATCGCTTTCTTATTAGGAACATGTTAGAGATCATGTATCAGCTTTGTTCTGGAATAAGGGTACAAAAGAAGACTTGGCTGATCTGCTGCTTATCTAAAATAAAGTCGCACTCATTTGAATTAAAAACAATAAAGTCACAGCACATAGTCATAGGCCAGAAGAATGACTAGGAGCATGAAGAAACCTTTGTACCAGTAGTTCTCAACATACAACACGACTGTCTACTAAAGAGAAGATAGGAAGGGGCATGGTATTTGTATTAAAGATGAGGGGTTTTCTTCCCGTTCTCCATATGAAATACAATTTTCTCAGGCTATGAAGCTGTAAAACAAATATTCAAGCCAATAGAAAAGGTTAGAAGTCCTTATTTCTCAGTTGTGTCTTAGAAAGGGAAATAATAAATACAAATGTAATGTAGTGCAAGGGATGTGAATTTAATCACACCAAAAGAATTAACTTAAAACTGTAGCTTTCAATCAATAAAAATGCATTTGATAATGCTGATAAGAAATAGCTAATCATTATGTATTTGTTAGGAATGCTTTTTGTTAAAATAAGAGTGAAAAATCACCCCCAAATCTCCCATGTTCAGACTGCCTTGGGCATTTTTTGAACTTTCATAATGCTTACAAAGATCTTAAAATGCTATGTACACCACTAATAAAGCACATTTGTTATAATATTATTTAGAAATGTGAACTCAGTGGCTGAATATATGTTACAATTCTGCCAAGAATGCTGGTGACATTAATCATCATTCCTTCAACTTTCCCTATGGAAGGAGAAAAAAAAATATGCTGAGGGCTCACATTTGCACATTTGGGCAAACCCTCATCCTTCTTTTTTCAGGAGAAAATTTCTTTTTATTATAAAGATGGATTTTGCCTAGAACTTTTGCTTTAACTATCATAAAACTATTTTCACTCACAAGTCTGTATTTGCAAAGAATACAGATTTTTTTTATTTCAATGAGTCAATCTTTGCCAACAAATTTTAATTCAGGTGTTCATGTGGATATTTTTCTTTTCTCCGTTTTAAACAATAATTCCATTAATTCCAAATATTTTTTTTCTCTTTCACTTGTAATTGGAATAGGTGAGTACCTTACACCTTAAGTGAACATTTTGGCATGTTGTGATATTCCTTAGGGTATCTAAGGGAGAAAGTAATTTATCTGGGACCTAGGAGCCTGTAGGAATCCTCGCCTCCTAGACAGTGCTTTGCCTTTGAAAAGTAAAAGGCAAAAATCTGCTTTGGGAGTTTTTCTCAATTCCTTCTGTTGACATCCGGTCTGAGAAAAATAACTAAGCAAGTTGTAATAAAATGCCCCACACTAATGTGTTTAGAGTAGGTTTTAGAACTGTAAATTACTGATTTAACTTAGGAATTTCCCACATCCATTTTGTAGTCACCAGCTCATTTTCTCCCTTACTCTGTTCACTTCTACCCTCATTAAATGCTGATGCCCCTGCTTGGAGAGTCAAGCTGTAAACTAGACCACTGGAAAAACCCTGATTAACAACAACAAAGATAACTACTAAAAAGGAGCTTTAATTCAGGATTAAAACCCCCTCTTTTACATATATTTTTAGTTATTCTGCACTAACTTTAGGCAAAAATAATACTTTACCCAGCCATGTACATTTTTCTATAATGACCCATACTTCTTAAAAATGGGCAGCCTAGGGAGCTGGAATGGCAATGGCACTACTTCTACAAGCTTCTGATCAGCCACGCAAGGAATTCATATAGCATGGAGATTTCTCTGTAAACCATGGATTATTTTTTTAAGGCGGAAACCAGGTAGAAGCATGATTCAACATTTGTTTTTGGATGACTTTTAAAGCTAGAAAAATTGATGCCAGGGAGAACAATAGGAATCAAACATGGTGAGTTATAGTCGTCTTCAGTCTTGTTCTCTGGCTAGCTTTTACAGGGATAAAGATCCTGAGAATAGAGTATTGCAACAGACAGGAGAGAACATAGATTTATGACTTTTCTTATTTGAGTGCCCCACAGTTTTCAATACTGTTGCAGATTTATTTTAGGTCCTCTGTGGCACAGTGATGTTTCTTCATGAAGGCTTGCCTAACTGCTTTGTGTGGGACTGCATGGCTCAGAAGGTCATGGGTGTTTTGTGCTTGGCTAAATCTTAAATTGCTAATGTCAGTGAGGATGAAGGGAATAGCTGCAGCTGGTATGCCTTCCTTGTATATGTTTTCAGACAGGATCCCTCTATACATTCCATAAATGTTTTCAAAATCAGTTCCCATTAAACAAACCAGCATGTGCTCAGGGATTTCAGTAGCTGGCTAAAAGTAATTTTCTTCCAATCAAGTCCATTTTTAAAGGGTATGTGTTTCCTCTATTCTAAACATGCTGTTATGCTTTGGAAGACAAAGCCCTAGTTTCCTTCTCCCTACTGCTTCCCCCCTTCTTGGGTATACTCCCTTGCTCTGGAATGCATGACTTTTTATTCATGTCTTCTCTTATTCCCAAGTTTTCAGAGTTATGGCATGTTGGTGGGAACAGTGAAATCAGGCAGCATATCATAACTTTTACTTAAGCATAGCTCAAAGGAGACACAGATACAGAGTGCAGGATTGTTTCTTGGAACCAGGAAGTGCTCAAAAATAAAGACTGTCTTCCCTCTTGCTACATTAAGCTCAGACTGTAAAATTTCTTTAAAGTTATGAGATAATGAGTAGAATGATTATTAAATAATGAAGATAATAAAAATATTCCTTAATTTATTAATTTATGCTATGTAAAAAGTTACATTTTGTTGAAAATAAAGTTACTGTAATTTTTAAAATTAGAATTTTTTTTTCCGTAGCAAAACAATTTAAATGTTGTAGGATTGCTATTTCTAAAAGTACCCAAGTGAAAAAGAAAGAAAAAGATAAAGGAATTTAGGAACTGGGATGCCTATGAGTTACTGCAGTCATAGTGTTTGAAGAAACACCCAAGAAGATTGATTTTTTTCTTTTTTTCTCTTTTTTCTTTTTTCTTTTTTCTTTTTTCTTTTTTCTTTTTTCTTTTTTCTTTTTTCTTTTTTCTTTTTTCTTT
>JANRGV010000084.1:35941842-35963610 GCA_024734035.1 Alethe castanea
AATTTGCATGCCTCAACTCATTGGGGAACCCAAGCGTTGTATGACCATTTTAAGAGGACCTATGTATGCATTGGGGTTTATGAAATTGCTAAAATAATAACACGCGATTGCATAAATTGTCAGAGGGTAAATAAGAAAGTAATGCGACAACCACCTCAAGGGGGTCAAGAACTGGCCATGAGACCCTTCCAAAATATACAAATAGATTTTACAGAGCTTCCCCAGGTACAAAGATTTAAATATCTATTAGTAGTGGTAGACCATTTAACGCATTGGGTTGAGGCATATCCAACCACAAAAGCAACAGCAGAAATAGTTAGCAAAGTTCTGCTAGAACAAATAATACCAAGGTATGGAATAATAAACACCATTGATTCAGATAGAGGGCCACATTTTACTGCAAAAGTTTTGCAGCAAACAGCAAGGGCTTTAAACATTAAATGGAAGCTCCATACCCCTTGGAGACCACAAAGTTCAGGGAGGGTAGAACGAATGAACCAAACATTAAAGATAGCCCTCACAAAATTAATAGAAGAAACAAAAATGAATTGGCTGAAATGTCTTCCGTTGGCCCTAATGAGAGTAAGAACGAAGCCAAGGACAGATATGGGAGTTTCCCCATATGAAATGATGTTTGGCTTACCCTTCTTAACCACCTTAAGTAATGCCGGGACATATGAAGAAGGAGAACAAAGTGTAAAAAAATATGTACAGACAATAACAAAAACCTTAGAAGAGTTAAGACAAAAAGGCTATCTCCCTCAGACCACCCGTCTCGACTTTAAAATCCATCGATACCAACCTGGAGACTGGATATTGGTAAAATCATGGAAAGAACAGCCGTTGGTTCCCAAATGGGAAGGTCCATTTCAAGTTTTATTAACCACTGAGACTGCAGTTAGAACTCAAGAATGAGGATGGACCCATGTGACTAGAGTGAAAGGCCCCGTTTCCCCACCTTTGGAGTCGTCCTCTGCTCCTGCCAAGTGGACAACTACTAGCTGATTTAGATGAGAACCATGACACTCCCTGAACACATTTCTAATTTGGACTGTAGTGCATGCCATAATATGTCTCAGCAGGAAGATGCAAACACTGCCACAGAGAGCAGTTGAATAGAGGATATGAAATAACAGTTTATTTATGTTCCAGATCATGGTAACTTAAATACTCTTCTTTTCACATTTAGTAGCACTAATGATACCTCTTGCTAGTATTAGTGTGGTGCACTGCTAACAGCTGGAGGCCAATGCAACACTTGAGAGTTCAAGGACAAACTGCACACTACAGTGCATTTAGAGACCAAGCTTTATTGCCCATTAAATGGCTATTAAGCAGCATCAGAAAGTGAGGACTTTTCATCCATGTGTTTGCTGCTTGAGGTTAAATTTCACTTTAAAAAGGAACTTTTTATTTCAGATAGACTGTACATATAATCCTAACTAAATATCTAGAGCTCATTCTGATTGTATATGCAAGGTAGGAAAGATGTAAATACCTATTTCAGATTTATGATCTTATAGTACATTTTTTGCAAGACAAAATTTTTTATTTTAATTTATGTCTTTGAGGCTGATGATTTTGAATTTAGCATATTGTTTTTTTATTTTGTTTAGAATAAAAAGTCACCTAAGCAAGGATGAGTGACAAAACCTCAGTCATAAAACATATATTGACAACTACAACTAAAATTCATACTTCCTCAGGCATATTTTAGGGGAAAAATCTCCTTTTCTCTTCCATATACTTTACAGAATGCCTTCCTGAAATTGGTGTAGTTGGTGTAGTAGCATTTCTTTTTCTACCACACAGTTTCAACTGGTGAAGGATTCTTTTTATGCTGTTCTAAAGCACTTTGCTGCTATTAAGTTTAAGAGCCACTAAACTCTCTGGGGATAAAGATAGGTATTCAAGTGCAAGGTCATTAGGAAAACCTGAAATTTCCCAGTTAGTTGCTATGCCTCTAGTTAGGAAAGCTATCCTTAAAAAGATGTTTTAAGAGCCACAATATCTTAGCAGCAGCAGCCAAAACCTAAAATTGAGTGTGTTGCTATTGACTTAATGACACAATGGAATCTCAATTCCAGATGGAAAAGCAATATGGTGAGAGCACAAAGAACATGATGAGTTTGGTTTTTTTAAAATTCAGAATTGATGATTTGATCACTCAAATTCATAAGTTCCTCTGAGAGCTCTGTAACAGGTCACAATTCCCTTCTAAAAATTTGGTTTGATACACAAGTGGCAATTACCTCCATTCTTAATCATAGTTGCAGAAAATGCCTGATTTCATTGACCAGTTGCTAGCAGAGGGTAACACCTCATTTAGCTCTCAAGAGGCACTGAGGCTAGAAGGAACATTCATGAAAAGTCCTTAGTAAGAAGGGTGTCCTAATTCTCACCCTGCCTGTTGTAGTTTTAAGCGTTACCTTCATCTTCCTCTTACTAACCAGTTTCCTCTTCCCAAACCCTTCAAATGAGCACTTAGGGACCTATTGTACTTTCTCCTTTCTGCAAACTAAAAGTCTTCACCTCACTCTGCTCTAACAAACTCATCAATGCAAGTGGCTAACATAAATATTCTCCTTGCTGATAGATGCAAAATGGTAAAAAATTTATTTCAAAGTACAAGTGTTTTTATTTCTTTAGATCCTATGAATTGCTATAGCAGCACTCTGAATAAACTGAATATTATTTTATTTTGAAATTCAGTATCAGTTCTTATTTTTCAAATTCTTGATTCTTTTCTGAGTCAGCGAGCTCCTTACCAGAATACATACTGTTTCTACAAACAGGTTTACATGAAAAAAAGGTTTTAAAAAAGGTTTACAAAACTAATATAGCAGCTGAGTGAAAATACAGAATTCAAACCTTGATTTATTATATATAAAGATCCATATTGCACACAAAGTGCCAAATTTTACTATTAGCCTTTGCCAGTAAATAGCACATTATTGGAAGTTACACAAGCATCTCACAACTGGTCAGCTGAAAGCTGTATTGTATTGGTAATATAAGAAGCTTAGAAATAGCAAAAAATCTGTTATAGTTAAAATAGTAAGATATGAGAATAAATACACATGAAAGAACCTACAGCTCAAGCTTAGTGATTCTTTTCGTGTAACGTGCACCTTGGATCTTCAGTATTGACTTAAACTGAACCAACTCCTTTGGGTTGTATCAATCAGATGTGCTTGATCTAACCATCCTTCACTTGTAGGGAGTGAGAAAAATCATGACAGACAAGGAACATTTGTTTTGGTTTTAGTCCTGATAACCAAAATTGGATCCAACTAGCAAAATGTTCCTTCTGATATGTTGTATGAAATCTGGACTGCCCTTTGCAGGGCTGTTATTGTGATTTGCTTGACAACACAAAAAGCAGACATAGTGTCTGTCTTGAAGATCTTACAGGTGTCTCCAAGATACTGAAAAACAAAGTAGTTCTCCTCCTTCAGAGAAACTTTTTAATTGAAAGTGACCACCTACGAAACCCCAGGAGAAAGCAATAATAATAAAGCCTATATGAAAGGCAATCCCATTAATATTCAGTGTTAAACCTGTGTAGAGGATAACCCCAATACTGCTAATTGTGTGTATTTATAGAACTATAGAAAAAATCAAAGTGTGAGAATTCATATGAAACAGTAAAGTTGAAGAAACTATTCCAATTCTAAGAACAGCATTCAGTAAGGCCCTAAGTGAAGTGTGGGAGAAAGGGATAGAAAAGGAAAACAGGTTAATGGAATGAGGGTAACAAGGAAGCAAACTTGTGAACAAGAACAAAATTACATATGGTTGAAACTTGAACAGACCCTTAGCAATAAAGAATAAGTTATCAAAGAAAACAAAACCATGTTGCAAGTTGATCAAGGAGTGTTAAATGTGAATATAACTGGATCTGTAGGTGCCTCAGTGAGTGGAGATGAAGAATGTAGCAGTGGGATAGGTTACCGTGACTAAGAGTCACAGTCAAGGTAATAGACAACATGGTTCTGGCACCTATTCCAAATGTGTTACTAGGATGCTCCTGAACAGCTGTGCCCCTTAGAGGATCTACAGCCAGCTTGTTCTGTGAAAGCCCATGCTGTGTGCCTGTTTACAGCCGCTCACCTGTGGTGTGTCCATGTGAAACCCTGGCTGAGCTGACCTCCAGAGTGCTGGCTATACCATGCTACCAGCAGTCACACTATCAACTGCTGTCCACCATATCAGTACTTGAATCCAGCACTGTCCTGCTTCAGAGGACTTGTCTGCCTCGACCTGTCAGTATTTGCACTGACATTCTGCCTGAAGATGTACTAATGAGCTATTACAGACATCCTAAATTAGACACTGATAAAGAACACATGCTGAGTTTGTCAGAAAATTTATCTTTTTCAATGCTCCTGAAAGACAAAATCAGTTTTTCTGCTGTAAAACTACCAGTGTTATGGACTGTACAAGCTACACTAATTTCCTTTCTTCACTAAGATGTTTTTATATCATCATGGCATGATATGCAGTACATGTTTAGAATTGAAATATTCTACAAATCAAGTAGAAGAAAACCGAGCAAAAGCAATTATGACAAAGTTAACTTTTCTCTGACTTCCTCTTAGTTATCATGAATATAGTTGTGTCATCAAGGGTCCAGTCAGCTGTGTCCAGCTGTTTTTACAGGACACATCATTAGGAAATTAATTACATCAAAGAAAAAATGTATCTGTTTTCTTCCATGTTTTAAAGAGTTTTGTACATGAAAATAGGTTAAAAATATGAATATGTGTTAAATAACTTTCTTTTTATGTGTTACAAAACATAAACAAGACTGCTATGCTACTTAAGTAAATGTACTTAATATATTTAGTTGAAGTAAACACAAAACTGTTTGTTAAAAAACTGGTGTGTTCCTAGACTCCTACAAAAAGCAGTTTCCTTGTTCTGATTTCTCCTCTGCATTCACACAGACCTAACAGACATCTCCCTGAAAGTATTTTTGGCTAGATAAAAGAGTTTTACAGCTCTGGGGAAAATAACCTCACTATTGCTCTTAACTATCCCCTTGATACTTTCATAAAAATGTTAGACCAAACAGAATCTCTCCAGGAAATTCCTAAACTCTAACCTTTCGGGGTCAGAGAATGCAGCAGACAGTTTGTTGTCTTGAACAGTGACCTCAGTGCAATTCTACTCCAAACAAACTTCTAGATGCTATCTGTGTATTATCTCAGGGGAATTCAGTGCTAGCCCTTAGAGATCAACAGTAGCACTTTTTGTACCACTTTCTTCACTTTCTACAGAGAATGAGGAAATGACTCTCAAATCCATTAAGTTCCAAGTATGTTGTAATTATTGGTTCTCTTGGAATAGTCCTAGTTAGGCAAAAAATCTACCTTGAAAATTATTTCTGAAAGGATAAAATGTGCAATATTTCAACCATTATGATATGAATAATTCTCAAGCCAGAGCCAGTTTTATGCATATTTAGGATATGATAGGACTGAATTAGATTTTCTGGGTCACCAAGACCATTTCTTTGTAATACAATACATGTTGCATAACTTCTTTCACGAAGGTAGGAAGTCACATCTTAAAAGTGGTTTTTAGAGAGTCATTTACTTAATTCATATAAGCTGTTATCAGATAGAACTTATCTCAGGATTCTTAGATGAAAAACAAATTGGAAAGCCTTGCAGAAATAACTTAGCTCTTTCATGAAAATAAACTTGGACAGAAAAATTCATGCTTTGACATCAAAACAGGCATATTCTTTACTCTTGTATTAACATAAAAGTTTCACTTAAAAAAATTTTGCTCATATATTTAATCATTCTAAATTAAGAAAAAAATCTTCAGAAAAGGTTATATTGGGAGGAAATTATTCAGTGGGTTTGTCAAATACTCGAAAGCCATCAAACTAATAAATATTGTTTGGATAAATTAATGTAATACAATGATCGTATGGTTCCATTACTCTTTTTTGTATAATTGAGTTTTCAGCCAACAAAAAACATTGTTTTACAGAGGCTCCTGTGAATTCTTGGAGCTTCTCAGGACAGGATACGTTCCAAACTTTGATCAATCTTTTCTGGAAAAATTGCTCAGTGGCATTTCTTGCTATTTTACCGACTACTTTCTCCCAGAAGGCCAAAACTCAAAGATCTCTGTATTGCTCCAGCTGTAAAAGCACATCTGTCAGTTTAAATTAGATAGACAGCTTCCTATAGTCAAGGGGCAGACTAATGCCATTAACCTTCAAGCTTTACAAGAACTTCTTGGTGTTCAGTTTTCAAATGCAATGCAAAGCAAATGCATGTGAAAATGATAGATGCTATCAGCTATGTGATATTATGTTGTTTCATATTATTTGAGTTTTAGATCTCTGTAATATTTTAAGCACTGATATAAAATTATAAAAGTATTAATGTACCAAGTAGTAGGTTTTTAAGAAGAAATATGTTCTTTGTGTTTTCTGGTAATCTTATAAACCTCAGATTAGATGGGAACAGTATTCAATGGGACAAAAGAGAGGTCTCTTGAATCTTTAAACCTTGCAGTGTTTGTTTGCAATAGTAGAAAACATATCTATGTCTTTGTGGCATTCTTACTTTGATAGACATATAGAAAGAAGTGGGAATAAAAACACCCTTTTCCCCTCTCCAAATCATAAGCTTTGTGCCTGAAACATCCCAAACGAGTTAAGAACAGATTGAATGATCTGGGTAGCAAGGAAACTTCTCATACAGTAACATTACTGCACAGTACTAGATAAGGTTATTATGCTTTCCTGTGTCTTCAATACTTGAATAAAGTTGCAGATCCTTTCTGTCTGTAGTTTATAGACCTGCATATTGTCATTAACAGATAATGTGTTAAACAACAAGAAGTTTATAATTGTTCTGTACTACATAGCTCTCATGACAAAGGTGGCTTGTTTTTTTAAAAAAGATACATGTGTGAGATAATGCTGAGTGGAGATAAAAAATCTAAAAATTACCTGCTTGGGGGGGAAAAAAAAAAACCTTGCTTTTCAGCAAAGAAGGAAACATATGAACATAAGCACAGGTAAATTTTTAAAAGTTGGCATTTAGATACAATGTTATCATGTAAAAAAAGAAAATATATATAGAAGGCAGAGGTTCAATAAACTCAGTTTTGCTGCCACCTCTTCTCTCAAGCAAAAACAACCTTTTGAAGTTTAAAAATAAATCAATTGACTATATATATTCTTTTTCGCATTTCACTTTGCACTTAAGTTGGATGTAATAAACAATGAAAACAATGAGCTCAGTTTTTAAAGAATCTGATGCAATTCTGTGAAGTTCAAAGAACACAATCCCCATTCCCACTGACTCCTGTGGTGTCTAAGGATATTCAGTTATTTGATTAAGACATAATGAAAGAAGTGAGACAGACAGCAGAATGTCAGAAAAATTGTCCTCAGGAAAGAACACCCAGATGTGTCAATGGATATAATAACATTTCAGTTTTATGAATCAGATATAGTTCAGTTCTGTGGTGTGTCCATTAGGTGAAAGACTTTTGACACTTAAGACTATTCCCATGCTGTTAATGAAATATTATTGATAGCACTCTTTATCTGTCAGATTAATCCACTGCTGCCAACAGCAAAGCTATGCTGAACTGGAGAATATTAGTTATCAGCAGAAAGTAAGTGAGCATTTATTGAAAAATCTTAGTACAGAAAGAAGAGAAAAAAAAGTGCTAAAGACAGCGTGAATCAAAATACTGTGATTAAATAAAAGATTTTGCAAGCTTTTAAGAAACATCTAATATAAAGTATCAACTATTTCCAAGTTACAAAGATTTTAAGAGTAAGAAGTTGATGTTCTTTACCTTAGGACTAATGTTTGTACAAATTTCTTTCTTTCCAACCTTAAGCTTCTCATTGATTAGCTCATATGTCTTGTAGAATAAACTTAAGAGACCAATAACAATTTGGTAAAGCATTATCACTAGAGCCTAAAGAGACAGTTTGAATCTATCAATAATCATGTATTCTCAATTATTTACAAAATGCAACTTAAATACAGTTTCTATCTGTGGTTTCTACTCATAGTCCATATTGTAGGGGCATGTGTGACTGCAAAACTGTGATCTATCCAGCAGCCTGTATACTGTGCACTGCTTTAGCCTCTGCACTCCCATCAGAGGCAGTAGACTTCCTTGTCAAAAGTGGTCAGGTTAATGGAAATAGCAAAAGAAATCTCTTCCATAGACAACAGAACTAGGGATCAAGTCTTAGTAGAAAGGCTTTTATTATCTTGCTGCCTTTTAGCTAAAGACCTTCACCACTAGGCTAGAAGGCCTGCTTGCCTTAGTGACATTCTCTGATCTAGTTAATGACTTTCTTCTTTTTCCCTCCCTCGAACAGAATAGTAAAAACATGTGGTAGAAACTGTACTTATCTTTTCATGAGCTTTATGTTGGTCATTAGGAGGGAGATTGAAAGGCTAAATTGTTTTAATTTTCACAAAACAGTGTATTCAATCTGGGTCTTTGTTATCTTAAGAGAGTGCTTTAACCAGTAAGGTACTGTATAAAAGCAAAAGTGAGAGGGCATCACTATCACCACTTGTACACAGGTTTTGAAAGAAAGGATACAGGCAGCTATCGGAAGAGTAGAATTTGGACTGTAAAGTTGGAATGGGAGGCATCCTCTGCAGCAACGAGAAAAACATATAGGATAAGGGTTTAAATGAAACCACATTCTCATTTTCAGCATTATGTTGGGGCAGCAAGATGTGCTTTTCTGCTCAAAGTGTGGCTGAACAGGTCCTGTGCAGGGTGTAGAAACTGAAGGCAATGAAATGAATTAAGCAAAAAGCTGCTCAGCACTACAGCATCAAGTGTGTTTGTGTTTGCCTGGTTTTGTTAATCTAGGCTTAAATTCCATTCTAGGTATTACACAGGAAAGCTAGTAGTAACTGAGGCTGGATGTGGATCTGCTGAGTCACAGTTCCCTGCCATAACCACAAGACCGACGTTTCTGATGAGGAGCTACAACAGACATGAGTCACTGTGATTGTGGTTCTGCAAAGTAACGTTTTACCTTCTCCTTTAATAACTGTCCCATTGTACTTATGTTAATTTGTACTTTTGAATAATGTTTTACATTTGGTTTATGTATTTTCCTTAATTTTGTTTGTTTCAGAGAAACTGCTAGAAAAGTTTTATTTCAAGTAAAAGATATTTCTTATAAATTGTATACAGTACAACCAGAAACAAACAAAGCAATTACTTACATTTCTTACATTAACATTTAAACGTCAATATTATGATATTTCAAAAATATTACCAATATTGCATAAAGCATTTACATGTGAGTAGCCTTTTGCAAGACTGCTATTTTAAAAATGTTTATAAAATCAATGTTGAATGCTCACAGCATGCTAAACTATGGCTAGATTAAATGACTTCTAAATTCTGCATCTCACAAGTTAGACAAAAAGTTGTCAGTGACCAAATATTATTGCATGTTTTGTTGTTCATTTACTGATGCTGGGAGCTATGCTCTACAGTTTGCAATTTTTCTTCCCATTTTGAAGATGGCAGGTTTTCCAAATACAAAATTCTTGGAGAAATTTCCTCGGAGGTCATTAATTAGTACTACATAAATACCACTAAGAGTCTCCACTAAACTAAGAAAATAGAGGTGATTTTTTGACAGTTAAATATTTGGACAGCTCAGCTGAACACTAAAAGTCTGCGTTTACCAAGTCAGTACACAGTGGTATCTGAAAAAATGAAAGGGTAAAAGGCATTATCTTACACCCCACAGTGTGGTAACTGTTGGGAAATGGGTGTTTTTATAAGTAAAGATAGCTGACCACTAGGCACTTTTAGCACAGTAGAAACACAGCTGGGTTCAGTTCATACTGAAAATATATTCTGAGTCAATTGAGTTTGCTTGTAAGCAAACATCTTAAATTCTCTTGCTAACCAAAGCAGAAAATTTTAAGTGTCTGTTACATATTATCAGTAATCTTTAATGGAATGTCTTTACAACTATGTAATCTAAGGAAGTGCCAGACAAGACTGGCTTTTGCCCTTTTATTTATACCTGATTGCTTTAGAATCATTGCCAGCTAATGATACTAAAAACTGTGGTAGGTCAAACTGATACAAAGCTAGTACCTCTTTAAAAACACTTTAGAGATTACCCTCAAAAGCCTCATAATTTCTTCTAGTAAAGACCACATCGAATCTCAGAAGAAAATAAAACATGGGAAATAAGTTTAGTGAAAGCTAAAAATCTATCCAAGAATTTGCTACTCAAATGATGTTTCAGACTACAAACCAACATCTGTTTTTCAAGAAGGAAATTCAAAAGAGTACTTAAGAATAATTAGTTTCTATATAGTTAGAAGTCATCTCCATTAAAAATCTATTTTTCTGTTTCAGAAATATTTTCAGCCCCAGTCTGAACAGGGCTCTGATGTACAATGCCATCTGTAGAAACAAAGTGTACTTTCTATATTTCAAATTATTTTATCCAGAGAAAAAGAATAGACATTTCAAAAGTCACCTAATTTGCACAATAGAAACAAAAATGCCTTCATACTATAGAAATGAGTTTCCTGTAGTTGTTCTCTATGTTCAGTATCCTTTCCTTTCTTTCTTTTTGTTTACTCTTCTCTAATGTTCATATCATTTGACTATGAAAGAGGTCATTTTTATATTAAAGTTTTATTTAGATATTGCCATGCTTCTACATTATACTAAGAATGAAAACAAAGCAGACTCCTGCTAATTGAATCCTAACATGTCCCAGAATACCACAAAGGCCGGCACTGCACAAAAATGACTAAGAAGTTCAAACCCCACACATTCCAAGTGCTCTCAGATCCCTTTTTTTTTTCTTTAGCAGGAGTACAAGCAAGCAATACAGTTTACAGTTCCTTATGTTGTCTACTACACTCAGTGCATGCAGTAGTTATGTGAACTGTGGTAAAAGTAAGAAACCAGTAGCATGCTCCAAGCTGAATTCAAGCTTTGCCAAAAATAATGTATGTGCTTTCAGCATATTTTGGCTGTACACCAAACATGAAACAATTTTTACTGGACTTTTATTTGTTGAATTGATTGTGTGATCCATTTACAGATTTATTTTCTTTAAATGTAAGTTTGTGTATTTTCTTTTCATATAATAAGATTATATGTCCTATTGTACAAAAATACCAGAATAAAAAATGTCGTCTCTTGGTGTTATCTTCTGAATTTACCAGTTTCTTACAGGAAGAACTGTACATTAGAAAATGTGATCTATTTGCTGTAGGAACCTAACTCTGTAAAGCTGGATTCTGTTGATCACAGCACTCAATGGAAGCCTTTGCATGCAAGATAATTCACATGCATTCACAAATTTCTAATTCCAAAAAGCCACTGTTTCACTGAGATATTGTATATGTCATTAACACTCCAGATACGTATATAAAGAATTCTTTATTAATTTCATAAGGTGTATGTGACATAAAGTATACAGAATATAGTATATAATTTGCAGTGTACAGTACATAGTAGATAGACCATATAGTAAGTATATATTCTATAGGTTGGTCCATACCATCTGACAGTAATAGTTCTTAAATGAAGCTTCTGTAAATAAACTTGATTCAAGGTCCTAGATAAACAAGATATGAATAGTACTTTGAGGGTCAACAGATGAGGGAAAAGGGAGACTTCATTTTCAGAAGAAATCCTTGATATTGGTATGAGTTCTAGCGAGTTAATATCAGATTGAATTCTAACCATAACTGACATTTTTTGGGATCCATATATTTTATATTAGTTAAAATCCAGAAACATTTAATGCATATTGTAGCCCACATATGGTGTGAAAGCAAAGAGAGCAAAAATTATACTAACAATTAGGCAACAGAGAAGCCATGAAAGCAAAATCTCACCAAAAACAATTTAAGGATAAAAAGTTAAAAACTCCAGAAGTCCAGCAGGAAAAGTAGTTTATTCCTGGACACACAATGAGTTCTATCAAAGAGAAGAAGAACCATAACCACCTAAATCTTCTTCATCCTTCATTGCCTGTTTCTGAGTGACTAGACTGCTCTACTGCCGTGTGAATTCTTTCACAGGTTGAAGAAATAGTAAGCAATCTTGTAGCCACAGGTCAGTCTGGCAAGCTAAGTTAATCACAATAAAGCCTACTGTTGAATATGTTAAAAACAACATTTTGAGTCTTCAGAGATGATGCAGCACCTAATATAAGTAGCAAGATTTAAAAGTGAGTGGACTAATAAGTATAGTATCTACCAATTTATTGCTAAGAACAAGTAGGAAACACTTCTGCCCCTCCATTCCAGCCTTTTTTGTTTCTTACTTTGCTGTCCAAAATATCTCTAGGTGATATTCCCCGATCACCAGTCAGAACTGGTCACAGAGGCCTCTTTTTCCTTTTCTTTTATCAGCTTATGTCCTCATTTTTCTTTTCTCTCAGTTTTTGACATAGCTCCTGCTGACTGCCTTCTGGAATTAATGATCTAGCAGGTATCTTTGCTTTGCCCTTCGTTCCTGAGTGCTCGTCTGGAGTTATGAAGAGAAACTTGCAACACCACTATCCTTGCCTTTGCTTCACTGCAAAATAATTTGCATAAATGTTTCATTTTTGGTACAGTTCCATGCATTCAATCAGCCCATCCCTCCCCCAGTGAAAAGGGAAAGTAATACCTTCTAGTGTCTATGCAGTCCTAGATTATTTCTTTCTTCTTGTGCTTGAGGCAAACTACCCAGGCCGTGCAGTCTTATGAAATTTTGTGTGGGTTGGTGATTTACATGTTCATTTATGCTTTAGGAGGCAAAGTTCCACTTCTAGTTGTGTCTCTTGCTGTTGTGTTACCCCGAGAAAGTCATCATTGCCATGGACTTGTGTTTTGTGAGCTGCAGAGCTGGCACCTGTCAGTGAGGTCATTTGAGCTGTGTGGGTGGACACTTATGGAGAAGAGCTTGACATTAATACTGGAGTCAAGCAAAGCCTAACAACTGATTTTGCCAGAATCACAAGGCACAGAGTGCAGACTAACAACTGGCAACGTGCAGCCGTGGTAGAAAGTGCTCAGCTCATGATAGGAATATTCTCACGGCCATCAGATATTTTTGTTTGAAGCATTGTTTTGTATTTTACTGGAAACTTTACCTGAAGAGATCATTAAGAAAAGTAGGAATATGAAATCTCACTGACTCAGTATGACCTCTGCTGGCCAGAGTCCTGAGTGAAGAGAAAGCAAATGAGCAACCCCAATGTAGCCTTCTAAAGGCATGCTAACCTGGTCATGTATTATCTTTGAGTAAGGGTCATTTAATACCCCATAAATTTGTAATGAATTTCATACCTCAGCCGAAAATTTCTGATACTTGTTTGATAATATGAGAAAGTTGTTAGCAAAATAGAAAGCAAACTCTAATCTCAAAAAATAATAATTTCTACCTATAACAAAGAAAATTGCTTTGACATCCACAGTTGGTAATGAAATGGCCCAAATGAATGAAAGCTTGTGGATTTTCAATCCTCCTACTCTTTCCTGCACTTAAGACCAATTTGCAGAGGATAAATAAGCAAAAAAGTAAAAGAAATAACTAGAATGACGTCAGTAACTTCCAACTCATTATGAGTTTTATTAATTACTGAAAGGTAAAATATTATTTATGAGCTAGATTCATAGAAAGGGTATACAAAAATCACAGATGACCTTGTTTTGTATTTAAACCTCTTTCGGTTGAATTTTACTCCAAAATTTCAGTCTCAGGGTCTAACACTGAGGATGCCTACAACCACTAAATGTTTATGTTTCTGTGAGTGAAGACAGGTACACAGTGAGAAATTAGGGCTTTGAGACACTTAGAAATAGCCAAAATTTATTTCAGCAAACCATGGCTTAGGAGGTGGGAAAAGATATAAGTAAACATGTATTTAATCTCCAGGAAAGACCTTTTTTGGCTAACAAGCAGTTAAAAAGGCAGTTTGTGAGCATGTTTTGACTTCAGTGTTAAGTTTCTGTTGTGTAATCTCACTGAGTTTTTGAGCATTAGGCACAACTTCTCTTTTAAATGAGAACATCTCAGGCCCACCTAACTGCAGGACTCTGGACTCTTTTCTAAACTGGCACCTAAATTATGGACAGGATAAGAGCTTTGCATCTGTGAGCATGCAGAGCCTTGCAGTTATTAATTTGCATGTCAGAAGCAACAGTATAGTGTTGGGAATAGCTCAGCACCTGACAACTGATCTGGATGTTTTTGTAAATTGTGCGACTGAAATGAATATTCTCGTACAGGTATGAGTCTATATCTGGGAAAAATCCCTTTCAGGATGAAAGCAGCCTCAACTATCAAGGGAGGGGTCTCTGGTGTTGCCACTCTGCCTTGTGTAGTCCCCTGCCCAGTGAATGTGCTGTAACAGTCCTGTTAGGGCATCTCCAAGAGCACAGGATATCATGACTCTGATGTGCACCTCAGCTAGCTCCATACAGGTGACAAAACACAAACCACCAGCAACTCAAGCTTTAGGACATACAAGAAAACAGCAAACTAAGGCTTTGGGAAGAGTGTACACTGGCTGCTGGCATAAGATGAAGCATATGCTGCTCTCTCTTTACTGTCACTCGTAGGCACAGTAGCTAGATATGATAGACTATCTTTCCAACTTTATTCAAATATCTGTCTACAGTTGCTCACCTAATTCTGCATCATTAAGTAATATTGGATGTGTAACAGATTCTATAACAGCTGGGTATTTGGACAGTAGAGGAAGAAATGCTTAAAATTTTTGGGATCCAGACATAGCTCCACAACTGTGTTGCTCATGCACAGAGTGTGTACCATTAAATAGTCCAAGCCACACGTGAGTCCAAACAATCAGTGTTTAGTAGTGAGACCCATTTCATCAATTTCAAGACAAAAAACCCTGTCACTTACTTGTGTCTGGTTAGAATCACTTTTAACTAGTCTGAAACCTTCTTAGCTAAAATTAATTGTTTCATCCACTTGAAAAAAAATCATAAAAACTTTGAGACCTTAGGCTTTTGATAAATTGCAATGAATGCATTTTATCAGTAAAAGAATTCAACAATTAGTATACAGAAATGAAAACATGAGTGTACAGATGAATGATGCTTGGGTAATTGAGTTAAAGTTTTGTAGTGGCGTTTTAAAGAATGTGAGAGAGAATCTTTCCATTCAAATTAATCTTGGAACATAGAGACATTGATGTCATCCTACATTATCCAACAGTTTGGTTCTTGGTAGTAACTAATAGGACTTTTCAGTTGCTATTAAAATTAGCTTAGTCATGTTTCCAATTATTGCACCTCGATTCCATGCCCACATAATTACGTTGGTTGATGTAACATGAATGATAGCTCTCAAAAAATTACTCTTTTATAGCATCATATCAAATACAATATCTTTTTGACAAATTTTTTTATCAACACAATCATTTTACCCAAGGAGAGGTGATAGGTTAGTACTGAGAAGACTGATGGTTCAACACACTGCATATACGCAGGAGAACAGCCTATGATGTCATAATGTCAGAAAAGTGAGCAAGAGTTGTTTGGCTTGACTCCTTAGGAAATCTTGTCCTGTGTTTCACCACTCTTTATGTTGATATTTATATCAGGAATAAGTAAACATTCGCATATGATGAATAACCTAAATCAAGAAAATATTATAGCAATTGCCTGTGTTGAGCACACTGCAACATACATTACTCTTGTTGTTCAAAAGAATTCCCTGGAAAATAGAAGACAAATCATTTAACCTAGTGTAGATATTTAAAAGTTATTACAGCATTTAAGAATGAAAAATTCAAATATTTTTTGTTGGTCCAAGAATTGCAATGAACTGATAACTTTAGCAGTTGTTCCATATTCCTAAGAAGAAATGCCAACCACAATTAATTGGTTTTATTATTTAATAAAATGATCAAATCCCACTTGTAAATCCAATCATTGCAGATATATCCACACCCTCTTGTTACTAGGGTTCCAGTGGTATGGTTATGTCTGCAACACTTGAGTGCTTTTCAATAAATGCCCATCTTTTACTGTTAGGACCCCATCCATTAAAAGCAAATATGCTTTCCTTAATAGCCTCTCTGTGTTGTACACACTACCTAAAAAAAACAAAAGTGACTATGAAATCTTGGATTACATTTTCGTTTCACTCCCTAATACATGTTATGATAAGGCTGTAGTATAAATCACTGCCTTGATCATCTCTATGATGCAAGGCCACCACATTTTTATGAATTACATATAAGTGAGCACAGGGAAAGATGCTTTAAAAATATATTATCAGTACCCCTTTAGTTTCATTTTTGGAACTATCTGTGATACAGATTCTATCTGAACTGCTGACCTTGTCCCATAACAATGAATGCAATATTTCATGTCAGTGTTAGAAGTTTGAATTCCTTCTAATAACAACAGCTCTGAGTTTTCTTTTCAAATATATTTCAGAATTTGAACTTCATGTTCCTACTTGAAAACATAAGTAATGTGCACAAATATCTTCCGATTCTATGGGGACTTGGATTTATGATAAAAGAAAAACAGGCACTTGAAGCAGTATGTGCTACACACATAAAAAGGGAGCAGTCAGCTAAACCAGTGTAGTGATGGAAAACAGAGTGGCCTTTGATTGATCTGTAAGTAGATATTTCTTCATCATGAGAAAAGGAAGCATTCTGAAGTTGAAAAAGATCTGTAAGCTCTAGCTCTAAAATTCGTTTCAGCTCAATACACATCAGGAACGTAGTGTACTAATAAACTGCAAAAAGAGAAGGAGGAATGAAGGGAAAAACAGTCTAAGTTTACTTCCAAAGATTATGGCCTAATTTTGTTTAAACTCTGACATACTTCTCATCCTGATGCTGCCCAAAAATTTCATAATGTTTGACCACGATTCTTCAAAGCAGCATAAAGATTATCATTAATTTAACTTAAATACTATGGGATTTTAATACTTTAAATTAAAAATTTCTATATCTTCAGCCTTATAATTTATTTACATAGAGGAATATCTGGATTACCAAAATTATTTAGGTACTTAAATCCTATCTATGCTTGGACAATGTGCCTAAATATATTACCTTCTTATTGGGAACATAGGTTTTAAATTTTTTCTCTCTGGATTCTCCTGAATCTAATCTATTTCCATTTTATACTTAGAGACTGCTTCTTGATAAACTTTGAATAACTAACACAGATGTTTAATATCTTCAGTAATTTGATGACGTAATTTCTTGGACCTCTAGATGTCATTATAGTATGTGCATTTTAGATAATGATTGTACATTGTACTAACCATAATTTTTAAATTTAACTTTGTGGGAGGAGAACAATTTATCTGAGTGAGAAACAGTATCTGAAGTAACAAATTTAAAATGCAGACTGAAATTTCATGATTTATGAAACTTTCAGTATTCCTATCTGTATTATTACTCCCTAGATTTTTCTTGTTGTTTATGAGAGACTAGCCAAAATTTCAGTAATGTAGAAAAAAACCCAGCTAGGTCAAATTCTACTCACAATTACATCAAAGCCATCCAAATTTCACTTAATCAAATCACAAATTTTAAAAAGGAAAGCATAATCTGAATTATTACTTCTAGATAAGGAACTTCCTGAAAATTATTCTCTTACATTTTAGTGCTGAAAATATGAGCTCTTCTTATTCTAAGAAAGAATCACTGTTTCTTAGAAACATTATCTGGCCTGGTTTAACATTACTATATCATTCCAGCTAAAAAACATTCTGTAGTGGGGGAACTCCAGAATGTTTTGCTGCTGCTTCAAATCCACCTGTGGCATTGACTGGGGAAGACTGCACAGTATTTCAGTGTTTTCTTTTCAGTAAACATATTACATATTCAGTAAACATACTTTCAGTACATATATTTTCTACTCTCCAACAATGAGAATTTTCTCAGCGGAAATCAAGCAGTGTCTCCTATTTTAGGTCATGTACATGGTGATGAACAACGCAAATATAATATTTCATAGGGAAAAATTGCACTTAAATTGCACTTCATTTTTACTACTATAGATGCAAACTCTAACTTAGCAACCTGATAGACAAACAGTTAAGTCAACCAACAGATTTTGTTAATATTAATGGACATTTTATCAGACTCTGAATCTGGACAAAATATATCTGAATTATTACTTTCCTGAAAGCAAAATGGGCATTTTTGATAGTGTGACTGTTAGCATACCAAATCTGTGAGCTTCACATTAATTATGTGATGCATATCCCACACAATTATCCACTGGCCTGTTTAGAAACCTCAGTCTGCTTAAAGAGCTGATTTATCTTCTCTCTCATGTTATTTACAAAGGGCTGTCTACCTCATACTTGACATGACATCTATATTCATATAAAATAGAACATGTCAGGCTCAGTAAGCAAATTTGCTGAATAGATTTGATGCATATAGGAAAGTTACTTGACTGAATGCTGTTATTATTGAAGACTGACAAGTTTTTAATCACTCATCCTTGAAAACATCAACCTGAAAAGGCAGGATATTTTTTCAGATATTGAAATTTATCAAGACACTCTAATTACTCCCTGTATCTACTAATTTTTTTCTCTCAGAACATTTTAATGTCTGAGTGCATTGCCTTTTGGCTTTTATTCAGAAGCTAGAAGTAATCCAGAAGTTTATTTATAAAATTTGACAGTTTGTCTCCTCATGACCCATGAAATGACTGGATTTGGCAAAATGATCTGAAGAATTAGCTTTCTCTAGATAAACAACAAGATGTCTGCCACCTAAGAGAATCCTCCTGGGAAGACTAATTTTCATTAAGCAAAAGTTAGAATAATTTTGTTTTAACTAGTATGACATAATGACCCAGTCCAAAGTATCTGTTAAAAGAGGAGCAAGTACACACTCTTTTAGCTATCTTAGAGTATGTGATCTCATGTTAAAGAGAACTTTTAAAATTGAAATAAAATCTTAAATTACATAGAATGACAAGTTACATATAAGCTAAACACTTTCATGAGCAGTGGAAACTGCGTACTCATAATTTTTGATAAAGTATTTCCCTAAAAGACAAACATAGCAATATTTTTTTACAAAAACAAACCCCATAATTTTTCTGGAAGTATGTGCTTTAAATTATTGCTAACATTTAACCATTAACTGTACTGATAAATCTTGAGCATTCTGCTAGAACTACTTTGTTATTTATGTAAATAGTATGTGACAACAAAATATGCGAAGAGCATGAGAAAAAGCTAAATGGAAGTGCCATAGATTTTACACCATTTATAACTCTCATTTCACTAAAGCCAAAGTTGCTCATATAAGACAATATCCCAATCGCCCTAAATTATGAAACTTTTATGACACATCTAGCAGAAAACTTAGATATGAGGAATAATTTCCTATGTGTTAGGCATTCCAAGATGACAGTGGTGCATTTAATCTGACAGATAAGTATTCTCTCATATGAAAAATACATCAACTTAATTCTATACCTAACTAATCTCTGAAAATAATGTTTCACATAAAACTTACTTTTAGACTAAAGACTGGTGATTTTAAAGTGTCTAGGAAACTTCAGATTAATTTTTGTATCTTGTGATATCTTTAACATAGTATAGTTAATGGTGTCAGTATTGTAAAATAGTGTTTATTTTATTTTAATGCACAATACTTACCATTTCTGAAAAAGAAAGACAGGATTACTTAATCCATATAGTAGTAATACACTAATTCTTCTAAAAATTTCAAGAGTGAACCACAAATTCTTGAAAGTAATGAATGTGTCTTTATTCTTCCTCATGAAAAGAGTGAATTGAACAAGATGGTCTGAAAAATCCGCTTTCCCTAGAAACAATATGCCTGCTACTGCTGGGAAAACAGATCCTCTTTAAGCAAAAATTAGAATATTTCTAGCATAATACAAAACCTCAGTTTAGGGTAGCTGTTGAAACAGAAGCAAGTACACAGTTCTTTATTTGGTTTTTGATATAATATGAAAACATGAATGTTTATAAACATGCACCTTTCAAAAATTATGCTAAAGTGCGGTTTTTGAATCCAACAGCCCAATTCAATTAGTATTCTAACTTATACTACTATCCAGTGGAGACTGAGAACCTAATTCTAGATTTGTAATCCATCACTGAAAATTTTTAAGGTTACACTATTTTGGGGATGGTTTGTACATGTTTTGATAGCTGTACATTTTGAAAGGCTTAGTGACACTGCTTCTGGCAGTTTTTGCCAGGCATTCAGTGGGAAATTGGCATTTACTTTTTTTCCCAAGGCCTGTATATATGTCTGTTTACATTACTGTTATCTCAGGAAATAGGCTGGAGTGTTTTTCTGTACTGTAGTTCATGGTCCTTACTGACATCAGTTGAAATTATAAAAGTTAAGGACTACAACCTTTTTTTTTTTTCTCATTTTATTGTGATATCAGATTGGGGTTTTTTTCTGCTTATCAATTTTCATATTACTTGCTACATATTGCTTTTCAGCAAGAAATATAATTAATTTAGGCTTGGTATTACTTAGCATAATATGATGGGTGTCTACTTGTAAAATTTATAGTCAAATATCAAAATATGCCTATTAATTATGGATATACAGCTATCTACAGCAATGATCTATATACTCTATATTTGAGATACACAGTGCATGCATGCTCATAATACAGTATAATAGGATATATAATACTACTATTGACCTAGGTACAGACAACTCATAGAGTTAGGAAAAATGAAAGCTAACTCTCTAGAAAGTATATAATCTTTTATTTGCCAATCTTTTTTTAAGTTTTGGGTTTGTTTTCTCCTGCCTTTATTTGCTTATTATGGTTAGCAAAACTGCTCAGGCACTTTCCTTAGGTGTAAAGTTTTCTTAGGTGCAAAATGTCACAATTTTTCCAATTTTCAGGGGAGTGTACAGAAGTAGAGGTTATGAATACTGGGCTTCTAAACAATGAAACATGGTGAAGCCATTCTATAACAAAAGAATATATGTCTAAGTGATTTTTGAATACTGGATGTATAAGATCCAGTGCAAAGGGGATTATCTCTAAGTTAACTGCTGTACTTACTGAACACTGAATGAAATTGGGAGAAAATTACATAAATAAGGAAGCTCTGGTGTGCTACAATAATTATTTTAGACAAAGATACTCCAAAATAACTACACAGGAATCTTAAAGTAGTAATTACAGTGATAATGGACCAGATAGTTCATAATAGTATTTAATTTACAAAAAAACAACGGTTAGCTTCCAGAGACCCCACTTAATTTTCATAGAGCCAGAAAAAAAAATCTCACCTCTTAGCAGGAGGTCCCCAGAATTACAGACAGAACAAAACCTCCTAGGACTTCTAGCTCAGCTCCATCAGTGTTCTTACCATTCCGTGTTTGACCAAGTTTGCACATCATTAGGATGGCATTTCTGTCATTTTCCTCAAAGGTCACATAATATAAATGTGGAAGTCAAGATCTAGCAATGGCACAAAGCCTGGGCAATTAGTTGTAGTTAGGGTTTTTTAATCACCAGAGAATTTCTTTTGAGAGGTAATAACATCACTTGTATTTCATACATTTTTAACTTCGGGGGAGAGAAATTGAATTAGAAAAAGAAACAACTATTTACTCTTTGACAGATTTTTCCTTAAAATGTATTTCTGGATTATATGAACCGCAGCTATTGGTAGGAAGAACCAGCTTCTCCATTTGCCAGGCTAGACTTAAGACCTCCCCTCTCCCCCTCA
>JANRGV010000084.1:35963632-35975350 GCA_024734035.1 Alethe castanea
CATGGAACTACTCACGTTATTTCTAGTGAGAAAATCAAATCACAATTATATTTGGAAGTTATATTTTTAAAAATTGTGGTTTATTTTTTAAAATTTTCTACATTTTACATGAGGATTTGAAGAATAACTTTTAAAAATAAAAGTTGTGCTAGCACTTGGAATGTTTCAAAGGGTTTTTTTATCTCATTTCCTGCCTTTAATTTCAAACCAACTCCTGCAATAAGTAGTCTTTGGCAGCATTTTGCAGTAGCCAATTTGCTTTTTCAAATACTAATGGAGAGATTTTGTGGATAAAACCCTAAGTAAATAGCTGATAATCTCAACTAATGAAAAGTATTTACTGTAAAATATTTTGCAGAGAGATTTTAATGTCAACATGTTTTGCTTGACCAAAAATGCTGGCTTGCCCTCATTCACTAAAGAGAAAATCAGAGAACAGTTATGTGTAGGTGTGTTTTTTAGTCATTGTGCTAATCAACGAATGTTTTCCATGGAAAAGATTCAGTTTAGAGATCATAGTACCAAGCTAAAAATGGAAAATAATTCCTTTTCCAAGGGTATCTGAATCTGAAACAGAGATGCTTGGATTAGCCAACATATCTGCACTATTAGTGGATTAGTAATAAAAACTGGACTGAAAATTAATTTTGTATTTATCTCTAGCAAATATAACTGAACCATTGAAACTTGTCCCAGAATATTAAAACATTATATCCATACTCTCTAAAACAATGTAATAAATGACAAGTGGTGGAACAAGGCTTGTATCTGACACAATAACAAAATATAAGTAAGGCTGAAACTGTGTCTTGATGTTAATGCAACTGCCAACAGTGCCTTTTAAAAAAATGGAAAAAAAAATTAATGTTTCTTTGAATTGTAGATGTAGTAACACTTTATACTTCATGTGCCTCATTTGTCCTTCAAGCTGTCCTTCATTAGGCAATGCAAATGCATGCTTTGCATTTTTTCCATTAAAAGATGGCTTTTTCATTCTACTTCAGGAATCACTTGTAGGATCCAGGCATTAGAATTCAACAAATTATTTTAAAGTAGATACTGCTGTCTTAAAACACATCTGCTTAGCATGTCGAAATATCTGAATATTTAGTGATGTTAAGCAAAACAAGAGCCTTTTCCTATAGTTTAGCTTGTTTCCATGCTTCTTCCAAAGCATCAGCTGTTTCTAAAATAAGATCTTCTCAAGGACATCTACATAATTTCCTGTCACATCCATATCTGACTCTTACCAGTACACCAGTATGGAATTCAGTTATCAGCTGGGAAATGCAGACATACTAAACTTCAGCTTGTGTTAGGAGGTATTCTGCATGTTGTTAGAATGGGACAATACCAGAAATGACATAAAAGTTAATAACAAAAATATGAAGTACTTCAGTTATTTACTCAGCATGACATTTTTAATGAATTTTTTTCTTTCTGTCTCACTAGTAAATGCAAAGCCAGTTTTTTTCAGTACTTCAGGCAATGTTACAGGATCTTCCCTTACAAAGTTTGGGAGCTATGCTAGCCAAAATTCTATTTTAACAGAAAAACCTTCCACTCAAGTTTCTCTCCAGATATTTTGTATCTCCAGTGATTAAGTAAAGTAACTTTCTAGACTTTCTGGTAAAGTCCAAAAAAAGTCACTATTAATGGTATTGTCTGTGATCTGCTCTGCAAAGCTGTTTGTTTTGTTGGTATTTGTCCCCTCTTGAAGGAAGGAGGGTGACTTGGAGACATTAGACAGAAAAAAAGTCATAGACGGATTGAACTTCATGGAAGTGTAATTCCAGTGGATTAAAACTAAGCTTCATGCCAAACAAATGGTGTTAGGCGCCATTTTTTGCTCCCCCAGAATCCGAGTTTAGACCAGCACCAGGAGATGCTTAATGAAATTATTCTTCAGTATTTAAAATACCTTTATGATAATAGATAACGTATGTGACAGCAATATGGGTGTATAGCTTGGTTATTTATTACTATTCTAACAGCATAATATCTATTTATGAATAAAGGCTTCATTATGGAACACACTGGACAGAGAAGTAACAAAGAAAACTGTTTCTGCTCACTAAAAAAAGAACTTAGAAGGTATGGACAGAACAGATTAACAACCTGTGCAGTTTCTAGAAAACAATATTCAAAATTTCCACTTTCAAAATATCAAAATTGATATTAAACTACTATCACAGCTGAGCGAGCATTGAAGAGAAATATGTCCAGATTGAGGGAGTGGCATACAGAGGGAGAGGGAAAGAGCACTGAAGGAAAAATGGACCCATCATTAAATAAAGTCAAATTATTATAATAATTGGAGGAGTGTAGTGCATCAAAGGTGAGTAGATTTGATATTGAGGCTATGGCTGATTGGGCAGTGTGGCAAGAATAGTGTCAGTGGCAGCAGACACCTCTGCTTAGGTACCCAAATCACTCCCGCAGTATTTTATCCAAAATTATTTGAAAATTAGTAATTTTCAAAAACATGGTCATTATCTTTTCAATATAGGCATCCATCAAAACACAGTATAAAGCTAATTCTAATTTCAGTTCTGATCCTATAAGGAAAGAAATTAATGGCTTTGAATCCCGTATCTGTGTTCATCTTGCTTTCTCAATCTTCTCACATTCTCTTACTGATTCACCATGTCTATCTTTAAACTTGATCTAAGATATTTGATTTTCAAAGCAGACAGATATGAATCTGAATATTTCAATTTAAAGTGCTCAAAAATACTTATATAGCTGCCCACTAACTTTGGTGCAGATATTACCTAGTGAAATCAGTAACTGCTATATTTTACCTAATTATCTGCATTAAAAATTGTCTCTTGAACTGTTCAAGAAGTATGATGGAGTCCTAAACCATACACTCCTTTGCTGGAAGCAAGGTGATAGATTCCAGTTTTATTTATTTGTGCTTATGCAGGCAGAAAGGGGACCCTAAACAGGGAATAAGCAGAAATATACAGCTCTTGTGTAACAAAAGGACCAGGTTAAATACTCAGGTCAGCTTCAAATCCATACTTTGCCTAATCTGACAAAGGAATTTCATCTGAGGTCACTTATCCACAGAAAGCCTTTTTTCTGTAAAACTTTCTAGGGGCTCTGCAGGTACAATATAGCTAAAAGTAAAAATTGATCAATACCTGGAGCAATTTTAGTCTAATCTGTTTTCATATTCATGGTCAGAACATGGTCAAAACTGAATCTCCTGACCTTAGGTTAGGAGTCTTCCTTTGGGACTAGACATCAGCTAAGATAATAGCAGGCTGGAATGAGAACTGATATGAACACAAATTCATAGACAGAAACTAAATACAGAGAGAATATACTGGGCTTTGGAGAAAGGTGGCAGTTTCTGATATCAGTGTAGCCTAAATAGGTACTTAAGTGCCTAAAGTGGTCTGCATTATCACTAAAGTACTTTTGAGGAACCTGAGTGAAAATCCAACCATAGGTCTATCTCCAGGTATCTTCTAACTGAAACATGGTAGTTTTACTTTGGTCATATTTTGACTTTATCTGTTCTTTTCTCAGACACAGTATTTGTTCTAGTAAACTCTGATAAAAAGAGGTCAGCTGTTGTTTATGTAACTTCTATTTCTGTCGTATTCATGTTCCAACACTACCATTACACTTTGCAATCCTTGATCACAGGATTATGAATTCTTGGTTTCTGGCAATTTTCTTGAGCTTTTCAACAGAAAGAAAAAAACCCAACAAGTAGAGTCTGGAGGAGTTCAGCAGCTTACAACTTGTTATCATTTTGACAATAATAGCACTGCAGTTTTGCTCAGATTAACATGTCACTAGCACTACTGACCTAAAATGCAACCCCTTCCAGGCATCCCTCACCAAGTAAATCAGGGAATTATAAATAAATAAATTTGTATGTACACATATGCACTTTTCCAATCTCCAGCTAAGTAATTTAAAAAAAGTAGAATGGACTTCTCTCCATTCAGTACAGCTACCAAACTCTTTAACCTAAACTGTTCTTTATAATCTTTATAATCTTTATAATCTTTATAATCTTTAACTGTTCTCTGTTTATTTATAGACTCTGTCTGGTGCTAATTTGCCTATAACAATTATTTTAAAACAACGTATACAGGTCAGGTTTGTGTTTGAATTTGATGTTAATAAATATCTGGACATTTCTTCATCTTTATTGTATTCACTCTTCTAACATGCCTTTGAAGTAGATATCATTATTAATCCCCCTTTATGAAATACAGAATCTACAGATTACATACACAGACACATTGCATTTTTCTGCTGTGGACACTGCAACATTTGACTTTTAAAATCACATGCAAAAATTGCACTCATTAATTAGGCAAGCAAAATATATACCCTTAAATATAGTCTGTGAAGAATTAGAAGGGAATTCAGAACAGTTAGGGTGTTGATTAGCCGTCATCTGTGTTATGGATAAATAGTCTATGTGCTTAATCCCAGCCCAATGCTTCAACAATGGCTAAAACAACTTCACTGACAGTCTTTCTTGTTCTGCACAATATGTAGCTAGATAGAGACAAAGGTCTTATTAGTAACTTATTTTTCTTTCTTTCAAAAAAAAAAAGCAATTAAATAACTTCAGTTTCTCCAGTGGGGAAACATTAATTCTCATTTTAATACAGATATTTTTAATGTTAATATGCCTTAAATTACCATATTTGTCCCATTTATTAGTTAAGTTTGTATCAACTGTGAGAATGTGTGGTTTTATTTACTAGCAAGTGCACTGAAAGACACAATAGATTGTCAACCAAGGTTTATGTGAAACTTCATCAAGGTGAGACTCAGTGAAACTGGAAAGACATAAAGCCACAGATTCCAGAGCTTTAGCAAAGGCAATACCATCTATCAAGCTAGAGACATCTCTCAGTGTTAGAACTGTGCCTCACTTCTGAAACAGATGCTTGGTAACTGTATGACTCAGTATGAACAGAAAGAAAAAACAAAAAAAAATCACTTTTCTTTCCAGACAATATGAAAGTCATAGAGCAAGACTGAAGGGAAAAGGTTGGCGAGAAGGATGTTGGCTGGAATTTCTAAAACAGAATCTTCCTTCATTTGTACTTCATGTCTAAAGCTTTGTATTCACCCTTGGCATTATTTCTCTCTGGATGTGAAACTGTTTTACAAAGCCATTTTCTCTCAAAAACAAATGAGATTTCATTAAGGGACAAAGAGGGAAAGAAATATTAACTTGGCAATTTTCCTGATTAGTTGTGTGAAATATACTGGCCATTTTAACATTTCTCTTGTGCCTACTCTAAGTCTTGTATCTTTTACTGCATATGTTTCTCATCCTCATCTTTCCTTCCTGTCAATGGAAAAAGGTTGCCATGTCAACAATTTCTTTTCCAATATATTTTATTTGGAACTGTTCACATAGTCATACATTCTTTTGCTACTTCTCTTTGGAAAATATCAGCAATCCATTCTTTCACACTGCCAAGTGTTATCTACAATTCTGATAATTATATAATTATATGATTTCTAAATTATTACTTGGTAGTTGGAACTAGAGATAGTCCAAGGACAAATTTCAGCACAAACCTTGATAAGAATGTCAGTAGAAGCAACATTCATACAGGAGGGATTATTATTTATACCGATCATGTGCTTGGCACTGACTGATTAAAGCTTACAAAATAAACCCCAACTGCCTGATCACTAAAAGGCTGATCAGTGATCTGTTTCACTTTTGTCTCACTTTGCCCAGGTTCAAAAAAATGGTGATTTTATAGTTTATTGCTGATCCTTTGCACTGGGAGGAAAGACTCCTAGCAGAAGCAGTGAAGCTAAACAGAAACACTGAAATTAATATTCTGTCTGAGAAGATCTGTATATTCCAAGTTCTATGAAAATAGGTTTCCTTGCCATGGCAGCTGTGTATTTTGTTTTAACTGGCATAAATACTTTCAGTATTAATGATTATTTTATTTTTTGTTGAAATATTCTAATTCAAGCAAGACAGAAACGTTAAGGGCTATATGAAAATTCCCCCTTTTTAATTTTTTTACATATCATGAGGATATTAGGCAAAATAAAAGAATCAGGAAGCAGGATCAAGGCTGACCTGAACATTTCTGTTTAGCATAGAAAGTTGATAATAAGATAACTAAGCAACATATAAATTATGAATGTAGGTGTTCGTACTGGGTAATCATTAGGACTCCTTCTTAAAAACGGAAGGTTCACAGAAAAAAATTCATTAAAGAACGGATAAAAAATAAGATAGAAAAGTTACAGAAGAGCAACTGCTACTCTGCTGGTATACCTAGACTTTTTCCATCCAAGTAGCTGGTTGAAATTCATTAACATGTTGAATCTTGTGACATGAAGCATTGTGTTGATACAAGTATCCACATTATTTTTCATGTTTTGAAAATGAACTTTACAAAGACAAAACACTGAATTAACTATTGGGGGAAAAAACAGGTTTTTCTAGTATTAAAATTTCAGTTTATTCTAATATTATTTTTAGAAGCAAGTCGAATTTAATATTTTTCTCAACATTGATTTCTGATGGAAAATAGATTTTAACAACAGCAAAAATGTTTCCTGAAGTATTTTCACTTGATGGAAACTTTGAGCTGTTGAAAACCCAAATTTTTATTTTGTTAAAAAATAAATACATTTCAAAGTATTCTTGTGCATACCTGCTATTATAGAAATTGATTAAATATGTAGTTTAATTTTCTCTTTTGCCATTCTTCTTTATGTAGAAAGCACTGCTCCCTGAAAATTAATTTTTGAGTAAATTACTTTACAACAGCAAACCATGGTAAAAATCCAAGATAGTTTTACTAGAGGAAAGAAGGCAGCTACATTTTCTACAAAATATTGAACGGAAATTCCATGAGGTGTTTGAGCTAGCTATTTTCTCCAGAAAGCTGAATTTTTGGTCTCATTGAAGTGAATTACAGAGAAAACTTCTTTTCCAACAAGCTTTAGTTAGATCATAATTTACTGATTCTGTTAATGCATATTTGCATTTTGTATTTATATGTTGAAGACCTCATATTAGTTGCAGTACCGTTAATGGTTCCTTCTGAAGATCCACAAGGTAGATCACACCTATGGAGAATGTCCAACACTGCTTGGATAACTCCCCAGTGCTTATGGTGTTTAATACAACGCAGAAATCCAGAGTTTCACCAACCTGACTGGAGTCTTACGGACAATTAGGAAGTGTAAGATGGATCTATTTTCCCCACAGATTTGGCTAGAAATTGTCGTCTGGATCTAAGAAATACTTTTCCAATGGAAATGTTCTTCCAAAAAGATTTTATTTTTGCCAAAATGACATTTTCTTAGGGGAAAAATATTAACATGTTCCCAAACAGTTTTAGAGATGATTCATGCCAATAAGCTGCACTTGCACTGAGGACAAAGACAAGCTTTTTTACTTAAATTGAATGTCTTAAGCAGCTGAAGTAATAGTCTGTCTTTTCAAGAGTATTAATATCAGAAATATTTAGAGACTGACACAATATTTCTTACCACTGTGAATAAATTTTGAGTGAAAGTCACTAATTAGATACAGAACTATCTCCCATGTGGATTGTTCTATCATATACAGACTGTGAGAGTGAACTGCTGGGAGCCTGACAAAGTATATAAAAATGAAAAAAACCAGGACTATCCACATAGCTTCTTTAACAACTGAAAAGCACTATAAGATAAAGAGTTGAAAAAAACTTTAACTTGGCCTCTAAATTAGCCAAGAACTCATTAGCTGGAAAAAATTTTTTACCAACTTTCTTACTGAGTGAAATAAAACTTAGAGTATTTTGATAATATATATCTAATTTTGACTTACTTGTGTGCGACTGCATTTTTGTCTCATATTTTACTACAAAGTTCAAACATCAGAGGTGTCAGAGAAGCACTTGAATTCCTTCTGTCCTGAATGACCTTTTGGATAGGGTAGAGAATAAAAACCTAGGCAAATATAATAAAGAACTACTGATTGATCTTCAGCACAGTGTCCAAGCAGAATCCATGACACTACAGTCCTTGAAGAAGGACTCTACTAAAAGATCTCATCACACAACTGGAACTGATTCAAAGCTAATATATCAGATTTCCTATTAAATGAATACATATTCTTTCATTAATGCATCTCTTTGCCTTTTGAACCTCCACAAAATTTTGGCATTCCAAATGGTTTGTGAAAAAGTGACCTGTTGCATGACAATTTCATCAATATTCCCTGTTCTTGTTTCTGCTTACTTTCTCACTTTTGATTATGTTTTTGGGATTGCTCCTGAGTGGTGACCTGATGTTTTCATACAATTCTCTCTCATAGCTTCAATTTTTTGCCGTGAGAGTTGATAGCCTAGTTTTTTTTTAATGTATACTGATTTACCTTTACCAATACTAAATTTCATCTCCCTTTTTACTGTCTTCACTCCATAATTTCAAAGCTTGCCAAAACTCTTTGCAAAACATTTAATTTTTAATTTCCATTTTATGTGGGCAAATGAATTCATTTACTGCAACAAAGTTTTTGTTTACTTGCGAGTCTTCGCTACATATAAACTTTAAGTTCAGTGGCCCAGAAGTTGGTGTCTGGAATCTCAGAACTGCTCAGTTCAGTGTCCTTTCCTCTCACTTTTTTTTTGTTTAATCTTCAAAAATAGACCACTTCATAATTTGCTCATACTTGAGCTTGTCTTTGCTAGTTGTTTTCAGCTGATCTCATCTTCATATTCTCTAGCTTCTAGGTCCTTCTTTCATGAGAAGAGGTCCTTTGTTTATTCCTCCTTTCATTGTTTTTTTCCTACATCTCTGTAAATGTATCCTTGTACCAATCTATTTGCTGCCATATGAGCACTCTTTTCTCCATTCTTTCTCTACCTCCATTTATTTTGCTTTATCACTTTTCTCACTGATTATCACTATTTATTAGTTATACCAGTACAATTATTTCTCCAATTTTGTTTTTAATAAATTCTGAATGGTATTCAGTAGAAACTGAGTAGAAAGAGGATATTCTGTATGAGATCTGAATAAGAGGGTGGCTTAAAAGGTTCTACCAGTATCAATGAAAGCGATCTAGAACATGAAAAGAAAACTTGTAGTATAAATGTGGTGGGGCTGACATCATAGTTTTAGCTAGAAGGAGGAAGTAAAACAACAACACGATAACTGATCTGTGAATTAGGGAATAAGAAGGTTAATGAATCAATTTGGCCTGGGCACTGATATTTCAATGTTCAAATAGATGCCAATGACCCTCAAATCCCCTCATACTGAGTGTCTAAGTGCTCCATGTATTCTTAACTCAGCTTTCATTAGCCTGAGGGTATGAATGAGATTACCTTGGCAAACATAAATGAATAGTATTTATTTAGCATAGTCACTTAATCATTCTTGAACAAACCCCACGAATCTTTTAAACCCATCAAATCCTCCAAGGCATTTCATTCTGGCAGAGATATATTTAAAGGCATTCTGACAAATCTTTGACACTCGGGGGAAACTAGCACCACTCAAGGTAATGGCAGACCTCCCACAGGTTTCAAAAAATCCAATTAATAATATATAATGCAAATATAAACATACACCCATAATTTAAAAGCTGATTTTTAAATATAATTTTACATAAAAATAATAATTTTAATTCTGTGATATTGCACCTGATTTCTAACAATTCTAACCATTACATTACAGAATGGCAAATATGTAGTCTAAATAACAAAAATTGTGTGACCTCTAAAGAGATTGCCCACATATGTTCTTTTGGCACATTGTTCCTGAAACGGGACAGTTTTAGGTGCATGCTTGTGACACATTGTCCCTTTCATCATGGTGAACCACCTTTATGGTAATTATTTTCAAAATTTTCCTTGCTATGATGGATTTTGCATTTATTTGGTGGGAAATCTAAACTGAAAACTGAAATTTGAAAAAACACCACTGAATTCCAGAATACCGTAAGAACAATAGAGCTAAGATTGGATGAATGGTGAGAAAAAAAATATTTCAGTAGGCCAGCTGCGATTCTGAAAACTCAGGGAGCAAGCCAGCGCTTCAGCTGGTATAAATCAGTGAAAAAACATTGAAGTAATCTGAGCCACACTAGTCTATTAGACAAAAACTTGATCTCCACTCTCTTCTTCTGCTTCCTCCATCTCAGTCAGAATGAATTTCAAAGCCCATTATTAAGCATAATTTAATGTATATTTTACATATAATGTATATCTTATTTTCATTACAGTTGAATAAATTACTGGACTTAGATACACCATATAGAATTTTAATGGTCAGAAAAAACTGCTTGATTCAGTAGCATAAGTAGGCATATGGGAATTCAAAAACCAACTGCTATTTGCAGTCAGGTTATCTTTCCAAAGCAGAAAAATTTAAGCTTAGCTTGCAGTATAATTATTTTAATAAAATTTCAAAATAGATTTCCTATTTCTTTGATACAGCCTCAGTTGAAAATGAGAAAACCAATATCAATTATTAACACAGAGACAAACTTTAGATTACGCACTCTTTTGCAGACCAAAATCTAGTCCACTATAAAGCACCCAGACATAGATCATTTTGAAGAGTAGTTCAGGGGACAATCATTTTTAGAAAAACGTTGGCCCATATTTATAACATCATATGACAATAAAATAACATTTTTTCCAATATAAATAAATTATTTATATAACTTCCACAAAAGGTTTGCTTTCCTATGATCTTACTCATGCAAACATTATTGAAAATATCCCTTTATCCATTTAAGTAGGTATTCTGAGAAACTGTTTGTGATGAGAAATTTCCCCTGGCAATTAAAATGCTATATAAGTAATAAAAATTACATTATACAACATAAAAATGACGGGAGCATTTATGAAACCTATATATGAAAAAAAATTAAGAGATGAAATATAAAATTTCATAGGTCACACACCCAATTAAAATATTTTAATAAAATCTGGATCCTTCAAACTTTCATTAGGACAAAGTAATATAAATTTTTCCATGCAGTTTTCCATCCTGTAGCAACTTACTACATGTGCACATGACATAAATAGTCAGGATGGTAATTTCTTATGCATGGTGCATTCAAGTATTCCTCTATTAAGAAATTAATTTCTGAAAATTAGAAAAATATGTATTCTAATGAAAAACACCTTAGAAACACAAAATTAAAAGTTCTAATTATATTGCTCATAGCTCCTGCGGCCTGTTTCAAAACATCTGTCATCATTTAAACTATGTTTGAATCCAACTTGTGCAAAACCCAAGCACAATAAAAAGTTAAGCTTATTATTGCTGTCACTGAAATGCATAGGAACTTTTCCTGTTTAGCTTTAGTGGGTAACTCATAATTAATTAAACTTATTTATTGAGGCATTTATCTAGGTTTATATTAAAATTATAAAATAAAAAGCAAGTTCCTCACTTAAAAGCTTGAGAATTTCAAATTATTACATTATTTGAAGTGGGGGTTTCAAAGAGTTGGGGTTTCAAATGCTGAAAGTTAAGGAGACAAGAACCTACCAGAGGCATCTGGACAATGACCTTAACACCATGTTCTAAATTCGTGGCCGCACTTAAACAGTCAGGCTGCTGGACAAGATGATCATTGTAGGTCCTTTCTGAGAGAAATATTCTATTCATTTCTATTTCTATTATTTCTATTTCTATTTCTATTTCTATTTCTATTTCTATTTCTATTTCTATTTCTATTTCTAT
>JANRGV010000084.1:35981061-35992767 GCA_024734035.1 Alethe castanea
ATTCTTTAGGATATAAGATAGAGTTTTAAATATATCAGTAAGCCAAAATCATCTATCTAACACCTTAGAATTCTGAGTTTTGTTGTTGAGAAATTATAGAGGATATAATAAAACCATGAGATGAAAATTTGAACCAGTGTCACAGTAACTCCAGTAGATAAGTGTAATGGTGGTGGTGTTTTGCACCACTTAATTAGTGGCTTGTCTGGAGTCTCTTCTGCCTTCACTCAGAGCCAGGATTAAAAAACACATGAAGGGAATGGATTTTCTCGTGTTCAGGCTCGGTTGTTTATTAAATCTTATCAAAAGTACAGGAAGTTCAGCAATACTCCTAGCCACCAGCCAGCAAAATGGAGTGAGATCCAGCTAGCTACAAGGTCTCTCAAAGCTAAACAGTCCAACAGAGAATTAACACCTAGATTATTTATACTTTTAACCCAATAATCAAATTCCCATGACCCTTGTGTGGCACTAACTGTCCAAACAGAAATCACTATATGAAGAAGAAGGAAGATGAACACCTAAAGAGACACCACCCAAAATCCTCCATCTTGTCCCATACCTATTACTATATTATAAAAACCTCGAATTTAAAACTCTTCACCATGTGAAATCACACACTTCTATTTAACTACACAACCGTGATTTTAACTTCATCACTCAAATCTGGAAGCTTTCTCCAAGGCCTCAGGTCAAAAGCCGTGTTCTCCAGGAGTCAGTGCCAGAAAGCACAAAAAAACAGGTTTCTGGGATCCAACAGATAAGTTCACATTTTCTCTTTAGTACTGAGATAGGTTGAAAAGTCTTAAAGACAGTAGAAAACCTGTTAGAGTTCTGCAAGATTCACATGCTTGAACAGCAAAGTGAGAATATTTCATTAAAAATGACAATAAATTAGATGTATTCAATCTGATCAGAGAAGCAGTGTTATGATGGAAAGAAATCCAGCAGAAGAGCTTAAAGCCAGCCTCAATCAGAATACTTGAGCTATCAGGGAACAGCGGTGTATCTAAGTGTGTGCATGTGTGTTCACCTCTCTCAACCCCTGGGTCATGTTACCTAAATTCATCCTGAGAATGTTAAGTACATTGCTCTGAAGTAACAGATTGAACAATACTTGTATTCCAAAAAAAGTTGAACAGAGGGACAACATAATTATTTTGAACTCTTTTACAACTCTGGCAATGGAAGCTTAACTGGACTTACTTTTTCTGTATGGTTACAGCAGTTATTACTTCACTGATGCAAGTCACCTCACTTGGCAATCAGCTTGTGTGGCTGACTTCTCTGTGAGATACCTGTGCTATCTCCTGGCTGATTAGCTGGAGTGTGACTAGAAGTGCATCTATTGAAGCTCAACATAGATCTGTGCCTGAGCCAGCTTACTTTTGACCCAGTTTTGAGGCTTACATGGGATTCAGAGTATCACATATTGACTAATTCATCCTGACATTGGAGAAAACTTAGAGAAACACCAGCAAGGATCTACTGGAAGACTGAAGTTTATTTTGAAAAGCAGTGTAGGTCATGGTTGTTGCTGCCAGTCCAGCCCTATTAAACTTGGTGCCAGAGCCAATGATTCATAACTGTTTACTCAACAAATCTTAATCTATGAACAGAGATTACCTCAACTAGTTTAAATTGAAATACAAAACACAAAATACAGTCTAATCTGATTTATAACTCAGTATTTTTGCTACCACCTGTAGTTAGATTATGATATCCACTCTTTTAATATACACACAAACTCAGTAATGAAAAATTACCTAAGCTTTGCTAGTAAAACTTTGGAGTCTCAAAACTTCTTAAGTAGCTAGAAAAGAAATGAGATTTATTCATGACTAGCAAATATATAGCAAGACAGTTTCTCAGGCATTATAGATACAATAAACAACAAAACCCACCATTTCAGTATTAAAAGTGACTACAAGCAGAAATTCCCACTTTAGGCTCACTGAAATCCATTTTGGGTAAATTCTAGATCCATGAGTAGGAATCCCAAATAGAATAAAAGAAAAATTTGTTATCCTACTATTAAAAGAAAGGGAATAAGTAAACCTAGCTCTCACTGGGAGTCTTAAATCCAGTATCTCTCACTAGACTGTAGTGAGAGACTGATAAAAGAGCACAAAAAAGTGCAAAGATGAGAAGTCATCATGGAGCATCAGGTAATTCAGGTAACCTTTCATTGCAGAGAGGTGAGACATGCTGAGCATTTCCAGTAAATTTGGGTGCACCTGACCACCTCTGTCTTTCCCTATTTGCTACCAGGGCCCTGAGGGTACCACTGAGACCTTCTGTCCCCCTCCAGGTCCATCAATGGCATCACCAGCACTGCAGCAGGGTGAGCCCTCCACTCCTCACAGCCCTGCCTGACCAGGGCCCTCCCAAACTGGGTCCACATCCCAGGGAGGTGCCTGATGCTGCTCTAATCACATTGACAATCACAGAAGTGAAACCTTTGCCAAGCCTGTACAATGTACCAAGAATATGTTGTTTATTAAAGATTCTATCGAAACATCAATATCTAGAGTGAGAAGGACAACAAGTAAAATCTTTCTTCGCATTTTGGAAGTATCATAGAATCATAAAATGGTTTGGGTTGAGAGGGGATCTTTAAGACCTCCTAGTTCCAACACCCCTGCTGTGGGCAGGGACACTTTCAACTAGATCAGGGTGCTCAGAACCCCACTCAATCTGGCCTTGAAAACCAAGTATTTAGTTATTCACCTTTCAGTCTCAGGGTTTCTGATCAAATGTTCATGTCTACCACAGCTGCAATAAGCTTGCAATATTTGGACATGTCTGAATAATCCAAGATTTTTACAGAATTTGAATCTGTTTTGGTTTTCAATTGTTTTGGTTTCTGAATGTAAGTTGAATCATCTCCAAAGACTGGATCCATGCCCAGTGAAAATCATTTGAGTTGGTCCCAAAGAAATGCATGCATCAAAAATCAGAAAGGCTTTTTGAAAATAATTGCTTATGCCTAAATTCAGAATAAACAAAAGACAAAAGTAAACAAAACTTACTGAACAGCTTTAACAAATGAAGTCTAAATTTTTTTTGGCAATTAGATATAGATTAATCCATAGCATTGTGAAGGGCAGTAACACATTTAAAGAGTGGGGAATGGAAATACTTCAGAACTATGGAAGACTCTGAACACTTAATAATGACTTGATTTCTGTTAAAAAGAGGCTTTTCAATATTTCATTAATATGGTGTGTATTAGCACAGTGTTAGATATAGGTATATAAAAGCAGTATTAGTCACTGTTTGAAATAATTGCAGATTGTTTATGAATTTTAACTTGCCACGTGATGAATACAGTGAAATGCAACAAACTACAATGCAAAATAATTTGAACCTCACAGACCTACTGAAGAGCTAAAGAAGCATTAACTATCAGCTTTCATTTGGTAATGAACAATTAACAGCACTTGGCACAAACAACAGAACCCTTCCGAAGGCTCTATCCACAGAAATCTGCAGGAAAGCTTCCTAGCCATTCAGTCTGGTTATTTTAGATTAGGACCACAATTTATTTAGCTGTTGGATTATCAGCTGTGATTGATTTCAATCACATACAACAATATGTCAACGGCTGTATCTGTAAAAGGATTTTGACATCTAAAATCTATGCCCAAAAATGTA
Organism: Alethe castanea; assembly: GCA_024734035.1. Classification (NCBI taxonomy): domain Eukaryota; kingdom Metazoa; phylum Chordata; class Aves; order Passeriformes; family Muscicapidae; genus Alethe; species Alethe castanea. Next base: position 35,984,719 of record JANRGV010000084.1, read on the forward strand.
GTCCTCAATACCATAGTGACTGAACATCTAGACATTTTTATCCCACTTAATCCCATCTGGGATCCAGTAAGAAGGTGGAGTTTCTAGGGATGCCTGATCTGTCTCCAGTGAAACAGCAGACATGCATTCCTTATAGTGTAAATTCCCCACAGAAGGAAATTTTAGCTAAGAAGGTAATTGTCAGAACACTTACCTAGGCAACAAGAAACTAGCACCAAAACCTCTTACCACCTCTGTGCTTACAATAACTGGATTTGAAAATAATTTTTCTTTCATTACTTTTCTTTGTGTGTAGAATGCATCTTTCATTATTGGCAGTATGAGAAGAAGAGAAATTACAAACTGCTTTGATGCACACTTTAAGTTTCATTTTACTCAAGTTAATCTCAGAATGCACAGAGAGACAAATTAAGGAATTCTCTTACTCATGTGTGTATAATCCCTGTAGTAAAAGATTCTTTCTCATTAATTCTGGGAATCTTATGGTTGCCTGACAATCACAAATACTTACTAAATTCATTGATAATGGAGCATGACTGTTGCATGTACGAGACCTCTGGGGAAGAAGTCATGGGCAGAATAATAATTTACATATTTGATGTCTATTAAATGGTTTTACGAGAAGGGTGTTATTGAACCCCATTGGCACTTTAATAAATTGCCTAACTGTAATCAGCACAGTATTGTGCCTCTCTGGGCTTTCCAGCAGCCTATGATTATGTTAAATGATTAAGGTTAGCATGCTTATGAATCTTATGCTGCATATGTAAATATTTTATTTGGATGACAATGCATTAAAATGTACTCCTGGCAACTGGTCTTACAGGAATTGTAAGATTGTCTGATTTTAAGTTTTTTATGACACCAAGTATATTTTCCAGCACATAAAATCCATTTTATTATGCTACATCAGTTTTGCATCTGAGACTTTGCACTATGTTACTTTCTAAATATTTTCTGTGTGAAATTTAGTTCATTTCTAAAAAATGGAATTGAGTTGGGAGGCACTGAAACCATCAGATGCATAAGTTCAATGTTATAAGTTCAATGGCATTCTTTGACCTCTACAAGATCTTTCACTGCTGGCAATAAATAAGTCAGTTTTACTGTAATACATTCACCTTATTGTAAATATTCCAGTGGCATGGGACCACTGCTATTTAGCAGGAAGGGAGGCACACTGTTATGTCAGAAAGAGAGCAGACTATGGGAATTAAGTTGCTGGGGGAGGTTGTCTAGGTTTTCTATTTATCCCAATGCGTGAGCTCTCAGTGTGACATATGATACATTTCTTTCTTTACTGAAAAACTTAGAAGGTTGCATTAACTTGTGAAGTTCTTGAGATTACTCTGACAAGTTCCATAAGCAGTACCAAAAGTCCCATACACTTTTTTAAGGTGTAAGAAAAAAATCCTATCCCATTAAAAGATCTTATTTCAGTTGTTTGCAGACTGGGAGAAAAGATCTGAGTTGTAAAGAAAGCAGTTGCTTAAAGATGTGAAGGAAACAGTAAAAAGAAATATATTCCAGTGAGCAGGGTAGGAATTTGAGGATAGCTAGGCAAACTAACTATAACAAGGAAGTAAGAAAGTGGGAACATGAACAATGAGCTGAAGAACATACAAACAACTAAGAGGCATTAAGGATAGACTGTATTGACTGCTAAATGAAATTAGAAGATGATTGAGATGGAAAGGTTGATAACAAGGACTTTTAAAAAGTGTAAACTAGATTATTAAAATTGAAATAGAAAGAGGAAAAAATATTGTCATGGGAAAGAAATTGAGGGACTAGAACAGCTATTGTAAAGCATTAATAATATGGAAGAAGATGGAAGGAAATTACATGGAAAGAAAGTTGATCAAGAGCCAAATGAACCACTTGATGACTAAAAAGTGGGCATATGTAGTCAGTGTTTCTGGATCTTCTCTGTTCCTCAAATGACAGAGTTGAAGGCACCAAAGGGAAGAACCAAAGAGGGGAGATATCTTGAAGGCCTTGAAGACAGAAACAGGAGTCACAGGATAAAAAAGGTAATGGGAGCTAACAGGAAGAGCATCCGAATTCAGTATAGTTTTCTCTCCAACCCATGAATTCTGAAGCCAAACTTCATTGAATTCCTGCATCACTGCAAGCTGAACCACTTTTTTTCCTAGCTCCCAAGGCTTTCTAGCTCCCAAGGCTCATATTTACATACCAAATTGTACAGTGAAGGAATATGGAGTTAGAAAATCTTAGAAGTAACCTCCTAACCTCAGTTTGTCCCTGTGTACATTTGACACTGGATGTGCCTAGTGGCATTTCTAAATATTTTATTTCTAAAACATGTTTGTGCATCCTGACTACCAAAAGACTTTCGAGCTGTAGCTTCCAGTTTTGAAAACATTATCCAGATAATTTTAAAGTTCTGTATTCTGTACACATGTAAAGAAATAATAAACTAATTAAAATGTCCTCTATATGATAACAACTTAAACTTCTGGTGTTATGCATAAATGTATTCCTCTTCTGTACAATGACTGAAATGTTTTAATGTTGTAATTGAAATACTCTGTAGGTTTCCACTACAGAGCATGTTAGTTAGGCTTTCAGTAAGTTGTTGGGAAAAAAGCTCTTTCTTGGCAGCAGATTGATATTTTTTACCTAGTTTCTTTAGAAGACAGCTAGTGAAATAATTTGCCTACTTTCATGTGGATTACAAAGGCCTAAAATACAATGTAGCACCAGAGGAGTGTGAATAACAAAAGTAAAACTGATGCGCCTACATCAGAGAAGTGAATGTAGTCAAACTGTTGACTGCTTTTTTCTTAATTTTTTACTAAATATTGATCTCATATTTTAAAAACTGCTTTATTTCTTAAATATTGTTTAATTTTTGTCTCCTTCTACAACTAGGATTACAGGGAATGGGCTACTTGGCAACCCTCCTGCTACAGTTTGTCTCACAAATCTAGTAACATTTTGTTCTTGGCTAAGTGAAAATATGTTTCCCTACAGTTAAGAAAAGCATTATGCAAAAATATTATAGAAAAATCAGCTCTGTGCTCTCCTGTTGTCTTGGAGATCTGTATGGTATGACTCTCAGGAGCACAGAGTGACATATATCAAATTTATTCATTTTAGACCACCACAGAGTGGATTAAATATTTTTCAACAAAGTATACTCACTTAGTGGTATCATTTCATAGACTCATATGTAAACTACAAGTAATTAGTCTAAGTATTACTTTACACTCTCTGCACAGTGGTCACATTAAACATCTTTCCTCACAAATTACAGAACACACATCTGGTGCCTTCACCTTGGGGCATGTACTTCTGTGTAATTGTTCTATGAAGTTCCATGTACTTCTATATCTACTATCAGATTTTAGGCGGAAGCTTTTTCTTCTACCAGCTTTCAAACTTCAATGCATATTTTTAACCTTTTATGGTATATACACATTTTAATTCCTGCCTCGTGCCAAGACCAGAGACAGTTAGTTAATTGTTGGTTTCTCTTTGACAACAATTAAAAAACTTAGTAATAAGATTCAGTCCCAATAACATTTCAGTTCTTTGCAGGCCATCCATGAAAAATGTTGGAAAATAAACCTACAGGAAATACTTTATTTCTTTCAAGTTAATGATGTTACCAAATATAGAATTTTGTATAAATTTTGTTTGTAACCAAGACATATGATTCAATTTTTGAATAGGCCTGTAGTGGACATATTCTATGGCCCTTGAAGCAAACCATTTCTTTTTCACACATGGGTGCTAATCATAACAGAACAGCATCAAGGGTATTGTGGCAATTTAGTCTCAGTTATAAAGTGATGTTTATGACACTAATTGATTTTTTTATACACACAACACTTGTTTTTTGGCTTTTCAATATAAGTAAGTCGTAGTAATTCTTGTATTTAGTGCTACAAAGATCTGGATAAATGTTGTATGTATATGCTGTCATTTGAAAAAGTAATTCACAGGAAAAAGGCTTGCTGGGGGAACTACCAGGCCTTATTGCCCCTGCCTGACTTCCCCTATAGTATCCTCCCACACTGCCCACAAGCCCACACTAAATATGACCTTTTTATGAGAGTAAATGGGTACGTGTGTTTAAGAAACCTCATAAAAACCAGTCATGTAATTGAATCCATTTTTGTGAATATAGGTGATAATTTCACTGCAAAGCTACAAGCATAGGGCTGAAAGGATCTACCCAAATTTAGTTCAGATCTTCATCTGCTGTGATGCAAGGGTCATAGTTGACTGCAGATAACATGAAAGAAAAACATCAACATGTATAAGAACTTTCAAATCACAAGCATGTAATTGTCTTTAAACATATTGTTTTCTTGATAATATATTTGACGAGCAAAGATAATTTAGCCCCTGTATTTTTTGTACTGAAAAATCTCCAGTAAGTTCCTATAGCTACATATGTTAGCTAAAGCACATGTATCCTTTTCAAATACACAAACCAAAGAGGTGGGGTAGGTGATTTTAAAAAAAATATATATTCTGAATGTATTCACTGCTGTGTTTTAGTATTCCATACACCTTTCCCCTCCACAAAAATAACCTATAAATAAATTTTTAAAATGTATTTTAATTATTTGTAAATGATACAGTCCAAGAACCTGCATTGTCATGAAGCCCTTTGAATAATCCAAAGTGAAATTATCACTCACTTTATCCAGAAGAAAAAACAGGATTCCACCAGATATGGGTAGAAATGCTATCTTACCAAACATACAATATAGTTCTATAAAATATTAGTAGAAAAAAGAAACATAGCCATTATTTTGGAATTCTGAATAATTCTTAAGGTACTCACACCATCTGCAGGCTCAAAAAAATTAATAAATGACATTCTGTCTTTTTCTCTATGTTTAACAGTATTTCCTATCATATTTTCCTTTACATTACTGCTCTCTTCTATTTAAATAAGCTTTTCACTGTTATATATTTAATCTTGAAGTATTCCCTTCTATTTAACTTTTCTATACTGTAAAAAACATTGAATTCAAAATAAAAAAAGATTATAGATATTGTAGAATATTCTGATATATATGGACAGCAATTTCCTCCTTTTTTCTCTGAAATTTTTACATAAGCTCTTTAACTTCAATTATTTCAATGCTCATCCTGGAAAAGAAAAATTATTTGACTGAGATTTGTTTCTTATGTTTACCTTGATTTATATTAAAATAATGATGGATTTTGTTGAAAACTTCTGTACGAGCCTTGGCTCCAGTTTCTAACATGACCAAAAATAAACTCCAAAGTTAAATGCTTTTTATAGAAAAGCTATTTAACTTTTAAACTTTTTTTCATTGAAAACACAGTTTTCTTATATTCCTTTTCTACAAGATCTCAGTTTTCCAAGATCATTATTTGATGAAGGCCAATGTCTTTTTCCAAACAGATCAATCTCTGTGAAAAGTGAACATGGGTATATCATATGTAGATTGAATATAAATTACATGCACTGAGAATGCCCTGTTCCTTTTCAAAAAGTCTCATTTTTCAGTAGACATAATATTTTTATTAATTTCAGTTGCTAGAGAAATAGAGATTGTCTCTAAAACAGTCAGACTCCAAGCCAGATTTATGTAAAAGTTAATTCCAGATGGATGACACTGTGGGGGAATGTGTGCATGTGTATGTAGGAATACAAAAAAGAAACCTGTGCTAAGAAAATTATGAAAATCATCTAAGGCAGTGGGCTTTAGTATTGTACTGAAAATTGAATAAGCTGAAACTTCCAATTTATTGCAAAGAAAGCATATTGTAGAGGAATGAAAACAAGGCAGTAGACTGTTCTACTATGAAAGCCACATAAAAAATTAGTAGTAGATGATAAAGATGTAGTGGCAGCACCCTTTTGTTTAAAATGATCAGTGCTAGAGGTACCAGAGGCAATTCAGGAGTTTGCTCTAACATCAAATTACAAATCTGGATATCTTCTATTTCTTTTGCATAAAGCCTAGGATCATTTGGACATTCTACTAATCATCTATGATGAAACAACATATTAAACAAGTAGTAATCATGGCTGCAAAGATGTTTATCACAACTATCATCATGGATTTTGCAAGTTATTTTAGAAAAGGGTAATTTTGCTGGGTATTTTTAAACTCTAAGTATTAACTTTTAAAATATTATTTCGAATGCACCTCACTGGGAAATAACCACTTAAAGCATTCAGATGAAAGAGTGGCCATGATTTTGGTAAATAAAGATTTTCTGACACACTATTTCAGAACATCGAAAGTTTCAAGCATCAAACAGAGTGATATTTCACAAACTGTATCTGAGCATGTCTGGAGAATGCCAGAAGTTGGATTTCCCACATCTATTTGCAGAGCCAATTTTCTTTAAGTTTGGACTTCTTCCAGAGTCTACTTTTTATTTTGCCAAAAGTAACTATGGTGATGTCCTATTCAGACTCATTTTGGTCATCCTGGTTTAAGCAATACATATGGCTGGGAAAGCATGACTCTATAATTCCAAAAGTTGAAGTTCCATAAGAGAAAATAATAAATGTTATATTTTCTAAGATAAATATTATTTTATTAATTTAACTAATCCATTATATAATTTTGGATTATTTGACTCAGTCTGTGAGTACACTTACCACAGGCTAGAGATGAGAGTTTATCCTTACAGTCAGAAAATAGCTGTTCAAAACACACCAATTACTTATGCTGAAAATTCACGGAAATTCAGTTACCTTAGAGGCAAATGAAAGCAGTGTGAAACATTTTGTATGCCTGATAAAGAGGTATATAAACCCAAGTAGTAGGTCATCTGGGTCAACTTGGGCCCAAACTGTCTCCATCTGTTTTGTGTATTGATTACACAGCTTATATTACTCGAAGCAACACAGTAAATTATAATATTCATATTATTATGTAAATTAGTCTAAATCCATACTCTATCCTCCCCTATGATTTGGTGTTGAATTTGAATCAGTTAATTCAGAAGCCAGTTGAATTCTACATATAGTTCCATCTATGTTTCTCAGGACCATATTAAATTATCTTCTGCCTTACTATCTTCAGATGTCTGAGAGGTTTAAATGATGGCCGTAAGCTAATGTTTACTACTTTCCCTGTGACAAGTACTCTATGACTTCTGAATAATAAAAAAAAGGATGTAATTTCTGCCCAGAAATGCAACTAAATATAAATACGAGCTGAAAATAACCTAAATTACCCCAACCCTGTTGGATTTGGATATTTAAAAAAAAATAAATCTAGTGTGATATTCATTAATACCTCTGCACAGATACTAGAAAGGGCAATCTTCAGTCACAGAGAGCCAGGGTGGACAGTAAGCTTTCTCACCAGTTTGGAGGGCATGTCTTTCTGACCTGTACACACTTTCTGACCTGTACACACATGAACCATCTCTCCCCATTGAAACACTAACTAAACCTTTATTATTTTTTTGCAACAGATTCAGAGACATTGTTGCTCTAGGGTTTGGCAAAAAGCCGATCCATGTATTCCAATACAGCCTCTTTTTTTGTGAGGTAGCTCTCTTTCAATGCAGAGAACTAAAATCTATGACAGAGTCTTTTCTCTGGGCTCTGGAAAGCTATCACACTGCAGTAAAACTATCCCCACAGTAAGTGTTTCCACTTCATAGCATTGCCCCGTTAGTCCATTTAGGAGGTCAGTCAGTGGTGTGAAAATTACATGGTGTAACCTGAGCAGCCTGTAGGGCACGAGGTGTATCTGCCATTCACACAGCTCAGAAAACACTGCTTATCCACAGCCAGGTCTGCCTCAATGGTGAATTCTAATCAGAAGTCATGTTTCTATCAGAAATGTTTCTGATACTCATCAAGTTTTCTCTTCCGAATGAATTGCTGTTAGTGCAAGAGTCTTTCATAACTAAAGGCTAAAGCGAACACATCTTTCTAAAACATATTATATGCTTACACACCAAAAATAACTTGGAAGAGGTTGTGTAACATTGCCACCTGGTGACATTTTCTGTAATATTTCTATTTCAAAACTTTAATTTTGACCTCTGAAATTTTTGCATGGTATT
>JANRGV010000084.1:36004782-36017958 GCA_024734035.1 Alethe castanea
AGGATAATGTACTAACTCAGATCATATATGTATGTTTTAGTGGTGTCCTAAACAGACACTCTTGAAAAGGGTAACTGATAAGGACAGTTTCATTTGAAGCTATCACTGGCTATCAAGGTCAGTTGCTTCATTTTCCCTGAAAATTTGGTTTTCTTTGATTTTGGTGGTGAGTGTTTTGTGACACTGTTTCTGTAGTCAAGCCAGAAGTTAGACAAAAGGACATTATTATAATATTCAAAAATATTTTCTATCTTGTCTGACATCATTGGCCTTCTGTGATGGCAGTTTAGCTTATTGAACCAGAAGAGACTTTTCTATTTAAAATATTTAGAGTGGCATGATTCCAGACAGACAAAAGAGCATTATTTTATCTAGAATTTTACTGGGAATTCATACTGACAGGGATAAGCCATTAACAATAGTCTAGCTATGAATATGCTTGGCCTTCTTGTTGAGAAAGAAGGTAGAGGAGAATATTTACACTGACATGTACTCCTTTTGTTTCTCAACAAAGAAAAGACCCTTGTCCACAAAGAAGTTTGAAATTAGCATGAGGCAGAGATGTTTAAAGTAATTTGGGTTAGGATCTTGTGCCTTTAAAAAGGTTTTTTTCTCATTTGATGGTTGTTATTGTTACTTTTACATTTCAATACTTTGTTTCTAGATGTCCTAGTAATGTTTTGTATGCCATACAGGTCGCATGTTTCATAGTTTATCACTTGTCGTGCATTAAATTGAAAAATTAGTTGATCATACTTCCAGTTCTTTCCTTGTTTAAGCTTTGACATTCCCTTAAAATGAGAGGAATATCATGCAGACAGTATAATTCATTCATGTTTTTGTTTTGACCCCCGAAGAAACAGTTTCTGGAATTCATAGATTCCTGTAGTCCCTTATATTTCAAGTTTGCTTTTAAAGTTTCTGTCACCTGGATTTCCTCCCCTCCATCTTTGCCTCTAACTCTGGCACTAAAACCGTGTCAAATCAAGGATAACCAACACATTGAAATATTTTTATCTACCAAATCAGTCAAAAAATGTTCCATAAGAATTTTGCTGGATTCTGTGTAGCAGTTGAGTGAACAGATGGATTGTTTTCTCATTTGTTTTTTTAGAAGGGATAATTTTTTAATAATGCAAGAAATATGTTATATTTTCAGTTACATTTTTCAGAGTCAAGAGCTACTCCATTGTTTCTGTCAATGGGATTTAATCCAATGAGAAGACTACATTAGATGTATTTTTAATTCCTTCTGAATTAAACACGATACTGTGTTGTTTCATGTGCTTTCATGTATGTCAGAGTTTTGTATAAAAAGTAGAGAAGGAATAAACTAGAATATGAATGTATCCATTTAGGGTTCTGGTTTGTGCCATATTGGCTTGAAGGCTAGATTATCCAGTGTACTACAGAAAATGTTTCCAGAACCTTGCAAAATGAGGTAACACTTAGCATTTTTGGGGAAGGAAAATCACACAGATTGTCAAAATATAAATTATTAAATTTAAGGAATTGCGGGTAAAAACAAATGAAGGTTGTAGTTGATAAGATCATTGCACATTCTGTACCTCCAAACATTTTAAATCACACTAGAGGAAGAAGATGATGTTTGTTTGTTTGTTTGTTTGATTGTTTTTCATTTGCACTGGAAAATATTTTTGCCCGTGAATGAAGTCTGTGTCTTAGTAACTTTGCTACTAGGCATGGATTGTTTATTTTTATTTTTTTTTCAGTACAGATTTCTTGCATGTTACTTTTTTTACCATCCCTGAAAATCATGATACTTACATATTCTTCTATATAGTTCTATGCAAAGATGCTGAGAGTCTTTGAAGGCCTTTCTTGACTGATACCACTTGTTCTATGTTGATTTTATCTACACCATCTGCTATTCATTATGAGACTGACCAAACAGAGTCTTTGATGTCTTTGACTGACTTTGATGGATAATGAATTTTGTATTGTCAAATAGGAGCAAATACACTAATTCCTAAATTCCCTGATGCATTTATGTTTTAAAATTTGATTGCTCACAGGATTAACAGTAAGAAATCTTTATCTGATAATTTCTGTTAACATCTTATGACTGATCTGAAAATTATAGATGTAGAAACTTAGCTCCTAGCACAAATAAAATGTCTTCAAGAGTAAGAATTTGAAGCATTTAAATAAAAACTCATCACTAATACAGCATTAAATAAAGAACCATGTAAAATAGTAAGTTTTAAGTTGTCTTTCTGTATTTCATAATTTTTTTTCAAATAATCAAAAGTCAGATGGGTAGGCTGGTATCTGACAAAAACGTTGCAAAACTTGTTTTGCACTGCTATTCCCCAAATCCCTGTTATTTGGTGTTAGAGGACCATTCACATTTTCAGAAATTAAGTGAAGGCAAATAGTTGTTTCAAATTCTTATGACCTTAGCCAATAAACACATTTCATCACTATGGTTGCAAAAAACAAATACCCACTATTGCACTGTGTTTCATAGGCACATAAGAATTAGTTGACATGGAAGGATTTGTTCTTTCATACTAGGTCAAAACCTGAATTCTTAAGGGAGAAAGAGTGAAAGTAGGGCAATATGATTAGATTAAATCTTGGGTATAATATTTTATTCTTTATGTGGATTTATGTTTGATCAGTTTTGATGCATTCTTTCAAGAAAAAATGTCTGCTCAGAGCTCTACTTTGAGTATATGAACAGTGCTTGTACAATGACAGATGAACTGTTTCACGATATCTTTTCCAACTGCCTTAATCATTACATTCTTTGTGTACTTGGCCCCTAGAGGGGAAAAAAAACATGTAAGGTAGAGTAAAAAGTTCTGATGTGGAATCCATGTGGGGAACAATAGAATTAAATTATAACAGGGGATGGAAAAGGTCAGGAATTAATACGAGTGTTTGAAAAACATCGCAGTAGAAATGTCCATGTTGCAAAGTCAGGAATTTTAAAATTAATATTTAGTGTCTTTGTGCAACTTCAGTGGAGCTGCACATAAGTTATGATGCAGATTTTAGTTGCAGAGAAATGCTAGCTTTCCTAAAAGAGAAAAAAAGAAATCCAAATAATGTTCAGTAAACAAATACACAGTATTTGTTTAAATTCCATCGTTTAAAGTGGTTCAGAGCTTTTTTTGCCAGCTTAGGCCAAACCCCTTTTGAGGAAAGCAGACTGTTTCTCCATAGACTTTCAGAATACTTATTCCTTATAATAGTTTTGGGTACAGAATTCGCACACACACACAGCTAGCCAAGATTCCCCAGTTTCCAGTGCAGACAGAGCATGGACTTTCCCAGGAAAGACTTAGAAAAAAGTGTAATAAGACAGAGGAGACTGCACTGATCTATTCACACATGACCAGCCCTTTTTTATCCTCTTACCTTTCTTTTCTCACACTTGTTCCTCCTTAAACCATCTAAACACCTCCCTTTTCTCCATCTTCTTTCCCTAAGCATCCTACAAAATTCCTGTGCAGTCCCAAAACACTCTTCCTCTGCATCCCATGGCATGTCAGAGAACAATGAGGCTGAGGCTGTACCTCAAAGTCCTGGAAAGGACCCAGAGAAATTGTCCCTTCCTCGGGAGTCCTTAATCTTGGGTTCCATTGTGCAACTGTGCCCCTCTGCTCTCCTGGGGTTGGTGGGGATGGGCTGATAATGGGTTGATGACTCCTGTGATGGGCCTTTGTCTCCCTGGGCTCCTTTGTGAGCATTCAGATGGATTTTATCACGACTCAACAAAGTCCAAAGCAGATGTTATTAGTCCTCTTCAAGTCCACACTCTACCTTTCATCCTTTCTGAACTCTTTCTACACATAGTTTGTCTAGCGACAGACAGCTGTGGCAAAAATGTAAATAATGTTTCAGATATTTTCTAGCGAGATTAAGCAAATCTCAAATATGTCACTGTAGATGATGTGTGCCACAGACAATCTAGAGGTTTCTAAAGACTCTGCTAGCTTGATCACAAATGAAGCATTCCAGTCTTGGGCACCTTCATTGGTACAGTCCTCATCCATGTCTGAACAAAACAGTGTAGAAGCATCTACAGTAACTGATACTTTTATTGTCTATTTTGGTATATCATATTTCAGGATAATTGATATTAAAGAAATGGTTTTTCTATTATTTTAATAAACCAATATTTTCCAGAGGTTGTAGTCTTAAGCATTTTTTAGACCCATTTAATTATGCTTGAGACAAGAAGTTTAAATCTCTATATTTTTAAAACTAATAACTGAGATTTCTTTTTCATAAAAGCTAAGCAGATATTCAGATGACACATTGAATTTATTTGTTAGTTGCTGGAGTAATCTGTGAGTATCTGATTCTTTTTCCACCTACTGAGAATTACTATTTCTGTTTGCTACCCCTCTCCTTTACATAGTAGGATTTTGTGTCTACATAAAATGAAAGTTTTATGTGAAAGAAGGTGTATCCTTTATCACATTTGAAAGCTGGTTATTTTCTATACAAATATAGTTTGAACAAGGGTGCACTAGATGAAAATTGAAATAAGACACTGAATAAGCTGTATAATGAGCATGAAATACTTAATTAAATAATGTAAGTTTAATGAAGGCATGTTATGAGAAACAGAGCGCATAATGCATGCAGCATTGAGTAATGCCCTCCAGGATATGCAAATATTATTATAAAATTGTGCTTCTACACTCAAAACAGGGCCAGAGTTATGGTGTTCAAAAGGTGTAATTCTCATTTTCAACACCAAGACAAAAATTGCATAACAGTCTAATTCTGGAAAAAAGACATGAAGATATTCTTACCAATTTGAGGCACAGGAGAATATGACAAATATATTTTTGTCACATGTTAGGTTATGTCTTTACATATAAAAGACAAAGTCACTGCTCAACCTGCACTACAGTGGCTTCCTGTTCTTTTATTTTGACATCTACTCTGCTGAAAACTGTATGAAGATATGTAGAATAATCTACAAAGCTTAGTCACTATACTATTTTTCCCCTCACTTTAATAATGTACAAAGAGGAAAGATGTAGGTTATGACATCCATTTGAGCACTGTATAACACTTGCAGGAATATGTAGGAGACAAGGAGTGGGGGAGGCTTAGCATTAGAATAGTATGGTTTGTGACAGCAGGGCAGAATACAGATGATCAGATGGAGGACTGATTAGCAGCTATTCTTCAGTAATAATTTACTCTATATTCATATAATTTTTAAAGTATCCAGATAAAGTTCCAGAAGCTATTTTCCTTCACAAATCCTGTTCTGTTTTTTCCATTTGAAATTCACTTGATCATTGTTTTGAACAGATGCTTTTTAGTCAAGTATATGAACAGTCTACACAAGCCTTCAGTCTTCCTGGTTCCTTTCCTTCAATTTGTGTCATTGTGATCACCTACACTACAAACCTCACGGTCTTAAAAAACTGTTGTAAGAACAGAGTTTGAGCATTCTGTTTGCCTTACTGAGCAAACTGTTAGAAACAAGATAGTTCAAACTAGTCCATAATGCCAGGGATAGAAAAAAACACATTGATCCAATATGCTGTGTTGTTCTGTCTCCACATCCCTCACCTGAATCTACAAATATTCTTGTAGTACTGCCTTATGCAATTTACACCTCCATTGCCTGTAACATATTTTTCTGAATAGTGCAATCCAAAAGGACACAGTGAGAGCTATGACTTAGTAAATAATCTAGGAAGAATAAAATCTATTTACAAAGTTCATAAAAAGACATTTAGTAATTTCTCAATCTAAAAGAAAATAATGCTAAAAAGTGTAAGTTTTGTCCTACTTCAAGGGAAAACATGTTTTACACATTTAGGTGCCAGAAATCCCATAGCAAATTAGGAATCTAAAATTAGGAACAAATTGTCCACTTGACTGTTTCTAATTGAAGATTATTAAATTCTGGAAATGCCTTTGCTTTTGGGATTATGACCTCTGCTGCTTGGAAGTTCATTTATGAAGGGATGTCCTATTGAGCCCTTAAGAAAGTGAGTAACCAGGCAAGCATTCCTCATATTCCTATAGGCAATAGTGGAGCATTCCTTAGAGAATCAGGCCTCAAATGTCTAATTAAAGCAATTTGTGAAAGCCCTTAGTTTAGAGCTCATGGAATCCTATGGAAAAAAATCCAGAGTGTTTTAACCACTATTCAGCAATTACTGCAAATCACAGATTATTACATGACTGCTCTAGATTATGCTTTTAATGTTGGCGACGCCCAGACAGATATTAAATCTGAAAGAAATCAAATGTTTTATCTCAATTTACTCTTTTAGGAATGTAAATATTTCCCTACTGCTGTATTGCAAGACGTTAGCATAAGAGTTTGATTTTTCTTTTAAATATAGCAAAGATAGCTGTGAGGAACATAAAAGCAGTAGGTTAATTTTTCAGTTGAAGGGGCATGGCACATGTAAACAGGCCTAAACTTTTCTCAAATCCCTTAACCTAACGGGATTGTCTCTAAGTATGAAATTGCTATTAATCTCTTAAACAGAATGCTTCTTCTGTTTTAATTTTTCTTTAGCAAACCAAAAGAATTCCAATTAGTTCCAAACCTTGTGAATTTGTTTCAGTTAGGACTAACCTTCTTACATGTGGGACACTGCAATATGCATATAAATTTATCAGTGAATATCAAAGGTTTGACGAACTTCTGTCATCTCTGTTAATCCTGTTTTGCTATTATGTCATGTGAAATTCATGACCAACCCAGAAAGAATACAGCACACATAGTTTTTGCAGAGAGAGCAGGTTTCTTGTACAGGCTCTTAGAAAAAGACATGGGTAAGTCTGAATCAGAGACCAGTGCAGAGCAGAAAGACACCACTTTTTCTTTTCGAGCCATGGTGTACTTCTTGGAACTTCAGATATCACATATGCATTTTAGATGAGTTCTACTTCATCTTAGAAACTTGGGAACTGCCTTGAGTAAAACCAGTGGTAATGCCTGGAAAAAATGCAGAAGTGTGTTGAAGAAGGCAGGTAACCACTTTCTCTACATTTTTGCTTAGAAATGACAAATTCAAGCCTATGACTATGGCATTATCTTAAAGAATGCTCAGTTAAAATTACTGAGTCTTGTGTGCAGTGCTGGCTCCCTTATCCCCTTGCTCTCCAACTATGGTTCCTGCTAACAAAGTAGTGATATTAAAAAAGATAGAAGAAAAGTAATAGAGAAGATGGAATGAATAGAACACATAGTCAAAGTTATGGAAAAACTAACAAAGATATGGCTTTTCCACATGAAAAGCAGACAAATGTGGTGTGATATAACAGAGTTCAAAAGTAGTTGGAGGCTAGAAGTGCAATTGAGAGAATGATGTTTCCCCTGTTCTTACATTCTCCTCTGGGTATCTGGCTTTAGTCTGTTGCCTAGTACAAATACCTGTACCTAAAATGCAAGCTACTCTGATATGATTTTTTCTAGAAGAAGAAAGAGTATAAAACGGAAGTAAGGCAAATTCTAACAAGAAATACACTGGATTGTTGGTAAGAGAACTACAAATCTGTTTTTGTGTAAGCAGATCTATAGTAGGATTAATCCATCAAGAATTTTTGAAGAAGTGGGAGATTATAGGGTTTGCAGACAGATTTCTCCTAATCTATAATTTATCACGATTACAGCCCCAGTTTTGTGAATTCCCCTGTGACACTAGATAGTCCATTTTTCAAGGCATGGAAGTAGTAAGAGGGAAGCAAAGTCATTGCTGCCCCACCTGGATTTGCTGTTTGGCTTTTAAGGGTGAGTAGTGTAGTAGCCTTTCAAAAAGTGCATTTTTCTTGAGCATCAAGGGAGCCTAGGTGTTGCTGAAGCACAGGAACTCATGGATTGCATAAAATGCTTCAACTAAATGCAGTTAAAAATGCGTATTTAGTTTTGTTTTGTCACAAACCTATAAAGATAAGAGTTAATTTTTCTATGAAAGATACTGTGAAACACTAAGGAACACTGTAGCCCAGGTAAAGTACTCAGAAGAGCAAAGAGTATTAATGGGGCAATTCTTGCATACTTTGCACATGTAGGCATATAATTTGTGGTTTAATACACGTGGAATAGTAACGTTGCTATTTCTGTTCTATAAATGCCTTAAAATAAGCCCATCTGCAAATAACTTAATTTTGCTTAATTTATGCAATTGTGAAGGTTAAGAGTCATAGCAGTGTATTGCTTTTATGTTTTTGGTTCTTTGCCACTTCAAAAAAAATCGCTCAAAATTGTTTCTTCCAAAGTAATAAAGTTTTGTGATTAAAATTTTGCGGTCTGAAGAGATAAGGAAAAGCAAACAGAAATTTTTTACTATTCATGAGGAGTCTCCAATGATAAAGAAATATACTCCTTATCTATTGATTTAAAAGATCAAATGAGGTATTCAGGTTACATTTCTGTTTTGGTTAAGTAAGGTCAAAAAGCCTTCAGCTCTGTACTCTTACCTTCCAAATGTTGAATGATTGTGATAAATTAGTTGTTGATAGGGATCAGGCTTACTGAAAACCTTCAGAATAAATGTAGATTTGTCAGCACTTCTTAACTACAAGTGCAGGTGTAAAGATTGTCCCAAAAGTTAACCAAATACTTCTCTACTCAATAGAATAAAAAACTTAACAATTTGAAGTTAATTTCTTGTCGCTATTGCAAATAATAATGGAAATAATGGAAAATCATTATTGTTATTCTAATTAAACACCTATTAATAGCTCTGTCAAGCAAATGGTGTAGTACATGAGCATTGCTTGAATTCCTTGGACTCATTAGAATAAGATTAAGATTTTAAAATTTTTCCAGAACAGATTTTCTGTGCTGTGGTGCTGTGGTTTGTGCCATTTCTGGTTTAGCCATCCATTCATTATTTTATTGTAAAAGCAGTATTTTCTAGGAATTTTTCCTTAAGAAATGTGAAGTTTTAAAGTGCTCAATGAGAGGAATACACCTAGACCTATAGTATCAATAAAAGCAGCATTTAGTTATTTATGTGTGAGGAATACAGCTGAAGGTGCCATGCAAAAGAGTTGATAAACTCATGCCTACATTCAGCCAAATTCAGATCTTGCTTTGGTAAGCATACTGAAACAAGGATTTTAAGGATCAAGTGTATGAAAGACACACCAGACATGGTATAGAAAATTAAATCAGCTCACAATTCATGCATCTATCAGAATTAATTCTCTTGTAAAATCCTGTAAGCAATGAATATTTACTTGAACAATATAAAGAACGGTCATGCATCTGGTTTAGAATGTATCTGGAATTGTAAGAGAACTGGAAAAAAATCAGTCATCCTAGTGAGAAAGTCTGGCACAGTAGTTTTCAGACTGTATAGCACTTTTTATATTAGACCTTCTTTTACCTTATGTTTTTAAGGTATTTTAATAAAATTAAATTTTGTATCTAATACTAGTTGCATTGTGTACCTAAGAACTTGATTCATGGAACCCAGATTGAAAGGTGATTTATCAAGCGTAAAAGAGGTAATGGTGTATGCCTCATTTCACTTTCTCGTATGTGGGTTTTTAAATCAGGTTCAGCTTATGAGGATCAATATACTGTTTGACACTTCTTCAGTGTCAGTTCTGAACATCTACATTTTGTTTGAGATCGCAGTCAAGAAATGAACTAGGCCCTTCAGCATGCATCTCACACTTTCTACACTTCTTTTGAATATTATAATTTATCACGTAGTAAATAAAATATCAGAAAAGAAACAAAAATTAGAAGTTCTCACAGTGTTTTTATTCTCGACTGCAACTTGGTGTTTCCAAATGCGTTTCCAAGGTCTGATTTTTTTTTCCCAGTCAAAAAGTTAAATTCCAATCAGGTCTTAAATTCTATGTATGTAGCATCATCGATTTCTATATTTCTTGGCTAAATCTTGAACTTTACTTGACGCTTCTGCTTCATATTTGTTTCAAATACAGTTGCCATCACAAATTCTGAAATATGGGCCAAACCTACTCTTTTTTGGACTTGAATCTATATGGCTTCTATCCAGCTCCTTAGGCATGCTGTACCATCATCATCAATGTATTTTTATGTGTGACAGAATGAGAACCACTTCATTTCCTTTTGAGATCTCATTCACTCTCCTTACATCATAAGGAAAAATAGCTCATACTCTCATCTTCTGGAGCTGTCATCTCAGTATTATATTTGAATATCCCTCCTCTTTTTTGCATTCACTTATTAATTTGCTTTATTTTTAAAAGAATTTTGGTATTCTGGTTAGTCTATTCCTGCTATCAAAAGTGCTGGTCAGTGATCATGTGAATTTTCACTGCAATGTATTCCCTCTTTCACCCATTGCCATGCTATTTGAACTCCAAACTACACGAAATATTTTCTACTGTTCTTTTGGTTCTTGAATCTTTTTGATTTTTGGCCACCTCTTTATGGCAGCTCTTATTGAATATATACAGCTTGATAAATAGAAATCTATAATACTCAACTGTAGATTGATAATGTTAAAATATTATCTCTCTAATAATTTTATGCAAGGCAAAAGAACATTCCATGTAATTTGATTCAACTTGGTGTCCAGCTCTTAAAAAATGGATGCATGATCAAACTTATGAAAATGCAGCCACTTTTATTTTCTACATTTTTCAACTTTACCATGTAAAAGTAACACTGTACTTTGTAACTACTGAGACTTTTCTAAGTGTGCTCTACCTACTGCAGTATCCAGGCAACTGATAATTCAAGAAACTGTGCCCCAGAATATTTAATTATATTAATATAAATTTGTTTTGGAAAAGATGATTGATTTTTATTTTTGCAGTGAGGATAGAGCAATATTAAAATTTCATAATTTAAAACAAGCAAACAAATAAACTCCAAACCCACCAAACCCAAACTGTTCAATTAACCTGAAGAACAAATAAAATAACTCTTAATATCTCATTAAAGTTGACTTGTCCAGAAAATGCAGAAGTGGCTATTTGTCTCCAGGACATAGGTTTGGCAGTCAAGATTTAATTACTTTTCTGGCTCTTTCTTAAGCCATGTTGTAGTCTTAGGAAGTCTTTCATATTTTTTTCTCCTTCTATACAGTGAATATATTCACTTTTTGTAAAATGTCACGTGGTGTACTGATGGGAAGTGGTGTGTTAAAGCTTGCTAACTATTATTCAGATTATGTATAATGTACCATTTATTGTTTTATACTCCATCACACACTTATTTTTCTGCATTCAGGCTAATGGCAGCATCTTCCCTGCCTACCAATCACATTGGCAGGACAGTGGAAATCTCGGTTTTGCTTAAGACTGGGATAAAAGTTCACTGCTAAACCAACAGTACTGGCTGGAGAGCAGAGTGTGCTGGAAACAAGGGAAGTATGTTCCATGATCAGCAGGCTCCCAGAAATCCCAGGAGACCCTGGCAGAGTATAGGACATGGTGCACCAGACAGATTTTACAATACAGAATGGAAATTGCTCTCTGCTGACAGTAGTTTACATTCTTTTTTTTGCTTCAGGTTTGTCTGTGAGGAAAAGTTGGATGAAGAGTGACTAATTCCAGCTCATTTTTTTTCACTAGTTTATCAAGAGTTTCTGGAGCATGCAGCTGAACAGTGCTCTACTGTATCTCAGGATACTACTGATAGGAAGAATCTGGACCTAGAGGGCTGGGTTACAGCCAGCTTCACCTAACCACTAGACATCATCTAAAAGCAAAAATTCAAGCCTCTGTTAATAAAAAGGAGTAAAACATCTTCCAACTCCCATTACTAATCTGAAAAAGTGCTTTTAAAGGTGTGATTCAATTGCCTAAACATAACCATTTAGTGTCCCTAGATGTACTAGGGTACCCTAGAGGCTTTCAGCTGCGACTTCAGATGGCACAGGAATCCCAAACCCATAAGCCTAATTTAACAGTGCAGCAATAGTACCTCAAATATCCTAGGGAACAGAATCAAGTCCCATGTATTTTTCTTTACCAAAATCACTTGTCATTTTAAAGGAGGAAGGAAGTGCTGTGCCAGTTTCTAACACAGAGGTATATTTGGTTTAGGATCAGTCACATTCAGAGGATACAGCTGAAACCAGAGCTTAGAGACATCTTTTGACCCTCAGCATGGTTGACATTACCTTGGCTTCCCTTCATGTTAGCTTCTCCTGAGTAGTTCTATCTTTAAATTTGTCTCCAAATGAAGCTGTAGTTTTCATTTAAAACTGTAATGAACAATAAAACTCCAGCAACCCAAATATAATAATTTAAACAGAAAGACACTGATGTATTTATGGAACCACGGTATCATACAATTTTTAATGTAGAAAAAGCAGTAAGTTACCTTACATTAGACAGAGATATTCAATTAAATGGCAGCAAGTTGCTAGTCTAGAAACTGAAGAATAGCTACATGCCTGTTATGTCTTCGTCCTGTGCTGGAGAAATGTGTGTGAATGCATCTGCATGCATTACATTTGGGAGCAATATGTATGTGATTTTTTTGGTGCGTGCTTTTTAAAAAACAGGTACAAATATTTTACAGTTTAGTTTTGAATATGAATTCTTTTCAATTACTAAGTGTCCCATTCTGACTTAATGTAGTTTAGCATTTTAGATACTGATAAGACCTTTGAAGTCAGAAATAATGCTTAAAAGTTAGCAGAGTGTTAGATTCTTTTCAATGCCATGAAATAAATTTTAAATAAACTTTATCTTAGTAAAAGAAAAGCCCATTTCTGGCAAAACTTTTCTCCATTCATCTGTGCAAAATCTGCAAAAGTGCAAGTGTAGACAGACAAAATCAGACAAGCCAAATATTTCCAGAATGTAGTTAAAGAGACCTAAGATGCTAAAAAAAACCCTTTACAATGTCACAGCTTTTACTTGGAACTGAGGTAATAAGGCTGAATGGCTAAAATTTATCAGATATGCAAAAGTGCCTGAGTATTAGCACAGAATTATTTATGTTGTTTTAACTACTGTGTTTATTCTTGGTTTCTAACAGTTAATAATTTCTTTGTACTTTTTTATATTTTTAAAAAGCAGTGATAGAAACATGCTATCCTTTTACCTTATTATGAAAGCACACTATTTAAGGCTTTAAAGTGCTTTTAAAGATCATTGTTCTGATGTTATATTGACCAATACTACATAGCTCACTCTAGAAAACGGTGCTGCTCCTCTACCTTAGACCTATATCTTGTCTCCCTTAGTTTATTTTAT
>JANRGV010000084.1:36025932-36069956 GCA_024734035.1 Alethe castanea
CTTTTTTGTTTTTCACTACGGAGCTTTAAAGAGGTTTCATTATTTTATGACAAATCTCTCTAAACATCAATAAGAAAATGATAAAATCTCCCTTAAAAAAATCAAATGGTATTTTGAACCCTTATAATTATTTCTAAAACATTATTTAAAAAAGTTAAAAGTCATCAGCTATAAAAAGCATATCAAAAGATGTTTTCAAGAGGAATTAGTAATTTTGAAAGTCTAAATTTTGGTTTAACTTTCTCAAAGACAGCAATTATAAGTCAAGGGTGTGCCATATTAATTAACCAAGTACAAATCCAAAAGCTGAATACTTGGTTTGTGACTGTTTATTGTCATAAAATTACATTTCAACTTTTTTATTTCTTAGCTAGAAAACATTTAAAGGTTAATTTTAAAGACCTGAGAATATTGTTCATGGAAATTCCGATGCTATAAAGAGAAGTGTCCCTTACCACAGCCTTCATTTATTTTGTCTTCTAAAAAGTTACTGTGGATTTACCACTTTGACATAAAATCATGAAAGCTCAGTATCAGAAAGCACAAACTTCAGTGAAGGCTTTGATTTGATTAATTTTTAAGTATTATACTCCCTTTATGTATTTGAGGCACTTTTTTTTTATACTTAGATCAATTAATGCAATTCCCTACATGTGATACATAGCTTGATTTTTTTTAACTGGTTTTCAAAAAAACTAAATTGCCCAAAAAACAGCTTAGGCCACTCCAAGCTGATTAGTAGCTGCATTTAAGACAGCTGTTCCAAAATGGCCCTATAAATCTATAAAGTGCTTTAGTTAGTCTAATCTACCAACATGTCAGAGATATACAAGAGCTTGTATTTAGCTTGTTTTCAGCTTATGGTTCTCAAACTTCAAAGTGATTTTCTTCTGGCTAATAAGTGACTGGAATATGCATGTAATCCCTCCAAGAGTTTACCTAATTGGGACAGTCTTTGTGACATTTACTTGACCCTACATAGAGCTATACTGTAAGGCAAATTAAGCATCAGGTTTTTCTGACATTTCCTGAGTTTATAGGGCCACTCTGTTAAATAAATAACATTTTTATTTGATGAATTTGGAAATGCTGGAGAATTACACCAGAATCAATGGCCTATCTTTGTATTAGGCTCCCAGTATCAGTAAATGCTATTTTAAATTATAAATAGCTTACATTTCAGGAAGGAAGCGAGGTTGTAATAGCCAATTTCTATGGAGCATTTTTTAATCAAGTTACAATAAAGCAATACATTAGGTGCAAATAGTTAACCAGAGAGTAAACTCAAGTCACCTGAATATCCACTGAGTCCTCAGGCATCTAGGCAAAATATTTGCAATACTATTACAATTTCCCAGAGCTGACAGCTCTGCCCTGCCCTGACCCAGGACAGGTGAGTGAGATACACCCTATGGTAGTGCCTGCTGTAATCATAATTGCAAAAACTGACTGCAGATATTTGTCTTAGGGTCTTTATAAGGTATCTGTGTGAATCCACCTCCAAGTGAAAACACTAGGATCCTAATATACTGTACGTTGTGCAAAGACTGACACTGAGAATTGTTGACACTACAGAAGTTGCTTTGAATTCAGAAAGCACATCTAAACAATTTGATTTCTTTTTTATATCAAAATGTATTTGTTAAAGAAGCTTTTGGCTTTTTCATGCTGCTTTAGAAAAGAATGAATGAAAAACCCTAGCAACCCAACCATGCTCTTGTGAAGCCTTCATCTGTACAGCATTAGATTTACAGGAAATGCACACTTTTAAAGATGGAGGATATTTTCTTTCAAATATATAGAAGTTGTTTCCACTGATCACAGTGCATATTTACCCTAATGATTATTGTGCATCTGTTAAATAGGTATCTATTATTACAAAGATGCAATCTGGTGTTGCCTGAGATGTCTTTTATGGTAGATGAATATGAAAACATAGGTAACTGAATTTATGGCATGGAAGACACAAGGCAAAAGGTATAATAGAAATGCATGGAGGTTAAATTCTGGACACTGAAGTAGAATTTGAACTCCTCATGTAATGCATATTACGAATTTAAAACAAAGGAAAAAATCATGGAAAGATAATAAATATCTGATAATAAAAATCTGATAAATAATCTTGTTTTCTAATGTTGACCATCTGTTTAGGAAGGCATTTTGTACAAAGTAGGAAGTATGAAGGACTCCCCAAACCATAAAACTAGAAAACTCATCTGAATGGGAACAACAGGTTTAAGCCTGTATTCTGTATAATGCCAAGCAGTTCCCTAGCTGAGAAGCCTGGTTGCACATTTACTGAAGGCAAAAAGATACTTAGGGTCTCCTGCTGCTGGTGTCAAAAATTATAAATAATAAAATGCACATCAGGATCCTGGATGAATGTATGACTAATCATAAATCCCAGTTCGACTAGGATACTGAAAACAAAATGCATTATCTACTTAATATTTTATAAGTAATTATTATTTTTACTTATATTTCTACCTCTTCTGACAAAAGTAGTTGTATTCTGGGTTCAAAGAGCGGATTTTTTTGAAAACCTCCTTTGTACTAACTACATGAAGGTATCATGCTTTTATAAGTTAGTGTTTTACAGTCAACAATAGGAATAAACTTAGTTATGAAAGAACAATTATTTATATTATGCTTTTCCTCAGGCATGTAGACTCTTATAAAAAAATAAAATATGATTTTAGTCTTTTGTTCTACTGGGGTGACATTTTTTGAATGGTTTTTGAATGCCTTTTGTATAGTTTTACTGCATTCTGAGACTTTTTTCATCGTTCTTCTAGTTGTTTTTTAGTTGAACAATTAGAAATACATTTTGTAGGGGATTATCAACCATTAACTTTACATTATTATCCTGTATATATAGATAAGAGAACACACAAATTTTTTTATTGGAAAAGAAGCTGTAAATATTACGACAATTTTCTCTGAGAGACCATTAAATAAACCGGACACAGAGTTATTAATAAAAGTTAAATTTCTCTTTAAAGTGCATAGTTCCCAAACCTTATTGTTTCTTTGGGCAGCACTATCTACCAACACTGATTTATATAAAAATTTACTGTGGTTAGTATACCAGGAAAATATATTTTTGTTACCCTGAAAAAACCCGCAAATGACTACAATGAAAAGTATGACAGATGTCAAATAAACATAAAATGTTTTTAAAATATTACATCTGAACCATATTCTACATGCACAAATCAATGTTGTTGAAGGAATTAAAGAAAGCAGACAAAGCAGTAGAAAACAGTATTGTATTCTCAAACAGCTGAATCTGGCTGAGAACATTATCTGATTTGAACATATCTCTGGGCATTTAGATTTTATACAGATGGCTTGCACAAATAAATTGTATAGATCTTTCAATATCCCATTACAGGTCACAAAATGTCTGGACCTTAACTGATTGCTTTACCAGCTAAAGCTTAGATTCTTAGAAACTGTGCATCTTCCATGTGTCTAAAACATTAGTAGGTTAGAGGGCTGGATGTGAAGTGATCTCTCAAGTAACTAAAAATATTTGTAATTACAATAATAATACAATGTATTTATTATACTACCAAGTGATTTTATAAAGACAGGTGGTGATTTTTTATATTAAATCATAAGCCTACAGGAAAATCTGCATCTTTCACTTCTAAAATATCTGCAAATGAAACTAAAAAGTTTTTCTTCCAAGGAATTTCACATATTTATCTGGCACCAGTCTATATCTTTTCTCAAATAGTGCCTAGACCAGACATAACTTTGTGTACAGGGAAAAGATATACAGGCAGAACTAAACATGAGAGTTAGTACAGGACTTTAGAACCTGCTCTCTTTACCTTGTACTTTTTTGTTAAAATTTGCAACTAATGTATTGTAGTGCATTTGAAAGAATTCTTCTAACTGCTGGTATGGTATGTTAGTGGAAACTTCACTTGGTAGTAAGCAACTAGATTTACATTTCAAGATCTGTAATACTCATTAGTGCTCTAAAAATTATTACCCATCATACATTAAACCCTTACAGTGTTGGTATCCAACGTCTTCCTTCAAAACTAGTATTTCGTTTCTCACAAGACTTAAACATTACTATGTTAATGCACTAAGTCAACGTGCTCATGTCTCCCTCTAGTGCCTTTATCTGTCTGGTGTATTTTTAACTGGATTTTAGAGGTTCTAGTCAGTGTAGAAACCAAAGTTTGGCAAGCAAATCCTAAGAATTCAAGGAAGGAGAAATAGGTTTGAATTGTGACATTTTCTATGTGCCTATAAATAGGGAGCTGTTTATGGATTGGGTTGTGGGGTTTTTGCTTGTTTGTTCATTTGTTTGGTTTTTTGTTATTGGTTTTTTTTTTATGGGGGGTTGGATAAAGTAAGAGAGGAACAAAGCAAGTATAAACCCAATTCTCAAATTGGCTGTTTTGTCTTGACTATTCTTTTGATCTCTCCTGAATTTATTTTAGTTTTACTAACTTCTTTGGTCAACAGGAAAAATCCTATTAAGCTCTTTTATATAAATCTTTTCAGTGTGCAAAAATACAGCACCATAAAAAGTAGAGGTGACTTAAGAAATTTATGTTTGGATTTAACTGAAGCACAAAAACTTGGTTTTGGTAGAATTTCCAAACAAGTGGCCTTCTGCAAAGTGACACATGCAAGGATGTAAGAAATTTTCAAGGAAACAGCTTTTTTCCCTATTTCCTTTTATTACTAGTTAAGAGATGAAAATAAGTAACGATGTTTGCAGTGCATTTTATCAGTCATATTGAATGTCTGCTGTTATCAGATATTACAGATTCTAGTTATTGCTGTTTAATGGTAAGATGATGAAGCATGGACCAATAAATTCCTTAGAACTAGACTTAGAAAAAAAAAATCTTTCAATATTTACCTTCATCCACTGAAATGCATTTGCAAATGTAACTGAATGCTGGTTCACAACTATTTTGTGCTCACAAATTGAAACAGAAAGGGTTCATGATTCATAGAGCCAGCATGGAATCGCTTCCGTCTTCTGTATTGAAAATGCTACTGTGCAGCTCACAGTTAGAAGTTATCTTGTCTCTGTGAGAGTAAATAAAAATACTTATTACTTCTGAATATACTAATGTTCATTTTCTTATATTGCTTATCTCACCAAAGAAAAGGCACCTCTTTTGTACCAGAGTTGAATTCTGCAGAACATTCTCTTAGTTTTCACACACAGAAAAACACTGTTTAGCAGAATTATTCAGCATATTTTATATAATAGAGAAACTAAGTTAAAAACTGATTCTTATGAGTCAGATAAGAAGTAATATTTTGTAACCATATTTTTCTAGGTATCTAAATCTGAAAAAGGCAGAATGCTCTTTTTCCAGTTGATGTTTATCCCATTTTTCCCTTGCTAGTCTGAATAATTGTACACTCTATACTCAGATTATTTACTTTATCTCATGACATAAAATTACTAGGCAGTATATTAGAACTGTAAGTCTGCCACGTAAACAAAGGAACCATCTAGGAATTCAAAATCCCATCAAGTTTCCTACTTAGTAACATTGGTGAATTTATTTTATTTGGAAAATATGTCTGCTGTAGTATTCTGATTACTTATTCTTTCATCAGTGTCTTGTCTTTTGAATGAATTTTGGTCAATCACAATAATTTCCTTTTTTACATTCACTTTCAATGAAGATTTTCATGTACAATCTCTTAGGTAGAAAGCAATTAGATGAATATGCACAGAATCAATGGTGAGAATACAGAACCATTATCAAGAAACCAAGGCACATCCAACAGTGTGCAAATTATATTCAATGTCTGTAAAGCTCCATGATTTTTAACCAAATGGAACAAACCAATAGAAAAATACCATAAGTTGCATTTCAATACAGTATGGTAAACAATAGTTTAAATTTCCATACATTTCATTATACTTACATATATGCAGAGTTACTGACTTAGGTTTGAAAAACAGCCTCCCTATTTTTTAAATAAAGGCACACTTCAAATGGAAATGCAGATATATGTGAATACCAGTAACAAAAATAACTTTATTGGTGACATTATTCAAAGACTCTGTTTGCTAGGAAGTGGGCAAGAAAACCTGAAGATTTATTTCTCTATTGTCTAAATGAAGGTACTTGTGCACAATTAATAATGTTTGTGTCACTCAGTCTCCAAAGAGTTTCAGGACCTATGTTTTCATGCCTGGAATGCCAAAAGTATGAGAACTTAGTCCAGAATTCCTTAGGTTAAATAAGTGAACGTACAAAGCTATTTCCACCTACAATTAATCTATCATTATAAGAAAGCAACAATCTTACAAAAATTCTTTTTTATGATATTTCAGAATAGCATACTTTGATGAGAAAATGTTTGCAATAGCTAAATATTTTTTGCTTTATCATACTTTTTAAAATGGAAGTATAAATAAGTTTTATATTATAACTATCTCTTTCCCTTCAGTCATTGTTTTGTCCATTTAGATTGATTTAAGTTTTACTATCAGTTTGATATCAGTCTTTGAAATAATCCATAGGTATCCTCTGATCAAAAATTTTGCCTCAGACCACATAACCATTCAGTATGTGTATACAAATGTGTTTCAGACATGAAAGCTAAGGAGAGGCATGTTACATCATTCATTTCATTTCTCAACTACAAAGATGATGCTTTGCAGAAAACTCTGTGGATGCTAAGAATGTGCAAACTACTCTGCATAGTTACATGCCCTCATGAGTACAAGAAAACAGTATTAAGCAAGTTAAAGTGGACTGTTTAAGTGCTTTCTATAATGTAAATCCCAGTATATAAAGGTTTCTTAGAAGAAAGCCTCAAGAAGGCTCCTCAAGGGTGTTTTGATATCAAAATATTTCCATCAGGAAGGATGAAGAGCTGGAACAGAATCTCTTGTCTCTTCTGAGAGCCTCTCCCCATCAGTAGAATGCAAAGAAAAATCAGAACTAGTATCCCTTCTGTGGGAGTAGCTGCTCAGATGTCCAGTTATCCTTACATGACCTACAAAAATCAAACTCACAAGAATATTGGCAACCAGATAGCTCTCACTATTTAATATGGGCCTCCCTTTTTTCAGTTTAATTCAGTTCTCTTCTTCCATCTGAGCTTCAAACAAATGTTTGGGAAACAAGAGCAAAAGCCAAAACCAAACTGAACCCGAAGAGATAATCTTTCTTTCATCTTCTAAACTCTGATGGATGTGACAAAGTTCCTTTCTCAGACCTCACAAAGTCAATAAAAGATTCTACTGACTATAACTAACCAAGCTTTACTAAAAATTAGCAGTTATTTAGATCCTGAGTTTTTCTTCTAGTTCAGACTGGTTTTGCATTTTAAAGAAATCAGAAGATATTAGTCCAATTGTGCTTAATCGCTGTTTATCACCTCGTGTCAATATTTATTTGGGTGATTGAAACCCCTAATATTGTTAATGCTGCTCAGTTTACCAGCTCCCACACTTGCAACAATTAGTACTTTCTTGGCATTTAAAAAAATTTAGCTGGAAGTATCTGCACATTTGCTTGTGTGCACACTGCATAGAAAGTGATCTTGTCCTCACTAAGTCTAATATTGATCTTGATTTGGGTAATACTAGTCATATAAATGAGAGTTTACTGTTAAAGAAAAAGAATTGCATTTTCCTCCCATAGAAATCAATCAGCTTGCTTTCTGTTGCAAAGTAGTACCTGTAGGTCTGGATCTAAATGAAAAAAGATAAACAAACCTGTTTAAATCTATGCTTTGAGTTCTGAAGCATGAACATTACTTCCTATAAGAACAATTGTATTTATCTAGAAGAGAAAATCTTACTATTGACCTATTTTATATTGCAACATGTTTAGAAAAGCCCAATAGTGCCTATAAAATCATGCAACTCACAAACCTCATCTGTAGTTCCAGCACATTTATTAGTAGAATGGAAAGTTTTCTACCTGTGCCAATATATATTTTGCTAAATCCTTATAGGTCACCTTTAGCGTAAGCTTTTAATAAAGTCCAGCAGCTGAAAATGAACTGTTTTCTTTTCATGTGTTTATTTTTCTATATCAATCACAGCTTTCATATCTAACACAATGTGACAGGCATTAAGCCAGGTATGTTTCTGAAGGCATTCACATTAGCTTAATGATTTTCAGCATGCAAATAAAAGTACTATCTGCCTTAACTTCATTTCAAAATATGGCCTTTGAATATAGAGAGTAATCTGGGATATCTTTAAATCTGCTGCTCAGCTTGGGTTGGCAGCAAAAAGCTGTCAAAAAAAAATGAAGGTTGTCCTTTACAGAATGTACTCTTTTACTGCTTTAGTTCTGGAAAGTTTTTTTTTCCTTGGAGAAACAATACATTGCTACCACTTTTTATTGACATCGCTTATGGAGATAAGTATTTTAAGATAAGGAAAGAATTTTAAGATGGATAAAGGAGAATGCTTAAGGAGATGTTAGAAAGTGTCCATTCTTATATTCAATTTAATTACATAGAAAGTAATGTTTTGTTCACAACCAGAATTGACATGATATGGTAGATCATAAGATATCATATTCAAAACATTTAGCTTATAGGCATGAAGAAGTAATTTAAAGAGAAAAGTTTTTCATGTTCGAGCTGCATTCTTTCTTTTCCAAAGAATACCTTGATTGAAATATTGAATCCCTGGAATAACAGTTCAAAGACAGGTTCTGTTGCTATTTGTAAGGAACCATAATTTACAGGCAGTTTTTTAGCCTTCATAAGTGGAGTATTACTTTTTATTAATAAGCTCATTAGTAAAATGTCCACCAAACTGTATATTGATTATTTTTTTTCCTCTCCCTCCAGATAGACATGCTTGAAGGTGAGGTTTTGATACTTGCTAGCCAAAGTACACGGCCATTTAAACAACAGCAAGTAATCTGCTCCCTACAGACCAGTGGAGTAGCCCCATAGACCCACACAACAGGAAGGAAAAACACAAGAGAAATTCTGGTTCTGAGTCATGACTCATTTCCTGGTGTACTCATAGACTGTATAGATCTCATTATCCCCTTGCTCAGGGTGGATCAGAGAAATACAATTTAGACACAAATATTAGATCTTTAAATGTGATTAAATGAGTACAGTGGAAGTCAGCACTTAACTGAAACAATTACAGCTTTCTGCATAACTGAAACAAATACAGCCTTCTGCACACAAGTCTGAAGTCCATTCTTTGAACTCAACAGAAGAAAATATGTGCTTTGGATTTTTTAAATCATCAGATTAAAAGAGAATCATCATTAGGGAAAAGTCAAGTTAAAATATTTTGGTTTGTAAGAGAATAGTGCATAAGATATAATTATAGAAGAATTCCATTTAAAATGGAACATTATTTGGATATAATAAAAATTAGCTTATAGGTGTTTTTTATGTCATCACTGAACCCTCAATGATGAAAGCATCCCAGAAGAAAGCTGTACACTATCATAGTAAAATTGTAAGCATGAGAAGGCAAAATTAGGCAAGACAAGAAAACTTGTCAGGCAAGGAAAGTTGTAAAATCAGGTTGGACATGGTGCATTTTTAACTTTACAACTTCCAGGAAATTGCAGTGGAATTCCAGACTGTAGAGGTCAGACTGCCCATCTTTCCAAAGGACACAGGGTGTCCTATTTTTGTACTGAGTGAGATTAAAAAAAAAACCTCTCAAAATTAAATACAAGCTATCATATGCTAATGCAGGATCAGGCAAAAAAGAGAGAAGACATGTAGTATATTCTTACATGGGATTATTGTCAGGAGCATAAAGCAGCATGGACACTTGGAGTATGCATCCATTCTGCATTGGATGCCAGCTGATGCTGTAATTCCTTGCCAAATACTGTCACACGAAATAGATGACAAACTGAGACAGTTTGGATTGAAAATTCTTATTATCATATAAAGGTGACATGCAATCTCGTGGCAGATTTTTCTATATTCAGTTCACACCTATAGATGTCTAAATTTGAGGATTAACTAGCTTTAAAGGCCAGGTTACTTTTTGACTAGTACTTTGACTTAATAAGAACTGTTGCTGAGTAAAATCCAGTTCTTTGTAAACTAGTACTACTAGTTCCCTTTCAGTGCTGGATGTCTGTACAACGCACAGTTGTACACTACACCATTTATACTATTTATACTCCACTATTTATACTTCAAAAAGAGAAGTCTCAAAACAAAAAAAATGCTGGCAGATAGAAGATTAATGATTTTTCTTCCTGGAAACAAAATTCCACATTTTTCAAAATATTTTGAATTATTACTGTACTTTTTTCATATTCATATAAATTTCTATAGAGAAAAAAAGAAATTACAGTGAAAAGGAACTAGACATAATGAATGAATATGTCACAGAAAAAGAAGGCAGATATCAAATTTATATATATATAAATGAGATTCAGATCAGTTCACAAAAGGTATTTTCAAAGATATTAGTCTTAGAACTCATATAATAAGTCAGTTAAAATGGTACTTTTAAAATAATAATTTCACCAAAAAAATACAATATATTTTTATTTTTAAAGAGATTTATGAAAATTTGCAGTAAGCATACAGAAGAGAAACAGAAAAAGTAACTTTAAAAAATGGTTAAATGTCTAAAGAGAAAATTATTCGCATATGACAAAATAATAGGTTCTGCTTTCAGTTAGAATCACTAGAGGAATAGCAAATTTCCTGAGCTATGAATGATATTGCACTCAGGATCAAACTTGTTATGCTCAGTAACAAGCCAGGTTTTGCCTTTCATGTGGTTTTGGAGAAAAGATTTACATGTTCTCATTATTGCTCAACACTCATGAGAAAGCAGAGAGCAAGCAGACTCTCCCCACAGTTTGCATGAGGAAAAGGTTTCCATTTATCATAATGATCTCTTGAATCTTTTTAATCCTTTGTTAAAAGGAGCAAGACAGCTGCATCTGAAGTCCTTCTTCCAGCTCTGTATTACTCAGCTGTTGGTTTTTCATGGAATTTGGGAATTGGTATAATTAGACTGAAGGGAATTGGGTCATACTTATCAATTAACTCTGCTAATAGAGCTGTTGTGTCTAAATGCTCCTTTTGGGCATCTGTGTAAACACTTTCTCTTGGTAATTCTCTGCTCTCCACTTCTTATGAGAATGGATTGGCAGCTCCTTCCACTACCTACAGTCCATGCTTATCAATCTTTAAGTTAGATATATGAGAATACAATTTCTTTATTAATAAACAGAGTAAATAATAATATGACAAGAGATGGGTACGGTGATCTCAGAAAGCAGATTATGAATTTTGTGTAAACTGGACATCAGCATTTGTGACATTAGGAATTCTATACTTTGAATTACTTTTACAATTGTAACTTTAATCACTGGTCAATGAAATATAATTCAACTGCTGTACTGCAGTCTTTAATTCTATTGCAGTTTAATTTGAAAGGTTTGATTGGGTGGAAGGAGCTAAGGATTTAGTAGAATTAACAGAACTCAGTACTTTACACAATCCGGCCAGAGGAAGCAAACTTGGTAGTTCTTATTGATGAGGGCATCACAAAAAGAGCCAGAAGCTGTTAAAAGAATAAAGCATTTTTGAAAACAAATAGGTTACTTTGCAAATAATTATAAGTAAGTAGTTCTATTAGAAGCAGCAATATGGAGTCATGTGTCATAAGACTAATGAGGTATTAATAAGGTATTTCACTTCTCTTTTTCTTCTGCCTGATACAAGTTCTTTAGAGCTCTGTCCCTCAGTATATTTTGTATAGTTCTTGATAGAACAGCTCCTTAATCCTAATCATAACCACCAGTTCTGAATTGTTTTTCTCAAGAAAGAGATTTAAGCACACAGAAATAACCAAAAATTAAGTCAC
Source organism: Alethe castanea (assembly GCA_024734035.1). Lineage (NCBI taxonomy): Eukaryota > Metazoa > Chordata > Aves > Passeriformes > Muscicapidae > Alethe > Alethe castanea. The sequence goes on from JANRGV010000084.1 coordinate 36,037,778, forward strand.
AATAAAAGCCCGTTGCTGCCAAAGACCAAAGTGCCTGATTCCCTGAGTAGTGCAGTGCTTAAGCAGTGTGCACAGCATTTATATGGCAGGCTCTTGCTCAAATTCAGAGCTGATGTGCTAGAGATTAACTCCCACTTTCCATGTAAACCTGGTGTCATTCAGAAAACAAGCACTGTGCAAATCCAGAATCCAGATCCAGCAGGCCTTTTAAGATCACACCTAGCACACACTGACAAGAGTAACCTACTTCCAAGCTCAGTTGTCACTGCTTCATGTCTGTGGAGAGAAACAAGGAACACAATCACAGCCCTTACCAGGAGTAAGGAAATCACAGCCTACAACTTCAATTGTCCAGCTCCTGATGCTCAGATCTGTGCCTCCCACTTGATCCCTACTTTGGACTTTCATCCGTCTCTGTAAAACCACCAAGCTACTCTTCACAGGGCATATCTGCATTCAGGTTTTAGTTTAGACCTATAGTACACTGTTCATGGACACCTCCACATCAGCCCTGCTTACTTGCCTTGGATCAGACAACAGAATTTCCTCCCTTTCAGAGGTTGCCCAACTGGAAAATTCAGTACAATTGTCATCAAATGTGCTTTGTGGTAGGTTTTTATAGGAAGCAACTACCACTTGCAACAGAATTACCCCTTATTCCCTCCTTGTTCCCTTTATCTTGTTCTGTACATTTTAATTTGGTCTAGAGAAAGTCAAAGCACACAGCAAAATTGATAATAGTTATTTAAGTATTCAATAAACATATTCCATAACCCACCAACCAATCAGAGTGCATCATTTGTATTTATTTAGCATACTACCAATCATTGCTGATGGCATCAAGAACAAGAACATCTAGCAGAGAGTTAGAGCAAATCTTCACCAAAATTATGTAGCACTAAAGAAACAGCATGAAGTAAACTTGTCTTCATCATCATTGTCATCCTTCATCATCACTGCCGGGAACACATTTTCTCTACTGAAAGAGCTTCTCCCTTTAGAGGTGATGTGTGCCTTCAGATACAGATCTCACTAAGGAACCTTTATGTCTGCAAGTCTATGTAAGTCTGGCTTAACATCTTCTGTGCAACACTACGTCCTCTCCTAGGAGCCCTGTCTTTTACATTGCTTTCTGCTGCTTTCTTCCCACCTACTATATACACAAGTGGTATGGTTTTAGAAATAAAAAATAACAAGAGGAAAGAAAATGAAAATATGAGACACCAGTGAATTCTTCTCACTTGGCTAAAGCAAAATCCTACAGTTCATCGCTATCGATGAATGCAGTTGTATATATTGATTAAACACAAAAAATCTTTTCCTGCTATTTTCTCATTGTGAAGAAGGCGTTTCCCACCCCCAGAGTTCTTATAGTGCATGGGATTTTCTTCAACTCTTGAAGCATTCTAGACATGCTTTGATTAGCTCTTTCTCTTTGTGAACTAGAGGACAGAATGGTGACATAGAAGAAGAAGATAAGGCTCCTCTGGAATAGCTCAGATTCTGTCTGCCTGGCCCATAAAAGTCTAGGAACTTTTGTATTTCCTTTCCCATGGTCATAAACTCTGGAGAGAATGTGGAATTTGTGTCAAAAGGGAAGCCTACTTATTTAATAAGTTATGTTGCTTATCCTTATCCTTATTTAAGAATTTGTCTGAATCAGATGATTGCTATCAGAAATATCCTCCTCTGCCAAGAATCATGGGAGTATTTTTGTCTGGTAGGCCTTGTCTGAGATGGGGAAAATCCTAATTTAAAACTTCCTGGGCTCTTATTCTTTGTCTTCCCTATACCATCCTGGCTCTTGGACAGTAATGGCAGGGCCTTATATTTCAGTGCTTGAAAGGACCACATTCAAAATGAGTTGCGTAATGATATTCCAAGTATGTTGACAAAGAATTGTAAGTTACAGCAAAATCAAAGGACAAGAAGAAACTCACTGCCGGACAGAAAAGGCAATATAAAAGCTAACTAGGAAGCAAGATAGTGCAATGGAAGAGTAGAGAGTTAACACTTGCTCTGGCTGATTCTTCTGCTTCTGTGTCTGACACTGCAATCAGCAAGACAGTCCTTTCTCTGAGTCCATTGATTGCCACTAAACCACAATAAAATAATAAGAAAAAGCAGTTCAACTTACCAAAGCTGGTTGTACAAACATTCCCTTCCCCTCTGTTCCTGGGAAAGTAGCTATTATAGATGGCAATGTACGGGTCACTATTCCCTTAGGGACAGTGAATACTTGCAAGAGAGACTGGTTTTATACTGGCAGTATACTGGCAGTATTTAGCATTTGTCTGCATTTGGATAGATTCCAGTCATTGTTCAGTTTTGAATAAGTGTTTTGGGCATTAGGTATGTAACAGATTACTTTCATAATATGTTTTGTGAATATGAGCCTATTTTTTAATGATTTATATATATGTTTTAATTTTTTTACTGACCATAAAATTAATGTACATAAATGAAAATTAAATTCAGCATATAAACCAAAATTACTACAATGAAGTTTACTAAATCCCAGCATAGGGTCAATATTGTCATGTAACTTTGTTAACTAGTTATTATTAGTTATACAAAAGTAGCTCAAATTATCACTCTTATCTGCAACAAGTTCGAATGACATAATTCATTGGCTATTCTGAACAAAGGTAATAAGAAATGCTTGCTTCATGCCAAGAATACTTATCAAAGTGTGATTTGACAACAGCTACTTGCAACCTTTACAAGACCCAGAGTTGCAATTCAACTTGATCAACAGTTACTAAATATTATGGATCAAAATGGTCATTTTTCTTGGATTAATCTTTATATCCTTTTCTAACCCAGGATTGTTCTTATTTCACTTGCCAGTCCCAGTGCAAATTCGTTTCAAATCTTTTGGACTTTGCTACTCTGAGGAGTATATATGCATCAAATAAAGCATTTACCAAAAAATTACTGGAATTTTATACAAAAGGAAAGCCATACATTCGGATAATCAGAAATATCTCAGTTCAGCATTTTATGTTTTGTTCTTTACACAAACTAGTAAATTCTAGATTAAATATTCAAAAGCTGGAACAACACCTAAGTCCAGTCAGGGTTGACTTGATACACACAAGTAACTCAAAGGCTAATGTAATTAAAAATAGGCACTGTAAACACAAGCATTTAAATGTTTACACTGATTATGCAGAAATATTGTAACACATATAAATCTGCATGTGTAAATCCAAGACACAATTATGAGTAAGTGTATGTAGAAAAATAAGAGATTTCTTTCATCTGGGATCAAACACTGTGGATTTCATGATTATGAAAGGCTATTACTATAGGACAGAGAGTCAGTTTTTTTGATTGCTTAACCAGGCAAACCAGTGACAACTGGCAAAGGCATACGATCTCTTAGATCTTAGGGTGTATGAAGCATGCACTCTCTGACTCCCCATGAGAAAAAAAAAAGAATGCTTTCCACATAAGTGATAGGGAAGGAAACCTTATTCTTTCTAGTGTTTGTTTAGCAGCTGAACTTCAAACATTTTCTGAAAAGCAAACAACTCCAGGAAAAGGACAATTGAAACACAACAACCACACTGAACACATGAAAAGTTTCGAACTGCAACTGCAGATTAAATAACAGGTTAACAATGATGGGAACCAAATACATGGTCACAAATCCAAGATAAAGGGAGGAACCAATCTACGTAGGTTCATGACAAATGTTAATTCTTCTACTGATAGTTTTGTAGGGTTCCTGTTCATATTTTATACGCCCTAGAATGAGAAATTTCTTCTTTGAGTAATGGGGGATCATGAAGCATCAATTCCACACGAAGTTTATTCTTTTAATATATTTATATGAAACAAATAGCAGGTGAAAACATCTGCATTTTAAAGAAAGTTATTGTAGGTAATATGTATGAGGAAGTCAGCAAATAACACAATATCTTGGGTGCTACTGCTTTAGCCTATAACAAAAAAACAAAAATGTCTCATTGCCCAGAAGTACTGCACTACTGCATTGGACAAATAAAGCAAGAGCTCCCTCTGTGAAACTCTGGATACTCTACTTTGTTGTACTGAATTATATTTTACATGATACTGCGAATGCAAATGATGCACATTACAAATCAACAAAATTATTCAAAACAGTCAGCACTCTGAGCAGTAGACTGAACTATTTTTTCCCCCCAATATAAATAGACAAGAATTACAGGCTAAAACATCTAAGCTATTTATACTGCATGAGTTGTTAGGAAGGTACAAGACTGGAATTTCAGATGAAGAACAAGAACTCTTCTACTTGAAAGTAAGTTAAACCGCACTAATAAGAAACATCTGAGGATGCTTATTATTATTGCTACAGCCAGATAACAGAAGAATTTACCAATCTCAGCGGTTTTCCCTACATCTCTGTTGAAAGCTTCAGCTCTCACAGCAGGAACAACTCCTGAACTATCACAGGTGGTTCACTATATCACCCAGATCACCACAACAAATTACATTGATGATGCTTAGGGTTACTTTAATATCCTGTGTAGTAAATGGCAGTAGTTCAGAACTTGTTCCATGTGTGGTTGTTCCTGCTACAGAAGCAAGAATCTCCAAGTGAATGAATACCAAGCTGAGAAACAATAATTGCTTCAGCCAAATGAACTGTAATAATTTGTGTTTGCAAATTAAAATTCTGAACGCAAAGGTGATTCTTTAGTGATGCAATGCAGAAATAGGAATTGTTGCAACATTTCCAAGCTATCTTTGCAAGCATTTTTCTGCCTTATGTAAACAATTCTTAGAGCTATTTGTAATTTTTCACAGAACTTTGGCAGATAACCCTGTAACCAAGGGGGGAAAAAAGCATTTTTTCATGAAAAATAATCAATAATGCATGCTGGTAGTCAGCACTGTTAACATATAGCTGCTGTATTTACTGCCTTGAAGCTGTATAAAATGATTCTGAATGTCATTGCACTTTCTACAATAAGAAAGAGCCATCCCTTGCTCATATTTTCTTTTCAGAAACAAAATGTTTGCCAGCATACTTCAAATTTAAGTTGGAAAACTACTTTCTGTCCTGAAGTTTGTGTCAGTTTTACTTTAAATTTAATGTGCCCTGAGATAGATACGATTAATGTAAAAGGTAACTAAGACGTTAATAGCATGAAAGTCTGACTGTTCATTTTGAGGCTTCCTCCTCTTCTCCTCAGTGGCCAAGCTGACAAGTATTTTGGACAGAGAAAGGAGAACAAGTGCTGATAGCATACTGACTTCACAAGTTCTTTTCTCATACCCTGAGGAAAGAACAAATTTTCTTTAACTTCAGAATCACTTGTTATCTGGCAGAAATACTTATTGCCTGTCTGTCAAAACTTCTATCAGAATGTGTCACTTTGACCAGAGCACTCTTTTCTTGTCAAACTATGCTGTTGAGACAATTGCAACGTAATTGCTGAAGACATCAACCAAGACTGCTCTAAGAATTTTCAGGCACAGGCCAGCCGAAGTAAGCTGCTTCAGGAGTCTTACAATTTATTCATAAGAATGGCAACCAGCCTGAATAATGTGACTAGATTTCTGCCATGATTGCATTTTGTACAGTACATTCCTCTCCCAAAAAATACATTGTCAGAGGCTTGGTGTTTCTAGAATTAACAAACAAATTATTCAGAACTTTACAGCAGAATTTTACTGCTGGGGTGTTACTGAGTCTCTAATTTATACTCTGGCTTCGTGGAACTCTTTATGTTGACATGTCCCCAGCACTGGATGTTGATACAGCCCACCTGAATAACCTACTGGAAAATAGCAGGGGAGTGGGGTTTCTGGACAATAAGAAGTGTGTCATAAGAATTCAGACTTTATGGCATGGAAGGTACTCCTCTAGACATTACTAATTATTCCAGAGTTTTAATATCAATAAATTAGATTTGAAATATATATTTCACGATCTGGCTATGATTACAGGACAGGCAGGCATACTTTTGATAACTATAATCTTCCCAGCATTACTCATTTGCTGGAAATCAGAGTATCAGAGCTCTGGCAATTCTTCACGTTTTCTGGCTTCCTGAGTAGTATCTTCACTGCCTCTGTGAGATTAACTACACTAAATTTACTTGTGATGTAATCACACAGTTATTTGGGCTGACAGGCCTAGCAACATAATATCAATCTTCCCAACCAATGGCAGAAGCAGCATGAGGAGGGACAGCCAACATAGTTGAATCTTCCTTTGCTGCCAAAATGGTGGGAGGTAGACCACTGGCATCTGCTGCCTGTTAGAGGAAGTAGCTTTTAATTTTGAGTACAAGAAAAATAATTTACTCTAGAATCTAAAAGTGCGTACTGAGAAGTTCTATTTAATAACGAAACTTTTGGAAGAAGTCTATTGTGTTAATTCATCTCTTCTGATAAAGGACATCTAAATAGTGAATTGTATCTTTTGTTAATATTTAATGTGAGTCAGGCAACACCAGTGTGAATTTGCATTCATAATTCCTTTCTGAAAAGATAATTTGACATGCCCTCCTTTTTCACTTTGCTATGTAGCTTTAGTTGCAAAGATCATTTACTGTGCTAATGCCTTTCCCCTTCAAAACTGTCTGTGCTTGCTATGTCTCATGATGAATACCCATTTGTAAACTAAGTAGTGATGCATTATTATAGCTGAAGGGCATTGTTTTACCTGGATGTAAATTCATCATTTTTTAATGCATCACAGCTTGATGCTTGATATCTCATCAAGCACTCTGAAAGCTTTGTTGACACAGATTGATGATCCAAACAATTAACTTAATAATGGCATCAGGAACCGGAGATTAGTATTAACCAGAGAAAGAGTGGACTAAGTTCTTCCCTAGTGTATGCCTAATAAAGTCAAAGGAGGTATGTTTGGGAGCTATTTATTGCAAACAATTTATTTGATCCCTCTTTTTTTCATTTTCTGAGCTAATTTTAAGAGTCTAGCTATGCTGCATTAAGTACTCTGTGGATAACAAATGGAAGCATTTTTTAAAATAGGTTATGTTCTGTTACACTTTATAAATAATTCTCCTTTCTCAGAGTAGTTTCAGAAAAGTTAATAATTTGTGAATATTCTGTTAGAGCTCAACTGGAGATAGCTACTTCCCAGCTGTTAACTACTACACCTCACTTGAGACATGGTGTATGTATGGAGATGTGGTAACGACCATATACATCTGGTTTGCTCTCATGCATAGTAAAATGACATTCAGTAAAACCTTTGCTCTTTATTATTTTTGTAACTCGTATAACTAGAAAAGCTTTCTTGTTCTACACTATCTATCTCAATGCATCTCTGTGTAGACCTGGGAATTCCCTGAGGAATATATGGCATCATTTAAATTCAGACTGAACAGGTAATAATTGTCTTAAGGAAGATCTTCTGCTGTGGATTTGATGGATTCTAAAAGACTGCAACCTCATTATTATAACCTTTGTTATCAATCTTTCTGATAACAACTCATCAAAAACTCAGCATCTAACAGAATTCAAAGCAGTAACTCCTAAAACTAGGGAACTTAGTTCTGTCATGGTTTAACAGGAAGTCTAATGTCTTGTGCCAACTGATGTAATTGTACCTGGCAAACGGTGCATGGGAACTGCCAGTTTCAAGCTGGAGACTGACAGATGAGTAGCTTTTCTTTCTGAAGTGAGACAGGTGCTTGGAGTTAGATGTAAAGGGCTTAGGTATTGCCTTGAAGTTAAGCTGTTTCATCCTCTCTTCGATAGTAATAAATGAGAGAAATTCATGAGTCAGATGACTATAAAAGTAACCTAGATCCAAAGATGACACCTGCCACCATCTGTCTGCCTCTTCTTTTCCCCTTTTTTTTGAAGTTTTTGTCATTTTTTATAACATGGATAATTTCTACATCCTCATCATTCCCTTCCTCTACCAGAGTTTTTTAAAGTCAGATTTGGAACAAATTCTTCAGATATTTCACAGCAGTTGATATGTCTTTAATGGTACTGTTAGTGTTCCCGTGTTAACACAAATCCTTTTCCACTTGTACGTCTGGCACCACACAAAAAGTATGAGTGCTTAGCTAAGTAATCTTCCTACCTGTAAGGTATGACTACACACAGACAACTACTTATATTTGCCAGGTCTGTTGCCTGCATCAATGATTTTGCAGTTGTAATTTACTTACAGGAGCAACAACACCTTATACACTAGATGTCAAGGTACTTTTCACGACCTTAGGAATACTGATTTTAGTACAGTTGTTAACAGAGTAAAACAAGCACTCGTAACCATTTCTTGTATTAAGATGTTGGGTATGCTCAATATAGGCATCTTCTTGAGAGAAGGAAAAATCAGATTAAAGTAATTCTAAAGAAACAGACTGTTAGAGATGATACAACATGCAAATAAAGACGATGATACTCCATATACTATGCATTTATTTGCTTAAGTCTTATGCATTAAAAAAAAAAAAAGAAAAAAAGGAAAAAAAGCTAAGAAATGGAGGATGGTGACCAGTAGAGTCCACGGATAAAAGAAGAGGAACGACAGAGAGCTACATACAGCCACATAAGTTGGAGGTTGAATTATGCTCCTAAAGTATGATAAGCTGTAGGGAAAACAAGAATGCATACATAAGCTTGTATTTTAAATTAATTTTTCTGAAATCTTTCAGTTCTAGATTAAATTCTTTTCTAGTGCTCATGACTTCTGAAAAGCAGTGAATCTAAATTGAATCTGAAGAGGTAAATGGGAAGACATCTTTATCTTCTTTTATAATCTAAGAGTAAGGATTCATTCAAGAAAACAGGCTTGAAGTTAAAAGGGAATATTTTTATGAAGCACATAATTAATGTGTTGAACTCCCCACAACAAGATAACAGTGGTGTGATAGCAGCACACAGAAAAAGCATGTATTTAATGAATGTTGTTACACTAGACAGAATATTTAAATACATTTTCATAGGTGTAAAGCAATTAGGGAATTGATACTCAGATGTTTTGACAAACTAAAAAAAAAACATGGAAACGAAAAGTGAAATAATACTATATCCCCTTATTCAAACATCACTGTTATTACAACAGTTAAGCAAAACAGATCATGCACCAATACTCAGATTCTGAGAATTTGAACTTTTATTGTGCATCTCTTAGTTCTCTCCCTCCCTTCAACCCTATTCCTTTTCTAAGAAAAAGGTGTACATCTTGGATTTTTTCCAGTCAGTTCTACTATGTATAGTAGTCTGGTGAAGCTTAGTAAATAATGAATGGATAAGATAAAGTGTGTCTTTGACAGGCAAAATTAATGTTGTGATGCATGGTCTGGAATACACAACTGTTCTAAACATAAAAAAAAGTATTTTCTTCAAACATTGCTCAAATTGAATCAATTAACAGAAGTAGAATAGCTAAATATTTTGTCCACTAGCTAAATAATTTTTTCCACTAGTATATGCATGTGAACCTTTTCCTTCAGTTGGATGAAAATGCATAGCCCCTTTTAAAGAAGGTTAAACGTGTACATAGGTGTGTGCCCAGCCCGCACCCAGCAGACTGGTGCAGCCCAAGCACTGCCATTCGGGAGGGTATGTTTTACAGCCTGGGCTATAAAGAATCTCCTTTGTCCACGAGATTCATGTAGAAAATTGTAGATCATCTTAAAATCTACTGAAGGTATAATGATGTCAAAGTCACCACAAAAAAAACCCCAAAAGCAAATTTAAAAAAAATCAGTGTGTTAAAGTTCTTAAGTATGAGTATTTTAACATTGGCAAAGAGATACCAAGCAATGTGAAAAATTAGTTTCAAGTTCAGTTTAACTGAAAAATCTTTCTTTTGATTTTTTAATGGATGCCACCCTGTGCAATTTGTTTCAACTTTGCTGGAGTATTTTATAATGGCCATCACCAGTTCCTTTAAAATAATAGATAAATAGAGTTTGGCATACCGATTCCTGAGGCAGACTAGCCTATTTTATTTCTGTTGCTTGCTGTTCTAAGATTAGTGCAGTTGTGATGATAGCTTCTCAGTAGATGCTCATTAGGAAACTTGTCTTTTCTATGTACACAATTAAGAAAAGGAAGTACATGTAATGGTAGATACACTTTTAGGCTAACACAGTTAAGGACAAGTTACTTCTTCATTTTAAAAGTAGCTAGGTCTAAACACAGCTAGATGTGCCACTCATAGATTACATACAGGTTATTTTCATACTTAGTGACTTCTATTAGCACAGAAATTGAAATTTTCACAACAGGACTATGCAGATGAAAAGCACTATATTGTTTTATGCAATATATTATTACAACTTTTAACAAGAAGTTGGAATTAAAACATCTGCTACTAGTTTATACTGAGAAGACACCAGTGGTACAAAACATATTATGCCATTTTATAGACAGCTATAACGAAAACCTTGCTAAAGCAATGAGACTTGCCAGCTACTGATGAGACTCAGGAGAAATTCTTTAACAGATGTTTCCCACATCAAACAGATACTTCTCCCCCTCTGATTACCATGATCTTGAGAATTCATTACTTAATTCAATAATCAACACCTCTTCATCAGTCCCATTAAAAGTTAAAAAAAAAAAAGAAAAACAAATTATTGCATTAGCTTTTTCCTTCCACACAGCAGCTGATAAAAAATATTATGGGCCTAAGTCCCTTATGGTGAAATTTTACTACAGTATTTTTGTGTTCATGACATAATTAGGATCCTGTCAACATGTCAGTCATACACTGATGAATACACATCTCATTTCCTTTGCCATTTTAAAACCTACTATCCTCACAGTGCCTAGTGACTACAAGCTGACATGACCACATGCGTACTTCTTTGGAATTTCAACTGCTGTTCTCCAGGATTATTTATTATTATTTATTGCAAACTTAATTCAAAGAGCTTTCTTTGACAGCTATTATTTATTATTTTTAAATGTCCCTAATATACAGTGCACTGAATAATATCCCATCTGGATAGCCTCTTTCTTTAGCTGGAAGTTTCATCATTAAATATTGTTTAGACACCTATCAAGCAGAGATATCAAACCCTTTCTAGAATAGGTAGTCATCACCTAAAGAAGGTGCTTCAGTAGCTTATACCCTGACTGCAATTAGGAAGAAATTAAGTTTGAGATACTAAACAAGCCAGGAAATATGAAGGGTTAAATGAACACTGTTTGAACATGATACCCAGTTCTTCTATTTGTTTCATCTTCTTTGATTCATAGAAATCTTCAAACCTAGGTCACACTACTAATATTTTTATATCTATAACATATATACTTCATTCCTAAAATAACTTGCTCATCACACATATAACACCACTGCATAGTGAAGAACACAGTTTTACACGCAAAATACCTTTAAATGAACTGTAGCAAACAGACACTGAAAAAAAATTAATGCCAAAAAAATGTGAAAGGTCCCTTGATTTTTCACATTATTAGAAATGTTTAGAATTGTTGTAGCTTTTTGTCAAATTTTATAGCTCTTCACTTTTCACTGATTTTCATAAGGAAAATAACACAGCTCAATTTATTAAATTTTTTGTTACTTTTCATAGGTGAGTCAGGAGTAATATTTCAAGTGCAATCAAATTTTTCAGCATAGATGTGACATTAAAAAATCCCCAAACTCCTTGATTATCAATAAATATTTCTTTAAAGTAAGTAATCTCATTTAGTCTGGAACACAAGAGAGAGCAAATCACTGAATAACCGGATAATTCCAGCAATAATTTTTATAATTATATCCTGGGCAACAATGAAATTGAACATCCGAACTTAGCCTAGCAGCTTAAAACCTACACTTCAAAAAATATCACCTTGCCTACCTCTTGCACATAAATCATAGAGTGCCACCTTGCTTGTGCAGCCCTTACTTTCTCAACTGCTAAAAATTGCTGGCATCATTAACTCACTTCATATTATGCTATTTCTCTTTCTGCCGAACCTGTCATCACCTCATTTTCTCCTGCATGCCCCGGTTTGACAGATGCAGTTGCAGTAACACTTTTCTAGTTTTTGACTTATTCAGATTCTGCTATATTGCCAGCTTCCTCCTGAGAGCGCTGCTGGATCAGGAGCCTGCTTCCTATGCTTGCACATAGAACTAAAGCAGAGTTCCAAGCACCACAAGAACTGCAGTATTGTGTCCTACAGTTCGGCTGCTTATTTCCAACTTAACACATGCTGTGCATATTTATCCATGATTTACAGAAACAACCGACTTTTCCAAGGGAAATGCATACAGCCCACATCACTGTGGTCTAGGCATCTGTCTCACCGACAGGGACAGGGAACATATCCACATTCCACACAGAACATTGCACATGAAGTACATTCACAGCTTCTGAAAAATCAAGCAGATTTTTATTTTGTGTTGTTTCTATGTGCCTGATTTTTAGAGCTGGTGATTACAGCTATTCTTATGTGTACTTTACAAGACCTTGTATAAAATTGGCATATAACAAATAATGAGTTTCATTTTTCTTTAAAAATAATTTTAGAAAAGAAAAACTTTTAAAAGAAAAGAAAACTTTAAAATTTTTAAAAGAAAACTATAGTGGTGATTGCAGCATGGCTAGATTGATATGGAACCCTATCAAAATAATGAAACTACTGATAAACATTACTTCAATAAGGAATTTAAGGGGATTTAATTAACACCACACCCTCTCCCCCCTGTTTCTAGAAAATCTTATAATAAAATAAGTTTTGTGACATTGTTAGACCAAATGTAATTTTGTCTAAAAGCTACTCATTAAAATATGAAGCAAATCAATCCACCTGAAAAATCTAAAAAAGTAGTTACCAATATCAAGTTGGGGTGCCTGTAGAGAGATGTCAAATTCCAGTCAGCTCCTTTCACTTCAATACTTTAGAAGTGGTCAAAAATTACTATACTGATACAAGATATACTGATGTTGACAGGTAAATGTACAGGGTAGACTTTGTCTTTGAAGAATATACTGTAGTTTACTCTTTTGCAAACCACACTGTTTCCACTACCTTGCTCCCTCACCCCTGCTAAAAAAGAAACCCTGTATCTTATGTAGCTGTTACTTCTCTCAAGCTGCTGAGTGTTTAATTGTATCTAAACACTGTTTCAATATGTGGCTCATACAAAAGTATATGCAATCACAATCTGTCAAATAACCCAAATGTGGCTGCAAAGAGAAACTGTTGTCATAGATTGTTCTTACCTTCTTAACACTTGTCTTTGTTTTTAGTCTGCTTTTATTTCTAGCCTAGCTAGGATCCTAGAATTATTTCTGTGTAATATCTGCCAATTCAATTAACAGTCTGTTTACTTCCTCTTCCAGATCATTAATGAAGATGTTAAATAAAACCAGTTCTAACACTAATCCCAGGGTGCCTTGGCAGACATTTCTCCTCACAACATAATTAATCATACCTTTTGTTTGGAGATTACTTGGATGATATAGATGATGTAAAAGAATGCTGCCCACCTGCTTGGCTATGTTATCCACTGTGAACACATTACACCAATTACAGGAAAACTTCACTGACTTTATTTGCTTCTTGCCACAAGCCAGAAAATCAAGAGTGTTGACAAGGTTCTAGAGAAGAATTCTAAACCTTTTGGTTCCTGCTACCTGAAAGATAGTCCAGCAACCAGATCACTGGAAATGCTCTTCATAGAAGCACATTTCTAATTTTAGAAAAGAACACTTACTAATTAATGGAGGTAGAGAGATGCAAACTCTCAGGGTAAAGAAGGGGAAAAAAAAGAAAAGAAAAAAGACTCAAAACCATCACCTCCTAAAAGAAAGCAACTTATTTTATGAAAGTGCTCCCAAACAAGAGCATATTAAGATGAAACTCATCTTCCTTTGAATCTTTGATAGCAAATTCTATTTAGCTGGAGTTGGACCGTGTTTAAATTAATTTGTACAGAGATTTCTCAGATGGAGAATTCTCTGGACAATTTTCCACCCCAGATAATGGTCTATGTAAAGTTGTTACTTACGTGCTATCACCAACTGTTTTTCAGTGGTTGAATCTCCTGGTGCAGTTTTCCTTGCTGGCAAATCACCCTACAGATGATTAAAGCAAGGTCTTTCCCCTTCTGAAAAAATAAATAAAAATGAAGACATTTAGTGTGAGTTTCAACAGATTTTATTCTATTTGTATAAATAATCTCTATAGTTAGTGTTATACAATCTCAATAGTGGAAGCCACAGTGGAAGCTTCCCACTATCACAAGAAGAGTCCAGGAACACTACATTTTAAAACAGCAGTGTACTTAAACCCAAGATTACTGCAGCTGGTATTCTCACTGTGTAATTTACTGATTTAGATATTATTTATGTTATTTGTGGATATAAATCCTATAAATGTGTTTCTGAAGTCCAGTAAGAGGCTTTACTTTATTTTATGAAGTTCTTTCAGTTTTCTTCATCAAATTCTCTTTAGTATTAGATTAATCTTTCCCGAGTTACTCCAGTGTCTAAAACTTATTACAGTGATGGCACTTTTATTCACTGATTTATACAGCCTCTTTTTTTAAAAAAAATTAATTAGATATGACTTTAAATGGGTAATAGAACAGGTACAGTCTTATCAATGACCCTTTTTTATCTGTAATGGGCCATAATCTAAATAAAAATAATTAAAAAAAACAATCTCACCATTATCACCATAAATCTGCATGAGGGAATCAAAGTCAAAGGCTGATGTACAGTACAGAGAGTTCAAAATACCTGAAGGCAAAAGGAATAAATCATTCATAGTGTTGCAATGTTGCCAAGCCTTACACTGAAAAAGTGCATCCTAAAAAAAGGTTTTGTCCTTTTTGAACCTTCCGGTACTCCTGTCAAACCTCTTCCTCCTCCAGTTCTATCAAGTTATACTCTGCCAAATAACCTTGTTGCCAAAGCAACTTTCTCCCCTCTTCACAAAAGATCAGAAACTATTTTGCACAGAAGCCCCTCTCTTACTGCTGTAGCAGTTTAATCAGCAACAGCAACTATTTGACAGTTCTCTGCCAACAGTTCTTAGATACAGTATTTCATTATCAGGACAGGGGAGGCGAGGGGAAATAGTCTGAGTTGTCAGCATGTGCATGATACGATTAGGAATTTGAGTAACGAAGACTTTCACACAGAATTCAAAACCACAGCAAGAGCAATCTGGCTGATGAAGAATGTAGGTCTTAGACTCACAGGAAACAATCAGATTGGAAGAAACCTCTGCTCAGCAAGTCCCACTCAAAGCAAGGCAATGTTCAAAGTGAGATCAGGTTCCATAGGGTTTTACCTCCATGAGTACTCTCTTAATATGGAGATTTCACATGCACTCTGGGCAACCTACTCCTGTTCTCAACCTCTTTCCATTAATTTAATCTTCATTTTTATATAGAAAAATATTTCTGTTCCTAAATGTGTTCATTGCCTCTTATCCTTTTGCTGTGAGCCTCTGAGAAGAGCTTCTGCATCCTTAACTTTCCTTTTTCTTGAGCAGGTGAAGACAGAAATCAGAGAAGCATAGAAAGCCTTGCCTCTCTTTTCTGCTAAGCAAACACTGCTCTCTCAGGCTCTTGCCATGTAGCTCCTGAACATACTGGTGAAACTCGGCTGGACTCGCTTTAGTTCGTCAGTCTTCCTGTGCTGAGAAATCCAAAGCTGCAGGTGTGCAGTCCAGGTGCGGCTTCCTGTGATATAACTGAGCAGAACCCATGGCTGCCCGTGATGTAACTTAGCAGAACCAGCAGCTCCTCGTGATTCAACTTAGCAGAACCCATGGCTCCTCATGATGTAACTTAACAGAACGCGTCTCTCCCCCTGATGCAACTGAGCGGAACCTGTGGCTCCCCGTGCCATGACAAGGCAGAACCCATGGCTCCCCGTGATGGAACTGAACAGAACCCATGGCTCCCCGTGATGGAACTGAGCAGAAGCCACGGCTCCCCGTGCCATGACCAAGCAGAGCCCGCGGCTCCCAGAGCCTGCGGCGTTGCCGTTCTACTGCATGGCCACACGGGCGCGTCCCCCGTGTCCGCGCTCCCCGTGCCCGCGCTCCCGTGCCCGCAGCCCAGTCCTGCCGCTCTGCTCCGCCACCGCACAAACCCCCGGACAGCGCTTGTGAAGAGGGGTTATTCCACCCCAGGAGCTGGCCTGTGAAACACAGGCATCCTCTCGCTTCTGTACAAGGCCAGGCTTCTTTGTTCTGACTTTCCTCACGTCTAGAAAATACACTACATCTATTCACTCTGAAACCCAGCAAGTCATTTACCAATTCTCCTCCTTGAGGCCCAGATTTGTTTTCTTTTTTTGCTTCCTTCTAACCCCTTGAGGAAAAGAAGAAAAAAAAAAAATCTTGGCTGGCCCTTCTCTGCTTTCCTGGCTTGAAAGCCAGCAATGAAATGAAAATCTCAGCTGCAGTAATGATATGCTGCCTCCTTCCAGCCAGGAGGAAAAATCTTTTGAATCTCCACAAGGACAGGCAGAAATTCATAAAGAGCTAAAGCTTTTTATCCTACATCAAAACTGTCTCTAGCCTTTACCAAACTCAGCAAGATCTATCCTTTCCTTCCAAACTGTTACCCTTGACTAAGGCTCAAGAATAAAGTAGTGTTTGTAAGTTCTTTGGGACAGTCAGGAAGCTGGACATCACTTTTGGGTAAAATGAGTACTTTGGAAGACAAAAATAGAAATAAAGTTCATAAAAGGGGACATTCACATAACTTTCATTAGCCAATTTCAGTTCTGTTTTCCATTCTTTCTTGCTGATACGGTTGCAAGTAATAAATATATGTATGGAAGGCATCCAGTTTTGTTTAATTCACTGGCATTGTCTGAAGAGCAATGAATCATGTCAGAGATTTAAAGGGATTAGTGATAGAGAAGAGTGTAACCTTTCTTCCAATACAACAGCTGTTCTGAAAAATTTCCATAATAACAGTTGCTTTTAATTATATAAAGAATCACAAAGCCTTTTTAGCTTCATATCAATAATGCAGCTTTGATTCAAAAGTTGCTAAAGAGATAATCCGCAGCCTTTTTTGTCAGGGCCAGTTTGTGAATAACAATGATTTAAATCCCAATGTAATTTTTTTTTTGTTTTTTTTTTTTCAAAGGAAGGAAAGAATGGTCTTTATTTCCTTGGAACTTGGACTGAAAAATTACAAACAATGCTTGGAAAACATTATTCTCATAAAAGTCCTTCAAGAAATGCTACTGATGCCTAAACAGACACATGTAAAATAAAAGTATCAGAAGTATGGCACAGATACGAGGAGAAAAAAAATTTTTTAAAACACCTAGTCATTTTAATAAAATAAAATACCTAGTCATATCTAAACATTACTGATAAGCATAAATCATAAATCTCTATCTCTAGAATTGGTGTGTTTTACTAAAGAAGGATTATTTTTAGTAATTTTCTGGGCCCTGCCAAGTCAGTAAAAATTGCATTTCTTTATCTTCCACTCTTCCTGCTTCTCTCTGTGATTAAGTACTGGCCTCTGACTGCTTAATGCTTATTCATTCCTCATTTTCTGGGCAGATCACTAGTTTGTGAAGATAATTAGAGACCCCTGCTATTCCTTCTAAGCCTTGAATCTTCAGACTAATTGAAATGGAGTGCTGCATATACACATGCAGCTGATAAAGGCTTATAGCAAGGTGCTAAGAATCATACTATTCGTGTCACAAAAAGAAAAGTAAATCTCACTGCGTCTGCCAGGATGGAGCAACATTTTTGCTATGGTTGTCTTTCGTGGTTTAAGAATAGTATCCTTCAATTTAGTACTCTCATTGAGACACTCCAAACCATGTGCTACTCCCTCGCTTCCCCTTTCCCTCCCTTCCCACTCAGCAGAGGCTGGAGAAGAGACCTGGAGGCACAAAAGGCAAAGACCATGCATGGATTGAGGTAACAAGTTACTGGAAATAGCAACGAGATAAGAAAAAAAAACCAAAACTCAGCAACAATATTAAAAGCAAAAGCTTGCAAGAGAGAAAGTGATTCACGTACAAAAATGCTCACCGCGGGCTCAACCCGACCGAAGCCAGCGAGCACTCCCTCCGGCTTGGGAGCAGCGGCACCCAAGGGCTCCCTCTGGGAGGGACTGGCACCACGCTTACTCCAGCAGCAGGAGCCTTCTCCTTGGAAGAGCCCTTTCCCCCACCCCTGGCAATGACCTGAGGTGGTACAGAACGACCTCTGGGTCCTAGCCATGCCATGCCCCCTCCCACCTACTGCAAAAGTTAACCCTGTCCTGGCCAGAACCAGGACACCCTCACTGTACTTTGCCCAGCCATGTATCACGTATTTTTTTCTGTTATTACAACTTCATTAATCTTCTAATACTATCTGTGCTTTTGAACGAGTATTATCCTAATGTTTTCCAAGATGGCAATAAAGTATAACATTTAACATTGAAGAAAATATGGTAAATTCTTCATCAGGATCATATTCTCCTAAGTTCTTTTAGTTTTCCTTGAGGTGTTAATCTTTAATGTAAAACATGCAGCAAAAGTGAATACACCTCAGAGCAGTGTACATATAAATGCAGTATAGGCAAGAAGGCTACAAAGAATTTTTTTGCCTCTCTCCAGGTACCAATTTTCTCCTTTCATCTATTCCAGCATGTAGATAGCCTAGAGGCACTGCTGGACACTTTATCTTAAAGATCTTCAAGACTTTACCATTTGAACAAACTACTGCAAGCTCTAAATATTTTCTCCTCCAGACAAGTGTAGTAAGTTTTATTTAATTTGGGACGAGCCAATGTCAACAAAACAAGGAAAACTACTGGTGCTGAATTGTGTCTCAAGATGCTGTAAAGTTATGAGTAGTGTTAATGAATTGCCAAGAATATTGTCTGTACCCATCCCATGAATATCCAGCTTCAGTAAGATTTGCTATCCCCACCCTCAGGCAGTTGCACATTGCCGTCATATTGTTTCTTCAAATGAAGTTAAACTATGACTATAAATTATATTATGGCGTTCTGAATGGGTAGAGGCATCTATGCTGACAGATTTGAGTATCTAAAACCAACAAGGGTATGTGTCTGGGAAGGATGTAAGAACCTTTAAGGAGTCATATTTTTCAGTACAAACTTACAAAGTAACTTTTTTCTTTTCAACCATTTTCCAAATACTTTATTTCTGAGTTTAAGTAGGGTCTAAGTCTATTCTACTCCAATACTAATACATAATTTAATAACTGCAAATATATTTTCTCCTTTATGTATATTGTTTTAAGAAGAAACATTTAGGAAGGAAATTTGAAATGCATCATTTGTGTAGTACAGTGACCATCTCTGAATAAATTCATTTATTTTTGGATCTTTCTTTTTCTCCAGTTTTGCTTTCTAACACCAAAAAACCCCTCACTTACCAGCTTAATATAATCAGTGAACTTGCTGAGAAGACATTCTATTCCTTCTGCCAAGTCTTTTCCTAGGAAGCTAACTTTGTGTTATAGACAATTATCTCCACCCAGAACGTGGTCACAAATCAAGAGCTGATACCATTTTTTCTACAACTCACACATAGGTAGAATTGTTTAACTACCTCTACATATCTTGTTTTGCAAGAGAAGCAATTTCTTGTAATGGTCCCATGGTCAGCTTGAATATAAGCATGCTGAGGAGTGTAGACTCATTTGGAGCGGTCTCTGCAAATCTTTCTCCTGCTTGCTTAAAATAGTCACACAAGAAGGAATATATCTAGGTTTAAAGCACTCCATATGATTTGAACAGGCATATTGGTTGATCTGGTGTCACCAAAGGAACTACCATTTTTAGTGGGTTACTAGGTACTCTGATGGACAAAAGAAGAGGAATGTTTTAGTAAAACATTTCAATTAAAAAACAAAAAAAAAAACCAACAACAAAAAAGTAGATGGATACTGAATACTTAAGAATATAACTTATTAATAATGCCATTAAGACACAGATTCACTTCCAACAAGCCAAATTAAATTCATAATCTCAAAAGCCCCTGTCACAATTAAAAGCAAGATCACAGCCTTAGATCAGAATATCCTTCTAGAGGTAATTTTATTACAAAATGTAAAGTTTGAGATAGCTATGTTCAGAAGTCATATATTGAAAACAATATGTTGTTGCTAATTCCAGGCTAATGTAAATGATTAAATTAAATCTATCACCTTGGTGATAAACAAGTGAAAACAAAGTGAAAAACAAAGCAAAGAAAAAGCATTCTGGTAAAAGGAACAACTCAGAACAGTGTCTTTTCTAGTCTACTGTATACTTTCTCAGGAAAGCTCTAGGATCAATTTTCTCCACTTCCCGGGGGAAGGAGGCACCACTGATCAGATTGCTACAGCAGCTTAAAGAAGCTGCCATATTCTATTTTTTGGGGGAAAAAAAAATTGGTTTGCTTGGATTTCTAACAAAAGGAGCTGTTTCACTGCTATGAATCCAGACGGCAGAAGCATCTGGGAAACTCCACTGGCACTTGCAGACCGTACCTGGCTCAGCACACAATTGAGTCGTGTTCTCTGACGTAACTCACCCCTTACACTGCATAAGGGAAATGGGTGACTGCTTGAAGGTTTGCAGCAGGGTATCCAACAGAAGGAACTACCACTGTTCCTTGATGTGGCTAATGGAGAGAGAGACCCTAATGAAGCCCCTGCTCTAAATCACTGACTGGTGAGGTCCCTACCTATTGCCACAGATTTCACAGAGAGTTCCCAGTTTCCATTACCTTAGATGTATAGTACAGTTGATGGACGTCAATTATCACTGAATTTTAGGGAGCGTGAATAGCTTGCCTGTGTCTTTTTAATCCTAACTCCCTCTTGCGGATTTAACCCTATGGTTTGAGCAGCAGAAAAATTCAAATTTAAGAGAGATTACTTCCATTTCACACCCCCCCTCCTTCCCCCAGCAAAGTCCAAGAAATTAATACAGTAAGAAGGTCTCTTTGGAAAGAAGTATGATCTTTGGTGCTTGAAAGCAATCCATATCTAATTCCTGAATGAAAATGGTAAAATTACTCTGCTAAAAACTAACATGTCAAACTAGCCCAGGTTTTCAAAGGTGTTGCATTTTTTTATCTCTAGGGAAATCAAGGATTGTTATAAAAAGCTATCTTTCCTAAAAGAGTGGTGTCTTGTTTACAGCCAACCAGCCATTGACAGGTGAACATGTCATACTCTTAATCACTACCCAGGGAAATTCTGGCTATGTTGTGACAATATAGAAAAAATAGTAATTTTTAAAAATATAATTGCACACATAATTAAGCATTTTAGGGTTTTTTGCATCCTCTATCTGTCTAATTCTAGAGCATGTCCCCTCCGGAAATTTTGAGTACAATACATGTTTCTATAAGTATTTTTCTTTCTTCTTTAGTATATGAGTTGGAGCCCTAAGAATATGTTTATCTGTGACTAGTTTTCAATAGGTAGAAATTAGGTCAAAACTACTAAGTCTAACTATCCCTTTTACTTCGAAACCATTAATCCATTTTGAACACATACTCCATGTTCAGTGAGAATGATATGTAAGTTGCAGCAGCATTTTAGTATGGCTGCAACAACAAAATAAATGCAAGGAACATTCATACTAAAGCTGTTATTCACAACTTGGTTAATGATTTTATACTTCACTGCAGTTCCCAAAGAGCCTCCTTGACCTCCATCTTTACAGTAACTGCAGCTGTAAAAACGAACCTATAATAGTATGGTGGTTTTTTTTGTAAAAGAAAGCAATACGTCTCTACTAATAAAAGAATCTAAACACTCAAAACATTACTTATTTTCAGATATCTGACAAAAAATAATTTGACTATGTGTCTGTATCAACTGTGCATGACCCTCAAAAACCACTGGCAGACCAGGAATTTATAACCAGAACACATTCCTTGGACAGTGCAACTATTTGGATTAATTGCATTAAGATACTTAATTTTGAAGGATTTGGGAATGTTTTTACAAGGTTTAGGAAGGATTTCAATGAGATTACACGATGAGCAATTTTGAGTGTGCTTAACTCTTCACATTAATTCTCTAGGCAACCACGAAACAGATCACTCATCCAATTATTAATTCTTATCCAAGATTTTGTCACCATAAAGGGAATATCTTTGTAGTTCAACCAGCCAGTAGAAAAAAATCTCCTATGCTTTAGCAGTGCTAAATGTTTAGCAGTGCTGATGCTTTTTGTATGCTGGATTTGCACAGAGTGTGCTTGTACTCTTCATATGTCGGTTCTTTTGTGTTGCCTTCAGAAAAATGTAATTTTCCTATTTGATCTAAATGTTATTTAAGTCAGTCTATATTTAAATTGATCTATAGTTTCCATATGACAATATTCCTCGCCAACACCACTTTCAAAGCTCTATTAATTGCAAATTTAACTTAGGTATTTAAATTGAGCACCAATATCCTAAGATTAATATATCAATTCAAGGGAGAAAACACGCATAAACTAAAAAGTTTTAGCAGTTGGCTGTATTTAAACAAATTAGCCACATCAATTTCGTGCCAAATGTCCTGTTACATGAACTGGGACAACAAGGCAGAGAATAAGGGCTTCTATATAAAGTCTGGGAAACTGAATTTAAAAAAGAATTGCATCATTTTTATAATTCTGAGTAACCTGAAGTTTTAGAAAGAAATGTACTTTTCTGTGTTTAATTTTTTTTTCTAATGAGATCCCAACTGCAGTAATATATCAAAATGTGAGTGCTCAATGCTGAGCACACTGTTCTGCTGCATGCTATTATCTGAAGGTAAATATGCAAATGTACAAAAAAACCAAGAAACAACGCCTGCAAACACAATTGGGAAAAATAACAGAGGCAGCTGTGCACAGAGCTCCAAGAACACAGGACAAATTTATGAGCATATTGAGTAGACTTACTCAATTTTTGTTTTAAAAATAGATTTCACCTTTCACCGCAGATAATTTGTCTTATTTTCTATATCAATTAGTGTACAGTAGAACAGTCTGATTTTGTTCATGCAAAGGCAGATAGGAAGCTAAAAATATAGTCAAATATTAAACTTACACTTGAGTGAGATTTATTTGATTGATTGGTTTTTTTGTAACTTGCACATTTAATTACCTGTGGGAGAGATTCTTGTGGACATTGGATTTTTCAAAATCAAAATAAAGTGTGAACAATTATTGATGGAACTACCTGCCAAGAAATGTTGAATTCTAATACAGAACTCTGGAATAAATTTAATGAAGTTTTTATTTTTTACATTTAAAACTTGCCTTGTATCCTGGGATTTTCAGTGTTGAATCTAAATGGCAGCAACTGAGATTTCCTGACTCAAGGAAACACTTTCACAAAAGCAGCTAAGGCTGTTCTGTTTGGAACGCTGTAAAACACAAACACCTGTGTATTTCTCACTTGGCTACACTATTAGGTCACAAAAAAATCATATCAGCAATAATATTGCCCAACAACTGTTCTTTATTCAGCTGTTATCATTTAGGTACTTTTACCTATAAACTATCCTGATTTAGAGTTCAGCACTGCTCATTTTCTTCAGAATATAGAACAGTCAGACTGCTATATTACAGTGCTATTACCTCTCTTCCCTTTGTTGCAAAAATATTATTACATGGATTTTATTATAGCAAAGAAATTCCCAAATATTTGTCACCACCAAACACTTTAATATGGCAGCTTGTGCACAGATTGTGCATACATGGAATTCAGCTTTTACTGGAATAAAAGTGCATGCAAAAGGTGTGTTAATGCAGAATCTCAGGTTATAATTCATGTACATAAGTAAAAAAATGGCTAGAAAACTTAATTAATGGTTACTATTGGAACTTCTGATTCATCTGCAGAATTAGATGTGGAATTGAAAACCCAATCTGCTGTAACACACTGCACAAACCATCTACTGAAAAATATCCAGCCACGAAATGAAATCCACTATTATGAAAAACATTATATTTGGCTGCCAAGTGACAGGAACTATTGTCTGTACTTTTAGGTACTTTAAATATTAATACAGAAACCTGAGTTATGTATCAATTCCTAATTGCTTGAAAGAACAGTAAGGCAGAATTCTAGAGCAACAGAAAAATCACTTTTGCATGCCATTTTTTAACATTGCAATTCTCTGACTAAAAATTGCCTTATTGTCTTGATATTAAAAGATCACAGCAAAAACGCCTGTGAGAAAAAGGAAAAAGGCATTTGCAACAAGAGCAGCACACCCTAGCTTCAGCAGAAAAAAAATTATAGTTCAACAAACATCATTTAGGCTGATTTATCCACTTCCCTTCATGTTAAAAAAAATTAAAATAAAAATAAATTAGGAAAAACACATTTTGATAGTGTCCAGATAGAAGAGTGGATATGGGCTGCGTCTATAAGGAACAACATTGAAAGTTTTTGACCAGTGTAAGTATTGCCTCACAAGCCGGGCATTAAGAAATGGTGCCCAATGTTCTACCTTGAAATGCAAATTCACGCAATTTTCTTAGAGCTCGCGGAGTTTATTACGCCTTCAAATGCGGCGGGTAAAGGAACCTTTTACTTCTGTAAACCTGGTCTGACTGCAGAAACCTATTAAATACCGACTACTTAAAACCTGAAATTAATTTCTGATTGTGGATTATGTCTTTAAGAAGACCAACAGGGAGGTACCACGACAAAGTCAGACGCACGAGAAGCTGCTACTCGTTAGGGAACGAAGCGGAAAGGCGGGGGCGGCGCTGGCGCGGCCCTCAGGCGAGCGGGAGATTCGAAGGGCGGCCATGGTGGAGGGCCCGGGCTGCGCGCTCTGCGCCGAGCGCCTGCGGGCGCGCCTGCGCCGGGGACAGCGCGTGCGGGCCGCGCGGGGCGGCGCGGTGAGGGCGCGGGGACGGGGACAGGGCGGGGAGAGACGGGGCACGGCACGGCCACCGGGACAGGGACAGGGACAGGGCGGGGAGAGACGGGGCACGGCCCGGCCACCGGGACAGGGACAGGGCGGGGAGAGACGCGGCACGGCCCGGCCACCGGGACAGGGACAGGGCGGAGTGAGACGCAGCACGGCACGGCCCGGCTCGGCCACCGGGACAGGGACAGGGCGGGGAGAGACGCGGCACGGCATGGCCCGGCCCGGCTACCGGGACAGGGACAGGGACAGCCCCCAGTGCCGCGGCTGCCGTCGTTGTGGGTTGTGGTGGGTGTCATCCCCGAATACTGGCTTTATTCTTCCTTTAAGTTGTGAAATATTCTTGTCAGCAACGTAATAGGTCTCGGCAGGTCGGGTGTGTAAAAGCGATGCTGAAGCTGTAGAAACAGGAGCTTTGAGGAGTAATGAAGGAAAGCTTTTGGAATCGGCCGTGTTAATTTAGGATAAATTTCAAAATACCACGTTGTTTTAGGAAACGCTAAAAACCAGGACAATTATTGCTAATCTTGCTTATTCATAATCTCCTCAGTCTAGGCATGTCCTAGATGCTCTTTAAGGTCCCTTCCAAACCAAACCATGCTGTGATTCTTATCTGTGTGAAACATGAGAAAGGTACACATTAACTTGCAGAAAGGGGGATTTTACTTCTATATTTTTTTAAGCAATTTTAACTAGACCAAGTATTTAAATAAAGAGTGTGACATCTGCTTTCAGTGTACACAGTATGTAATTTCCCTACTAGTTTTTATCCTTTCATTGACAACATAAAATAGTTCACTAGTATAAAGCTGCTGGGACTCATGAGACCTTGTAGCAGAAGGAGAAATCAGGGTATCAGTAAGCAGGCCTTGGCTGATGAGTGTTTAGGTACTATCCTCTGGTTTTGATTACAGAGGTATCTTTTTTTTCCATGCCTCATTTTTAAAGAGACTGTATGTTGCTTGTGTCCCAAGTAAGTATATTGGATACCTCCAGGCAGAAGGTTGGGGAATTTTAACCACTTTCAGTGTGTATAAAGCAGTGTAGGAGTTTGTGATTAAGGCACAGTAAGATGGTACTTCAATGAAACAATTTAGGAAAGAATGTGGTTGAAAACACATCTGTCTAAGATATGTTTTAAAATTAGTCTTTATAGGTTAATATCTTTCAGGACAGATTTTTGAAGTAAGGAATTATGCTCCTATGCTCTTTTCAGAAAGAAACATCACTCCTTCGAATAGATTTGTTTTCATCACTTTATACAGTAAAAGTCACCTCAGGGCATCATCTATTCATTGGAAAATGACCAACCTAAGGATTTCACAGGGGCTGCTAACCATGGCCAAAGCCATGCTTTGCTGAAGGTAACAGTTTAGGAGAGTTTGTACTATGATGACTGTAAGGGTTTGCCTGATACCAAAGAGGTATGAATTTAATTTCAAATATTTGAAAAGACAAGTTAGTTTTCCATCTCAGTCATTTCTGATTCTGGTTTATTTTAAACAAACCTGAGTGGCTTAAAGTTAATTTTAACTTTGTTGTATGGCAACAGACTCCAATACTTTTATTGGAAAGCATGAACTGTTTATATGGGAGCAAAATTTTGCTATGTTCGTATTTTGATAATGAACAAAGTAAGCAATGTTATGCAAGAAATATTTTTATTTTCCTACTTGACAGAATAATAATCATAAAACTCTCTAAATGTATATAATTTCAAGGTAATAATACAGTGGGAGACTGCATAGAGTAGCTCTGAAATGTCACTAACTAGCAGAAGCCTGGCTGGTTTGCCAGAGTTGCTTTCATACATATTTGCATTGAAATTGAGTGCTGCAGTTGAAGCACTGATATGTGTATCTGCCTTGCAGTCAGGGCTATGGTCACACTGAATCTGCTGCTCGCAGGTTTCAGCAGGGTCTGAAGGGACCTCGGGGTGCCAGTCAGGGGAACTTTCACAGGCTGAGAAAAATGGGCTGGTAGAAACTCAAGTTCAGCATTGCCAGGACTTGGAGAATCCTGCACTTGGAACAGAAGAGTGTCATGGAACAGCACAGTTCTGGCTGCTGCTCAGATGGGAAATGGCTCTGCATCAAAAAAGGACCTAGGGTCCTGTAAAACCTGAGTCCATGTCACCAGTGTGCCGTTCCAGGGAAGAGGGACAGCCCCATGCTGGGCTCTGCAGGTTGAAGAGTGATTCTTACCTCTGATCAGCACTTGCAAGGCTGCACCTGGGTTTCCAACTCACCAATAATAAGACAATAATAACGTACCAGAGTGAGTCATCTGGTATGATTAGCAGGGTGAAGCACATAGTGTGCAAGAAGCTGATAGAACTGGGATTTTATTGCTCTCCTCAGCTACCTGTAAGGAGGGTATGGAGGAGACAGAGCTGGGCCCCTGTTGGATGTGGAGAGTGGGTGAGAAGCAGCAGATGCAGGTGACAACAGGAGAAATGCTTGTTAGGCATTTGGAAAAATTTTCCACTGCAACGATAGTCAAGCCATGGAACAAGGGCCCCAAAGAGACTGGAGTGTCCATCCCTGGAGCTGCTCTGAATTTGACTGGGCCCTGTATTCTGCTTTGACCAGGTGTTTGGACCAGATAACCTGTAGACATCCCTTGTAATTTCCATGTATTTTCACATGCTAAGCAAGAAAATATGACTGCTTCAATCTCACATTTATCTTGTCCTCTAGTAGTGTCCCTCTTGCTGCTCACCTGCTTCTGAGATTAGACTTTAAACTAGTAGGAAGAGAGAGATCTCTGTGGACCCAGTGGAGGCTTTTCTGTAGTACACAATGCACTATGCAAAATACTGAAAGCCTATTATTAACATTTGAAGAAGGGTATAGATCTGAAAATGGCAGAATTGACACTGACATGTTTTTAGTATTCAAACTACCTGTTTATTTTACACCAGTCTGAAACTCTTATTATAAATTCATGACTTGAAGGAAAAGGCATAAAATTCCCTGATAAAAAAAGATATATTGTTTCAATTAGGAAAAAAATTGAGCTAAGTTATGATAGCATTAGCAATAGTGACTGCTTCCTGGGTTAATAGTCCCATTGTTTTAGGTAGAATGCTTAAGGAGAAAATAGTTAATGTTGTCCAAGTTGAAAAATAGTTTCATACTGCTGCTTGCTGAATGTGTATGGGTGCTAGAATCTAAGCAGTATAAATTCTGTAATCTTTGTGTGTGTGTGTACTCATTTTTCAGACTGCTGCAAGTAAAGAGAGAATCTCTGGTCATGACTTCCTTGTTGGGCATGTTTACAGGGGTGTGGAGACATTGGGAAAGGAACTTTTTATGTATTTTGATCAGAAAGCTTTGAGGTAAGTGAGAAAAAGGCTTCCTGTGTATTCAGACTGAATGTATTTGGGGAGTCATCTTGTTCTTGCTAATGGCACTTTCAGAGATTTGAAAGTGTTACAGAGAAAGTTCTCATCAGCCTCTCTGCAGTACAGGAGTACTGGATATAGTCACATGTTCAGCTAATTTACTGCTTTACTGCAAGATTCCATGTAAAGGTATCTGAAAAGGACAGTTATTTATTGACATGCTTTGTTTCAAACAGGAAGTTGCATTTTCTGGAGACAACACAGTTACAGTACATGCAGTGCATTCAGATGCCTGCAATATTGTGTAGCACTAAATAATTCTAAAGTCTCACCTTTTTACTTTAAAACAAGAAATCGTCAATCCCTTACTATTAGTTCTCATTCAATTACAGATCCTAGGTTTAATTAGCATGCCTTTTCTATGTGTAATTAAAAAGATTTCTATTTGCCCTGTTTCAGGACATCAAAGGTAATGAAACACTTTAGAATTAAGTTTTATAAATTTCTTAATGCTTTTGAATGTAAATGTATAATGATGATTCAATTTTTTTTTCAAGTCATGAACTGAGAAGGCACTAGGATAGGTAATAATTGTGTTTCTTAAAGTTGCTTTTAAGCAATATACTGGAGCTTGGTAAATAAAACCATCAGCTATTAAATTGAATGAAAAAATAATTTTCTTGAAGCATTTAGTGCATCATCCTTTGTTAGCAAGATGGAAGAATTTGGTTTAAAAACAAATTTGTCTAGATTTAAAAATAAGTTTGGCTAGTTAAGCCTGTGCAGTTCTGCTCATGGCACTTGAGAATTGAAAATGGCTATTGAAGATAAGTGATTGAAACAACTATATCACCTGAACTGACTTGTAGAAGAGTTTTGGAAAGACTACAGGTTTTTAAGTAACTCATAGCATTATTTTTTTTTCATATTTTAAAGAGTTAATTTTAAGAATAGACTTAATGACATGCTGTCTTAGCCCATCTGTAAATATTGAAAAAGGCCTGTCCTTCCTGAAATGTAAGGAATCTGGACTTAAAGGAAATATGGACTCGATATTGCATTTCTTTGGTCATTTATGTAGTTTAATCTGTTAAATCTTGTAACTACAAAATAATCCACTTTTTCTGATATACAGTGTATAGTAATAGGACATTCCCTCTATCTTATGGTTTTTAGGACTTGATTGTACCAAGTGAATTTTTAATAAATAAAATGTATGAGATAATAGTCAGACTTGTCCTTTGCTCAAGCATAGCTCCTGGTAGAATATTTTATAAAACTTAAGACCTCTTAAAGCATTACTAATCTGTAAGATGAATGCTTGAAAGGGTCTGTTCTTCTACTTTGCCATCTGTTCATTTTTCAGTTTATTTCTTTTATTAATTTTTAATTGATTTGCAGGTTTTGCCTTGGTTGTAGGCAAAGAAAAGCAGAAAACAACATATGGCAAATACTAATTACTCTGTTTATGGTGTTACTGGACGTAGCTGCAATGTGATAACAGTGGTGGCAATATGGGGAGTAAATTCTTTCTTTTGATACCAGGTGACTTCTGCCTGATTTAACAGAAAATTTTCTGGTCAAGTGTCCTCATTTCTTTCAGCCTCCCTGAAGGTTTAAGAATCTATGTTGGAAGATCAGCATGTCAAGTGAAAAAAATTCTAAGTGCACCAGAAAATGGTGCTATTTGATGGTCAGGTTTGACTTCTGTATAATGAATTATGAAGACTACTTGAAAACAGCTATGTTTTGGAGGGATTTTTACTTGGGGAATATTCTTTATTCTCTGGGAGTTGAGCATTCTGTAAGCTAAATTTGTTGCTATATGACTGGTAATGACTAGAATTAATGTACATACATACTGACTTAGGTAAGGTTCGCAATTCTAAAAATACTGGTGTAAGCTTGGAAACCATAGTGAAGTTAAAATAACTATAAAAACTCTCTTTCTTTCCGAGGATTCACTTTGGTATGAATGGTTCCATGCACATTAATCCTGATGGAAGCAAAGACAGAAATGGAGCACAACCAGTTTTGGAGATACAGTTTACAGAGGAGACTGTTTGTTTTTGGGATGTGACAGTAGAGTATAGGTAAAGCAGAAACTAATGAAACAGTTTATTTTTTTTATAACATTCTTTTAAGGTAAATGAGAAATCATGTACAAATTATTAAGTACTTGGACTCTATGAGGACAAAACTTTCTAAACATATATTTATTAGTGTGGTAATTTAAGTTTGTTACTTTTGTATCAGACCTTATATACAGCATACAGTTATAGTTGTTACAGTAGTTTTATATATATATATATATATATATATAGTATAGGTACTATATATATACTATAGTATATAGTATACTATATAGTGCTATAGTAGTAGTTATAGTGTCATTAGGTAGTGTCAAGACTGGGAATGAAAGTTGGATTTAATTCTATCCTTAGATCTGTATGCTGACACCATTGCTGTTAATTTCTATCCAAGTCTCATTTCTCAACAAGGGTGAGAAACAACCTGTCATGATTACTGGTTTCGAGTTTTTATGCTCCCAAGGATGGGTTTTTATTTTTTTTTATTTTTGGAAGATAATTTTTATAATTTTTATAATTTTTATAATTTACATCAAGCAGATGTTTATGCCCATTAGCACTGTACTTCACAGTGCTAAAAAAAAAACAACACCAGTGTGCTTGATTTTAAAGTGATTGACACTCTTGAGTGGAAGTGGGGATGTAAATTCAGGTAACATATATAAACATACTTAAAATTACAAAACACAAAATCTCATGTAAGCCAAGGCTTCTTGTACTGTATTATTTTCAAATGATTACACTTATCATTTATACACTTATTATACACTTATAATAATATATATCTTAAAATATAAATACATATATTTTAAAGTTTTGTAACTACTATGACTAATCTACTACTACAGATATTTATTACATAATTATAATTGGTTAGAGTGTGGTGCTAAAGTAATGCCAGGATGGTAGGTTTGATCCCCATTTGGGCCATTCACTTAAGGGCTGGACTTCATGATCCTTTTGGGATCCTTCCAACTCTGAATATTCTGTAATTCTTTGAAATATAATATATAAATATATTTTACATATATTATATATATATACATAAATGTCACGTTGTAACTAGTGGACCACGTAACCATACAGTTAGGTATGTTTGAGGGTCCAAACACATGGGCTTTCCATCTTGGAAGTAGTTTTAAAGCAAGGAACTGGCAAATATTTTTCAAGCTAATATAAACAAAATGAGATGATTTCTTTTATGTTGGACTAGATGCATGTTCCATGTGTGTATCATTGACCTGTTTTTGGAAGAGTTGTTTAATGGAATTTCTATGCCACTTCCTGTCACTTGTGTTTTCATGGTTTCTATTATCTGCATAAAATGTTCTATTATAATGTGTTGTTTTTAAAACCACACTGCTATGTTAGAATATATTTAAAATAAAAATTAATCAGTGTATTTTTCTCTTCCAGAAATGCAGCTGAGTGTGAGCAGAAAGTGAGGATGATGGAAAGTTTGGATGTCTGTTCTCCAAAGTTTAGCTTCTCGAGAGCAGAACATGAGATTAAGCAGCAGAACACCCGTATGTTGTGTGATGTGTTACTGGATCAAGCAGTATTACCTGGAGTGGGAAATATCATAAAAAATGAAGCACTGTTTGATAGTGGTCTTCATCCAGCTCTTAAGGTGGGTGAATGTCTGAAGATGATTTTTAAGGACACCAAAATATTAAGAATTTAAATATTTAATTAATTATTTAAATTTATTAAATATTAAACTTATAAAATTTAAATATATTAATAATTAAATATTTGTTTAAAATTTTGCTACCTTCTTGCCATTATTTTGTGAACTGTAATTTCATAAGTTATTCTTAGACACTAAATTAATGTTTTATCATTATAACTGGAGGGTTTTTGTCACAGCACTTCTTGGAGCTGATTAACTTCAATATTCTAAGTCTGGCATCCTGTT
>JANRGV010000084.1:36070056-36103227 GCA_024734035.1 Alethe castanea
CATTATAACTGGAGGGTTTTTGTCACAGCACTTCTTGGAGCTGATTAACTTCAATATTCTAAGTCTGGCATCCTGTTATGCTACCGTTAAACTGACAGTCCATAAATAAGGGAAAGTGAAAAGTGCTCAGTTTTTTTTTGTTCATTTACTGCCCAAAATAGTTTATGTGGTACAGTCAGTGATTTTCACAGCTGCTTCTTCCACTTCTTATCCTGCTAGGTGGCATAAATTGTTTTTTCTACCATTATTTACCATACTTTTCTGTTTTAAGATCCTCAAGCATGTGTCTCCAAACTTTGGTTGAGAAGATGATATTTGCAAAACAGAGATTACATAGAATGTAAATGGAAGCTGGTGAAGATTAGTAACTGAAAAGTTTTTTAAACATAGTATTTTGAAAATTGTTCATAGGGTCAATCTGGATTTTAATTTTATCTGCAATATGGCAGAAAAAAAGAAAAATGTGGTTTAAAATTTTGTGTTAAGAAAAATATATTTGGTTGATACATCTCTCTAATTGTGATGCCTTTGACTCATGTATTCTTCCTGAATATCTCTCAGTGGAAAGAGCTTCAAATGATCGGTAATATTATCCATGAGGAAATTAGGAGGGATGTGAGACTTGCTAACTCTTTGTGATTCATGTGATCATGAACTCTTTGGTCAATATTTGGGAAGACAACTGAATTTTCTACTATGTGTTTTGCTTGATTGTGGCAAAGCATGTTGTTAGGTATGCGAGCAGTGAGTTTTTGTAGTATAGAATATGAACGTGTACTGTTTTACTGAGATGATACATATAATATGAAGTCAGGGAATTGTCACATCATGAAGAAAAGCAACTACACATCACTGTTCAAAGTGCACCTACCTCATAGGTCTTTTTTTTGCTATTGTCTCCTAGCACAGTAATACTCTAAAAATCATTCTTTCCTTTCTTACAGGTTTGCCAACTGACAGATGAGCATATACGTCACTTGGTGAAAATGACACGTGAGTTTACCCTGCTTTTTTATAAGGTATCGGCACATATTTTGGAATATTTCCAAAATGTTACTCTGTCACATTAGTTGTGTGTGATCTGGTGAAAACAGTGTAAAGATGCAACAAAGTGTTTTCATGAATAGGAATGTCAGTTCGTGTGCTCTTTGTTAATTGTGAATTGTCAGATGATGGAAAAGTAGAGGGAGTCAAGATTGTCAAAATATTCAGAGTTTGGCCCAAAAGACTTTCACAGATGCTGCCTGACATGCTGGCCAGTTCAGTTTTTCTGTGCATGTGCTGTTATGCCACTCTGAACATGTCAGAATTTATGTGGGCTAAGCACAAAGTTACATGTAAGATAACATAAAGGTTGCTCTTCAAACTTGGAACTAGAGATTGTCCCAGGGAAATATGAAGGTAGTTGATGTGGCTTCCTTTATAAAACTTCAAATAGCAATTAAATTTATTTGACTAAATAGTTTGCAACTTCTAACAACTTTTTTTTTCCTAACTGAAATAATGGTTTTGGTAGATAAAGTGAAATAAATTACAGTTTCTCCCTACTGCTGTAACTTCAGTAGGGCTTAGTTTCTTCCTGTGTAAACTCCATAATTCCTGATGCTCTTTAACTTTCCACAATAGAAAAAGAGAGAATTTGACCTAATTCTATGTTTTGTTTCTTTAAGCTGCATGCAAAGAAATGAACTGCAGTAGTGACATTTTTGTCTGTTTCTCTTGATGTTTATGAAAGGCAAGGAGCTAGCACTGCTAAAAAGAATTTTTTTGGTAGGTGAGGGGGAGGGCAGCTAACATTCCTAAAATCATAAAGGCTAAAACTGTAAGTTGTTTAATAGTCTGCTAAATGCCTACTTTCCCTCAACCCACTGAAGAGTACTGAAGTTTGTTGGCTAGGGAAATGTTTTCATTTCTCTGAACTTCATAGTGAAGTCTGCCAGTAAAGAGACACCATCTAGTTCTGAAACAACTACAACACTCAGAAGTGTAAAGGCTTTTAGATTGATAACAAACAAGTTAAACTTTCTGTTTAGCCAATTTGAAAAATTTTGTAGCCACACTTAGCAAGTATTCATCAGGTACTTTTAAGAGGCCTAGCCTCTTCTCCCATCTTAGAGACACAACAAAAATATGTTACTATGAGGGATAGTGCTTGAAATTTTTTTTATAGACTTACGGATTGTTTGCAGTCATCATACCGTATCATTACAGATGCAAATATGAAGAATCTTGTTTGTGGAAAAAGCTGTTGCTTTTGTTTGGCTTTTACATAACTGAGTGGGAAAAAACTACTCATAAGGAACTGACTGAAAACCTTGAGGAGGCAGCTGTGAATATTCCTGCAAATATATATTAGTAATTCCTTCTGATTGAATTACTAGTTTGCAATGGCATAAGAATTCTCTTTCAGCAAGACTGATGAATAAGAGCACAGCAGAAGGAAATACACTGTGCTCAAAGACACGTGTTTTGGAAGAACTCCAAGGGTCTTCATATATTAGGGGGCTAGAGCTGCTGAACTCTGTCAGAGCTGTGCTGGTGTTGCTGGGTCAGCTCTGGCATCATTTGAACTGTGATCAAGCATTTGTGATTGTAGTGCAGAAACTTGTGTGGCTCTGCAGAGCTGGCTGCATCTCTACTGGGATCTTCTTGTTTGGATTTTTTTTTTGCCACTTTCAGCTGTAGTGTGTCTATGCTGACTTCATGTGTATTTTGTGAAATGTCTTGTGAAATGTGCCTGCCTGTCAGCTGTCTGAAGCCTCTTCAGGTCACTGTGCCCTTGGGCTTGTACTGTACTTAATTTAATATGGCTTTCTGCCAGAATCTGGGGAGCTTACTGTAGTGCCAAGTGGCTTTTCGTGAGCCAGGTTGTCTGGCATGGCCAGGGCTAAGATGAAGCTGAGCAACTTTACTGGGCACTACCCAACATTTACAGAATCTCGAGAATACTTCTGTATTGCACAGTTCTTTATGTTTTGGGAAGGCTTATTAACCCAGCTTGTAGCACCATGTCTGAGCTGGTGCTGCACTGTGTTTTTGGCTCTTTTCAGGGTAAGAGAAGGTGATGTTTGTTTTGTGGTTTGGTTTTTTTTTGTTTTTTTTTTTCTATGGTGCATTGATTGGAGCTCATTAGTTCTTCAAGAAGACTCCTGCAGGTGCCAGACAAAGACAACTGGTGCTGAATCAGAGCTAGCTGGTGCAGCTGAACTCAGAGAGTTCCTAGCATGTATTTGCTTGCACCTTGCTAGCATGCTTTTTTTCCTTCTTTTATTTAATTATGTAGAGAATTACAGACACTGTTATACCTGATTTGTCAATTCTTTACATAAAATAATGTGAAATACAGTGATAGCCTTCATTAGTGTCTCTCTTAAATATCTTCATCTAATCATTGAGTTGACAGTTTGTCTAGGGTTTTTTATTTTCAGACTCACGTAAAATTTATCCTGAGTCTCTAACTGGATTTTAAACACGTTCTGTTTTAGTGTCGCAAAACTGGGTCTCCGCTCTACAAACACTACAAAGTGTACAAGCGCCCAGCCTGCAGGGAGTGCAGTGGCAGCATCACTGTGTGTCGTTTGGGAGACCACGACAGGATGACTTACTTCTGCTCTCGATGTCAAAAGGCAGATCCCCAGCTTGTCAATCTTAGGTATGATGGTAACATGGTGACATTTTTAAGCACCTCAAAGTGTTGTTACAGTAAGAGGACACCCCCTTTGATACAGAATGGATCTGTGTGCATTTTATAACTAAATTAACTACGCCAGACAAGAACAGAACATCTTGCAAAAAAATAAAGTTCTGGCTATTGATATTTAAAAATGGTTAGAAACTTTGATTCTTTGTTACTATTCTTTTCAAAGGTGTCATCTATTATGAAGTAGCTTTTACTTTAACCAAATGTAGGAATTACGAAACAATTCAGAGTACTCAGATTTATTCACTGAAACTAAGTCACAGGAAAAGTTGCCCTTTGTTCTTGATGTTATCAATATAAAGGGCTTGGATGTTTCCACACAACTGAGTTGAATATCACGAAGTAGGAATTTGTGTCTTTATTTCTGCAGGATAGCCCCATCAGTCCAGGCATATCTAGACAGTTGTGCATCTATGCAGTTTTCTTCTGGATATAGAGTTATTCTGAGGATAACTAAACTTCAGTAAATTCAGACTGCAGCAAATATTTTAGAGGCTTAGTACTTTTTTTTTCTCCTTACTGGATTTTAAAAGCTTTTGCTATAGGTATGCTACAGAGACGCTTTCACTTCCACATAAATTGTGCTAGCAGCAGTTTTCTTCCTTTTATTTCAGGAAAGCAGAAAATGCATTTGATATCACAAAGGGTCAAAAGGTAAAAGTTCCAAAAGCACCTTATTCAGACTTAGGCATCTGTTATTCTTGAAAATTTTCATCTAAGGCTTTAGTATTTTGCCTTTATACTCGCTGTCAATCTAATATGAGATGCTGTTTCACTTTGCGACTTTGCCTTGTTAGTCTGTGTGTGTGTATATATATATATATATATATTTTTAGATAAGATTTACAGAACAGACAAATCCCTCTCCTACCTCCAAGCTTCTTTCAAAACTCAGATGGCTTGAAGGGATTTTGCTTAAAGCCTTAAAAATTGCTTTTGAGTACAGATCAAATATCGAAAATTTCAGCATGGAAGATAAATATTTCACAAGCTGATAACCCAAATCTGCTGTATTTTCAGAAAGTAATAATGAGAAATATTTTGCAGAAGTGTAGGAAGACAGCATTATTCTGTTGAGTCAGATAATTAGAAAACAATGTAAGGAAAAAATCTTCCTGTTTTTTAGAACAAGTAGCGATTTAGTGTTTTATTGTTGTAAATAAACAATAGAGTGCTGTATTTAAGTGAAAAACATGATGGTGGTAGCTATAAAATAAAAAGGTAGTTTCTTGTCTTGTCCTTATACTAATGGTCAGTTGTGTTCTACTGCTCTCTTTTCAATTATACAGTAACTGTTACCATGTAAAATTATGTATAGCTCAAGTAATTTATTTGCCATTCCAGGCTATTCACATTTGAAGACTGGAAGGGGCCCATGTGATTAGACTGACTTGTTACAGATCATAAACTGTAGAATTCAACCCAGTGGTGTTTAGGTCAAGTCAAGTAGCTTATGATTTTGCTCAACTGGAAAAAAAAAGACAATACCGACTATAAACTTAGCCCATCAAATTCAAATGTACCTTAAATTTATAAATAGACCTCTCCCCACGTATTTCATAAATTGGGAAAGGGTGTGGGGGGGTAATGACAGGACAGATAAACAAGGGAAGCAACATGAATTAAGAGAATTAAACTCCCAAACATGGCACATTGATTATATTCTGTCTAGTAATGCATTTTTGATAACTGACTAGAACAACTGATCTAGTAATGTGAAAAAACCCTTCTAACACTTCACAGTTCAGCTGCTTTGTTTGCTAGCCACAGTATTTTGGTGACTGCTACTGTAATGTCTGTTCTACCTCTTCACATCACAGACACTTTGCTTTGTCAGCAGGTCTCATTATCCTCATTAGTTTTCCTGTTGTAGAAGATATGGTAGGTAGTGGCTATCTCTAACCATTATCTTAGAAGTCTAACTTGTTACAGAAAGTGATCTTTATAGAAAGAGTGATAGGTCAAAGGAGTGTCACAACAGTGCCCAACTACAGCATTTGCATTATTGATTGAAGTACTAGATTCTTAGGATTAATAAAAGTCTCCAAAAAGTGCACAGTTCTACAAAAACTATGAAAAAAACTGCTTGACAGCTTATCAACCATAAGTTGGATGATATTACAGTACTTGAAAATATACATACATAACTTAATGAGCAGGTAAGTTCAAGTTACATTTAACACGCTGTCAGTGTTTGGATACAATGACAAAGTAGTCCCTAGTAACAGGAAGCTGTAAAGGAGTAACTATGATTCTAAATTAGTCTTATAAACAAAGGAGGTATTGTAATTTACAGGAAAATATATAAAACTAAATCTTTAGTGGTGTCTGGAGTAGCTTTGTCTCACAAGTTGTAGCTAGGTTCCTTAATTCTGAACAGGTTCTTGCATTTTGAAAGGCTTTCCAGCAAATGATGACACACAAGAGACTTTCTAACTTCTAAGGCTTTCAGTGCTTTTGGCTGTTATGATAACAAAGTGGACTTACGGGTAGCATTTAAATGACAACAAAAATAATTTATTTACTAGACTGTGTGATTTTATGCAGTTCATCTTCTAAACAGTTCTTCATCCAGCAATGCATTTGTTAGCAAGTGTTGTGTACAAGGGATGGGGGGAAAGCCCTGAAACAGTCTCCCTTTCTCACCAAGCTTTTTGCTGCAGTACTTGGAAACGGTAGAGAATCTGAGAGACTGGGGCATTCTCCTGGAGAGTACATCAGTTAATAATTAACTTTCTGTCAATTTCTTGTTTAAATATTTTTATTTGTATTACTTCTGCAGCATCTGGAAAGATTTGCCCTTGAGGTAAAGAAAAATCAAACTTGAATAGTGACATGCTGTCCAGGCTCTGATAGGAGGCATAACACTGTGTAGTGCTTGTTCTCTAGCCCATGCCTCCCTGCACAGAGTGGCGTAAGGCAATTTGTAGAGGGAACATCACAAAACACTAACGTCATTCTTTTGTTTCACAGCAAACTGCCAGCCAGAAACAGCCTAATTGGCTGGGCATATGGCAGAGGGTCATGTTCTAATGAACAGGTAGCTCGGAAATCTGAAGAGCAGTGGACATGTATGCAATGCACCCTAATAAACAAGCCCTCTGCTGAAATTTGTGATGCCTGTTTGACTTCAAGACCTGAAGGTACTGAAGGGTTGTCTGGCATCTGGCATTGGGAAGGAGGGGAGGTTTATGACTTTGATGTAGTTTTTATGTAGAAGTGTCTCATTGTGAATCATATATATATAACTAGCTAACTTGAAATCAGATTTTGAGGAAATCTTACACAGACAATATGAAAACTGTCTTGTCTTAAACCCTGAAAGTGTCATCTTCCAACCTGATATGCTGGGAATCTGTAAATAAATGTCTTCAGTGACGCTTTGTTTTTATTGGGACAAGGAGTGAGAAAAATCTCCATTTTTTTCAACTCTCCTTAAAATCATTCAAAGTTTGCAGTGTAAATCTGAATTAGAAATCATCAAGGGTCAGAAAATTAACTGTTTCATATGAACAAAAGCAGTATATTTTAGTACCCTTTTCTAAAAGGATGCCAGGTTTCTCTGGGGCTACTTTTTTCCCTTCTAAGTTGAGAGTAAAAATGATTCTGAATTTCTTACCTCAGTTTGTTGTTTGTCTCTTGCTGGAGCTCTTAATGCTGCTATCTACATGAAAATTGCTTCATTGCTTAATCATTTTATGACTGGAGTGATGTGTGGAAAATCCTTATCTTACACTAGCTATAGTTCATTTTCTCAGGTCAGGAATCAATAAAAGTATGTCTTCATTCTTTACATGACAGTTGTTGGCACCACAGGCTAATCTTGCATAATTCTGCCAAATCAGCACCAGAAACCTGAAAATTTTCATCTGTTCACAGAATGAAATTTACTAACTAACACTTATCCTGGAATTAATACTGTCAGCTGGCCTTTATAATATATTATGCCATGTGCACAAATGCTTCATTTTGAGCTTTGAAACAAGCTCCTTCTGCTGTACTTTTGACTTTTACTTGTTTAGTTATATGCCATTACTGAAATCGGGTATGGACTTTGAAGATGTCTTCGACTTGGTGGAATACTGTTAGGATTTTTTTTTTTTGTAGGACCTTATTTTTGCATAGGAGTGGTATTTAAGGTTTGTTTTGTTTTTTTCCAAATATGGGTTTACTTACCTCTCTGTTTTAATCCTTAAGAGTCTTTCCCTTCTCAGTTGGTTCAGTGCTTATTTTTTATGTTGTTTCTAAAATTGACTACTGTCAGCAGAAATGTTTGCGTTTTTGAGGACAGAATACTTCGTCTGTAAAATTAGCTGCTGGCCCTACAGCTGAAATAATTCAGTCTGTAGACAGGTAATTATTTACCATTACATTGCAATTTCCATGCTCCTTTGGTAAGTACAAGGCTGAGCTACTACTATTCTTAAAAAGTCTGAATGAAGCCAGTATGTTTCGCTGTGCAGTAGTGGCAAAATGGAAGAAGCCTGGAAACAAGTCAAATGTAGAGATTCCTATTTTGTTTCTGCATGAGAATGACTTTGGAAAGAGTGTGCCCTGTTGTATGTCTCATTTACCCATGTTCTGCTTAATTCCCTCTTCTTTATATGGAGTACACCTGATATAGTAGAAAAGGAAGGACTTTGTCCTTGAACACTGCGGTTTCATGGCTACCTGAAAAGATTGCACATAGGATGCCATTAAGTTATTTTCACCCTTTTCTCAGGAAAGGACTACAGACTCCTTATGTATTAAACTGGCATTAATAAATTATTCACGTTCTTTTGAAATGATTATTGCCCACTAGGAGGGCCTCTGATTCTGTGAAGAAACTCTTGTTTATACCACAAAGCAAATGTCTGAACTGCTTTCTTCTGAAAAGCCTCTTACAGTAAGTTTGGAAAAGATGGGAACTCTGAAAACACTAGAAACCTCAAAATCCAAATATTATATTTTGCGTCAAAAATGGATAATGCAGTGCTGCTTGGAGGTACTATACGCTATGATCTCCCATTGCTTGGGTTATAAAAGGCTATTTTGAAAAATTTAAATACTTTAATCCTTGTGTTTGGGCCAAATTAAATTTTTTATGGTTAATTGTCCAATAGCTTTCATTTACATAGTACTATTGACTGATCCTATTCAGCAATAGTAATGTTATATTAAAACACATGCTTTACATGACTCCATGAGTGCATGAGTTTTGTTTTATGGTAAGAAATTTTGTACTCTATCTAATTTGTGATAGGTTTTGAGATGGTACTGTAAATTTACTCTTTCATTCTCCACATGACAACTTAATAATACTGATCAGAAATATAATGTAGCATTCTATGCAGTTGGGTTATAACTAATAACCTTTTTTCCTTAGTTCCAAAGATGGAAAGTTCTGAAGATTCTGCAGCCTTTAACACAAACTTAATGAAGTACCCTTGTAATGAATTCAGAAAACCAAGCACAGAAATAAAGATCAACAGGAAAACTGCATTTGGAACTACAACTCTTGTCTTAACAGATCTTGGTAACAAAACTGTTTTGAGAAATGATCCCCAGGGATCTGATGGACGCTCTCAGTGTGTTGTTCCTAAAAGCAATTGTAAACAGATCCAAAGCAATGCCTACCAGTCAGGGGGAAGCACAGAAAAGGAATGCTCAACACGTGTAACTGCTCTGGCTTTGTCCTCCTGTCAGAAACCTATCTCTTTCAAACACATACAGAAGAAACAGAAAACTGATCACGTACCTTTGGTTCACCCATATAATATACCAATCAGGTATGTATTCTAAAATGAAAGCAAATCTTTATAATCCCATAAATGAACTTTATCCTTAAAGATTAATTGAATACTGTGCTGTTGGGCTCAGACAGTGTTGTCTTTGGATTTCTGCCAGAGGTAACTTATTCTAGACTAACTATAATTTAATTCAGGTTTCAAAAGCACTGAATTACCTAGGCTGTCACTAGAAAAGTCCTGATTTTGGCATCTAGCCAGTACTGCTGTAAGCTAAACAGCTGTTCATAGTTCAGCTATTCTCACTGAATAGGCCAGTCTAGTTTTAATAGGTCAAGCACATTTCTACCTAAGGAGTTGTCTAATCTTAGCACTGTAGTTGCTATCTGCTTAGCGAGATATTGAAATTAGTGTGAAAGAATACAAGAAGAAGCTATCTGGGTGAATATATTCTAATTAAAGTTATTTGACAACTACCAGGTTTCAGCATTCTTCCATGAGAGGAAACTCTGTACAGTTAGCTTGATGAGCTTCCCATCACTGATTTTAGCTTCCCTCCCCATTCTGTATATAACCACTTCATTGCTCTACCCATACTTTTATTTACAGGGCCCTGTTCAGACACATCCATTGCCTAGTTAAGAGAAATGTGAGAATCTATCACGGTTGTCACAGAAAAGTTGGGCAGATAGTCACAATAGTAATGGGAGTGCAAGGCAGATGTCACTTACAATGGTAAATTATGCAGGCTGAATGTGAAATATTGATGATATGCTAAAAAAATTCTTGGTCATGTTTCTGTTCTGAAATACAGAAATTACATCTTGCATTGCTGAAGCATCAGGTTTGAAGCGATCTCACTGACTAGCCAGGCTAGACTGAATGAATGTAATTTCTCCTTGTGCTCTCAGTACGGACTGAGGAACTGAGGCTTATAGGCAGGATAATTGAGAATAGAGAGGATTGCAAACAAGAAAGGAGACAGTATCAATCATGACAACAGGTTGTTGTAGCAAGTCATCAACTGAAATGCTTTTTTATAGTATTTTTTAAACAACCAAAACCAACAAAAAACTGTTGTTATTTTTATCTTCTTGTGTTTTAATGAGGTGCTGGAATAACACTGCTGGTATCTTCAGGACTGCAGTCTTCCAGACACAGACATAGAAGACAACATAAAATTCCTAAACTGATAACTTGACCAGAATGAATTAGTATTTTCTTTTTTCACTAAAGTTCTGTCCTGGTTTCCAAGACAGACTCCATTACTGCTTTTCTGCTCTAGAAGTATTTGAACAATACAATTCAGAGCATTAATCTTTTTCATGTCACTATTTTAAAATGAAACCTTGTGTATTGCAAATAGTCAGTAACTACCTCTATCATGACGAAGGAAGAAGCTTTATCCCATTCAGACAATTCTGTTCCATCCCATCATCTGGGTTACTTCTTGTCCCAATATGATTTGGAGCATTACTGTAACTTTTTAGTAAAGAGGGTGGCAGTCCTTTCTGTGAAGCATAAAAATGCCTTCAGACTGCAGTAATTAGTGGTATTGGTATTTTTCCCTCTGAGAGCAGAATACTCTTTTAGAACATGTCAGAATTTAAGGTGGGCAGTATAACATCAGTGGTAATATTTATTTTGTATCATACATGAATTTGAGTACTTCAAAATAATTTAAGACATTATGAGGAAAACTGGTATAACACCTCAAGAAAAGCACACAGTCGTGTCTATTCACTACTCTCAATCATTCAGCTTTAAAGGCTGAATGAATGCAGTAGGGTGCATTAGAGAAGCAAGCTCTTTCTCACTGTGTGTGGGTGAGCTGTTGTAATGGTAGAAGAGAGTTCTTTGGCTGGTAATCCCTTTTGAATTACACAGAAGTAATTTTGTAACCTGTCATTACAGCATACCTCAAACTAATGTGACAGATGATACTCATATGTTGAGCATGGGGCATCCTCGGTGCAGTAAGCACAGCCGTCTCTGCAGCCTCAGAGTTGTGAGAAAGGATGGTGAAAACAAGGGAAGGCAGTTTTACTGCTGCCCTCTCCCCAGGGAAACTCAGTGTGACTACTTTCAAGTATGTATAAGACTTCAGGACCTGTTTTTATAATCAGTGCTTGTTCCTGCAGCCACCTTGGCCCAGTGACCTGTCAATCACAGACAGATATTAAA
Source organism: Alethe castanea (assembly GCA_024734035.1). Lineage (NCBI taxonomy): Eukaryota > Metazoa > Chordata > Aves > Passeriformes > Muscicapidae > Alethe > Alethe castanea. Next base: position 36,081,670 of record JANRGV010000084.1, read on the forward strand.
ATCCATTTAAAGCCTGACATACTCCTGCACACTGAATTGAAACTAAGAACATAATAATAGCTATGAATTTAACAATTTTAGTTACTTTTCTTACTGTTGAGAAGGCAGCTGCTTTTGCAAATGCTCTTAATCTACTTCTGAGTGATGTAAACCAGATGCATAAGAGAAATACTGGTTTGAGGGGACCTGTACAAGTTGTTCAGATTAGCTTATTCCCAAAAGAAGGACTATAGCAAACTAGATCTAATTGTCAGTCATGTTTCTGGCTAGCCAAAATCCTGATAACCTCTTAGGATGATGGTTCTGTAATCTGCCTGGGCAAACCCTCCCACTGCTGCACTAATACCTAACATGACCTTCCTAGCTGCAATTGGTGGCCTCTGCTCCTTGTCTTGAGAAGATTCTAACCTGAAAAGTGACCTGACAGTCATGACTATCAGGTAGTTAATAGATGAACTCAAGACAGTAATGACCATAATGCCTAAATTTTAAAAAGAATTATGTGTTAACATCATTCAAGTTACACCAGTCAAAATGCATTGCAGTTGATGTTAAAGAAAAATGTAAAAAGTGTTCACAAAAGAGATAAAACTAGCCCAACTACTAGGAAGAATTTCTTCTATGGCATCCACTGTAGATATTTTTCTATTGTCTATTTTAAAATAAGGAATTCATAGCCATCACATGTTGTCTGAAACCTGATTCTTTTGCAGTGGGCTGACTTGGATTTTCCATTTTGTAACCATGGCAAGCGATCTGTTATGAAGACTGTGTTGAAGATCGGTCCCAATAATGGAAAGAACTTTTTTGTGTGCCCTCTTGGGAAGGAAAAACAGTGTGGCTTTTTCCAATGGGCAGAAAATGGGCCAGGTATGCAGATTTTTCCATGATGCTCATGTTACAGTTACCTGTTCTTCAGGATGTCTTAAGTGCACATAACATTCGTGGTAATTTCTGTTTTATTCTGCCTTTTTCCCTGTTCACTTGTTAACTAGTAAAAGAGCTACAATGTAAAGAGCAGATCTAGAAAGAGTAATTTTACATAATCCTATAAAAATTAAACACTGTATGCTGCCTACAATTCTTAAATAAACATTTAACTTGAAACATATTGTGACATACTAATGTACTTCTAATAACAAATTGCACTGTTTCCTTTTTTCATGTATTGTTTTAAATTTTCTTAAGTGTAAGTATGTATTTAACAGAAGTGAATAAAAATAATGTACTTTATTAAATACTGCTTTGTGCTTTCTCAGAGCTTAAGATTAAAATGCAAACAACTGTACAATTCAAATGTTAGAACAGTTGATTTACCTTGCTTAAATTTGGAAAACGAATACAAAAAACTGCCCTAAAACAAATAATATAGCTCTATGGTTTTCTAAATTATATATTCTAAATCCACATTTTAGTGTTCTCTTCTAGTTGCTACTGAACACCTTTTCCCCCAATACATATGTAATGGATAAAATCATACCTCGAAGGTGGTTAAAGCTCAGTTTGTGTTTGCTGGTTTTACCGCTATTTGCTGAAGCAAGGGGTAAAGTAAACAGAATATTTTAAGCTATCAAATCAGAAACAGAATCCTTCAAATCTTTAGAAAGTGTACTATAGATACCAAGGAAAAAGAGACTAATGAAGAAATAGTCATAGCTTCATATATTGTTCAATTGTAATCAATTTTTAATTGAAAATAATGGGAAATAGTGTTGCTTTCCAGCAAAACGTAGGATGAAGCATGTTTGGTTTATACAAATACTTGTGGTGTTTTGTTTTGTTTTATGGGGAAGGACTATTTGATTTTCTTGAGAACACTGTATAACTTCAGTTCAATTTAAATCTTCCATTCCATGATGTGAGGGAAATTGCTTAATTCTTTTCCTAAGCAGCACAAATTCAGAGGCTTTTTTTCTTCCTCTCTTCAGTAGTCTTTGATACCTTTGAAATCTTTGTTACATGAAGGAAATATTTTTTAATCAGATTATAGAAACTATAATCTTTATGTTGCTCAATGGCCTCTTTCCAAATAATCTATCTCTTTCATGAGGTACAGAACTCCACCTGAGAACAAAACAAGCTACTTCACATGGTGAAGACTGATTTTTCCATTGCCATCTCTTTCTATGATGCTTCTTGTTACAATGATATATTGCTGCTAGCTTGTGCTGATCCATCTAAATCTTTAAAACTGCTATCTAACCAGTTCCTCACTCGTATTTGTACAATTCATTATGGTGATAAAATATTTGATTATTTTTAAATTGCATGTGCTTTTGGATGTCTGGCATAGGGATAAATCTTCAGTAGTTTGGTTAAAGTTGAAAAATAAGAAAGAAATACAACCATTTTTGATTACTTGCCTTCTAGAATGTTAAGATTTCTCTGAAGCTGGAATTTAAATTACTTTCCAACTTTAACACCTGAAAAATAACAGTTGGGCTCTTACATTTTTTTTGTTGTTGTTTTCTAATCTTAATAGCCAGACAAGCAGTATCTGTTTAAATAAAATTCATACAAGTTTTAAAGGATTAAGTGCTTTTATTAGCTACTGCAATCACTTTACTTTTTCTTTTCTTGTATTTCTTGAATATGTTGTATGTTTTTTAAAAAAATCATTTTTTGAAGGGGTGGTATATTTGTACCAGCCTAATTTTGCTATATATGCTAGTTGTGTAATGTCACAAGGTAAGAAATGGCAGACAGGGAAATCAAAGAGCAAGGATATCCTGAGCTTCACACTGTGAACTAGAATGTGAAGGAATCTCACATGTTTACACTTAAAGAAAGTAGGAAACTAAACAAGAGACAGTGAATTCTAATTCACTAGATGCCTCTGCAAACTTTATTGCCAACACTGCTTTTTAATTTTTTTTTTCTTTTCTGCCTTGGAGAGGATGGCATTTTGTAGCTTGTTTAACAAGGTCTGGCTGATAGCTGGTTATAACAAGTTCTGTCCAAAAAAAGCTGGCAACAAAACTTATCTTGGAATAGATCCCCACTCAACCTTTCAAAAAGAAACTGCAACAAAAAGGGTGCAAAACCAGATAAAAGTCCCGATTTTCAGCTTTTATTCTAATAGTTTACAAATGTGTTTTTTTCACATCGATTCATCTATCGCAGTGCAAGTGATAGAACACACTTCCTTCAGATTTGGATTTGGCTTACACATTTTAATGGCTTGTGTAGCATGCAATCAACTGTGAAGGCTAAAAAGAATAACAAGACCTAAGTTAAAAGAGAGAATTGTTTTTCACGAAGATTTTCTGTAATTTATATTCCGAATGAAAGCAAATGTAAATCTTTTAGAAGAGAAATGTAAAGCTTTTAGAAAAATACAGCCTTTTTTAAAGGCCTTAGGGTTCTGACATGGTGTTGTTACTTTGGCCTTTACTCAAACATAACTAAGAGAAATCGGATTATTACCAATGCCTACAGGAGGCTGTTAGGAATGACAGGCTCACATAAGCTCCTTTGACTGGATGATTTCTAAAACGAGGTGGTGATGACAGTTCTGTAATAAAAAGGAGACTTCCAGTAAAGCTGAGTTCTAAGTCCTCTTGTGTTCAACTTTTAGAGAGCTTTTTTAGACATTAACACTACACAATGATAGCATGACTCATAATAGAAACCTGTCTTTCACCTTAAGCTGAAAACAAGTTTTATATACCACAAAACTAACCTCAAAAAGCCCCTGAACTCAGCTGAGATACTGTATGAAACAGGTTTTAGAGGATCAAATTGAGGTGACACAAGTTGTGGAGTAAAAATTTTAAACTCAGAAAATACTAATGCCATATTGCCATGACCAGTTTCTGCTTTACTGGTAGCACTTTCATTACTATTACAGTTTAATTAAATTTAGGTAGCCATTTGGTTTAAAATCAACAGATTTTATGCCTGGTTTCATGCCTTTAAACCCTTATTTTAAATACCTTTTTAACCAGGTATTTGTTAAAGACAGGCATGCTATTTGATGTCAATGTAAATTCAGCAAACAGATGAATAGAATACGACTTATTAATTCACTAAGGGACAACTAAATTTACACTGAAAATATGCACACAAGTTTTGGGACATGACTGTCATAACTGTGACTACAGACGTTTACAATTATACAGCTATTCCATATCACCTTCCTATGTAAAAAGGTTAGTTCTCACTTGTTTTTCTGGAATGGAACCTTAAGTGAGAGTCATTTAACTTGATGATGGAAAGGGACTTTGAAAGAAGCAAAGGATGCCTTCCTTAATATCTGTATAAATGCTGATCATTAGTGGCTAAGCATCTTTCACATGGAATCAAAAGGTATTGTAAAGTCTCTAGCAGACTTCACAGCAACTGTGAACATCTCTAGAAGATTTAAAATTCTTTTCAATGTCTCTTCTTGTACCTTTTTGCACTTTCTGCAATTCAGCTTGCTGATGACAGGCAGAGTTCAGCATCCAGTGTAAATTAATATTCTTCTGCACGTCTGTTTTTTTATTTCTCTGATGCCTGAAAGGTTGTTTATTATGTCAAATTTTTACTTGAATATTCAAAACATACATTCAAAATTAATTTAGAAGTGTGTGGGAATGTGCTGTAATTTATTTTAGTGGAACAACAAAATAAAACTCAATCTAAGGAAGAACTCAACAAATTATTTTCCATAGGAAAGCTTATTAAAAATGCATCAAGCAGATTATGGGTGAGCAGAATTCAGAGTGTACACAGTATTGTCTAAACATAGTTAGTGCTTTAGTTATTCAACTTACCGAATTGCCACTGCTGTAGAAAATGCAGGTCCCTGCAAAGTTTGTATGCTTTTTAATTTTTTTATTATAAAATCAACTTCAAACAACACGACTGTCTTTCAGTGATTAACCATGTGGTATGATTGTATTACGAAAAGGTGTTAACACTACTCATCTTTTAATACTAAAGTTTTAGGTGTATCTTCTTAACAGAGAGATGGCAGAGTAGAGAGAGCTCTCAGCAATGAGTAGCAGAGCCTGACATAAAGGTGGGATGAACTGTGTAGTCAGGAACACTGAAGGGGAAAGTGAACCAAGAGTTCCTCTCTTTTGGCAGGAGAAGGCCCATTTGACTGGTTCAACTACATATGGAGTGAAGTCAGACACCAAAAGCCTGTGTGGTCTTTCACTCCAACCTGTATTATCTCCACCTGCATTTTAGATCATCCAGCAATTTAGCTGCAATCCAACTGCTCTGACTTCAGATTAAACAGGCTTAAATGCAACTGCAGATTTCACTAGACTATAAAATGACATACGTGTAAGTGCTGCTGACTAGTCTGTGCTTCAGGTGGATTTCAGACAGTTCCAAAGATACAGTACTCAAAGTGGGCCTTGCCATAGAAGCTTGAGCATCACATATTCCTCAGAGGTATTTATTCACATGCCTGTAAATCTAGAAAGGATCAAATAAACATCTACCCTACATTTCTGTAGAAAACCTGTGGATTTACAATTATTTTCTGGCTGTTTTCTTGAAACATAACTTCTTTTGTTCTGTCACAGTACTCATTATGATAGTGACAGTAGTGGTTTGATGTGCAAAAAATCCTTCATAATTTGTTAGAGACAAGGACACTGCAGTATGGAAAAGACCACCTGAAAACTGGGAAACACATTTTAAGATTTATTCAAAAACAATGCAGCACAACGCAGGGATCACCAGCTCTGTTACCTACCCCCAGTTAAGTAGCATTTGCAAGGTGCTTTTGCTCCAGCTAGTTGACTTTTGAAAAGCACAGTATTGGCTTAGGCTAACATTATTTCAAACCTAAGGCAATATCCATTACGAACAACTAGGGAAAAAATTAATGCATAACCTCTCATAAAAGTAATTCAGAGTACATTTCTCAAACTATAAATAAGTCTATACCAGCAAAACCCCAAAGTTTTTAATAATAAAGAAACAAAATCTTCAGGATGATCTTAAACATAAAAATGAAAATTTTTCACAAAACACTAAAAAATAAAACACTCAAGTTACAAGATATATATAAGCAAGCTAAAATATAAATTTTAAATCTAGACTATGTCTGAAGAGCAACTTTGCATTATAAAAGTTAAACTCATTACCATAGCAATACTGAGCCTATGAAAGTGAAAAATACATTTAATTCAATGTTCCAATCAAGGCTGTTGGGAAATTTCTTAAGGACAGTACTTTCATATGAAGTGGTCTTGAATATAACAGTGTAACTTGCTTTGATTATAACTGAAAAATAACATTTAAGTCAATACTTGGCCTTGTAGAGGATAAAAGTAAAAAATGCCCTCAACAGTAGAATGTACAAACAAGTTCAAAATCCATTTGTATGAACAAGAAATTAGAAAAACAATGCACTTGCTTTTTCTCTTTACCTTACTGTACACATAGAATATATAATTTATCCTTTGCTTCTCTGGCAGCTCATGTTAGTTGCACTGTATTTGCCACTTCTCAACTTCTTTCCAAGGTTCAATCATCACCTAGTATTTTCAATGCCATACAGTTTCACCTAGAAATCCATGAATGTCTCATGCCGCACATCACTAGAAAAACAAAATATACTTATTTTAATCAGTCTAAAGTCATCTAATAGGACAAGGCTTTACAATACAAAATATAAACCCCTCTATAAAAGCAGACTTTCAGCAAATGTATTTCTTAAAACATGAACTGACTTCAAGTAGACCAGAACAAATATATTTAACATTATCATATCCCTTTCTTTTCCCATAAATTACTCAGGATTACTGCAAGTAATTTAAACCAGTGCCAGATGCTAAAAGGAACAACAATGTTACACAAAAGTTCACAATAAGGACAGAAGGTTTCAGAAAGTTACCTTTGAAACTTTTATATCTTTATGAGACATGGAACCACTGAGAAGGAATTAAAAAAAAACACCATCACATAAACACACCAGAAAATATGTTTTCCTTTTGCAGGGGAAATGCACTAAACATGTAGTCCTGACATTAGCTACTTAAGGTTTTTGGATTCCCCCAGAGCCCAACCCTGACAAAGATCAGGTGATCCAAGCAAAGTGCAACCATACCAAGTATCCTTCTGCAGCATGACTTGGCATGTTTAGACACAGCAATGCAGAATGAGACATAAGCACAGAAAAAACTTTTGCCATGAAACTATTCAGATATGCAGATATTACAGCACCTACCTATTTATATTTTGCTAATTATAATTTGGTTTGATAAAACTAGAACAGGAATTATTTATTTATGGATTGAAACAGAAGGAGAAAAGCAGTTATGGGACAAAATAGAAGGTGGAATTCAGGTGAGGGGAATAAAACCCTTAAACTATAATGCATGTAAGGAGGTTCCTCTCCACCTTGCCCCTCCCCCCCCAAAAAAAAACAAACCCCACAAACGCCACAACAAACTGGCATGATTATTAACCTAAAATTTTATTTAGCAAATCTCAGGTGATGCTAGTTTGAATGTAATGCATTAGGTATTACTGAACTTAGTCCCTGATTACCAGTTGCAATTCAAACAACTTTTGTTTCCTCCTTATTGCTCTACACAAGCTACATTTGGGTGCTACCTAGAACACATTACTTTAAAATACAGTTTAAAGCCTTATTCATTGCACATGGTGGATTAACTTCATTTAATTTATTGTTATACAAATATATGAAGCACATGAAAAAATTCAAGCACTTGAACTTTGTTCTTAAAATCTCTAGATGCCAGATAAAGCCTATTTTTCATATATCCATTTAGCTGTATCTCTTGTGAAGTCTTAAAAATTGATATGGTATGCAGGACTGACAGCTTTAATGGAAATAAATATTGGAAAAAAACATTCCTGAGATAGCACTATTAATCAAGTTACACTCTCCTATTTTGTAAAAAATACTAGTCATTGTGTTAATTGCAAGGTTTCAGGTGACAATCAGCTAGCAGGCTCTGCTGATTGAGACGAGTCTTTTAATGACAGTTTACGTGATTATATCCACACTATATTTAGAGCTTGTTTGGGCTGCTTGATTGAAAAAATAACAGAGAAAAAAATGCCTTGTAACTGAGGCTGGGATTGTTCCTTAGGTACAAGAATGACTGGGGGGGGACACAAAATCTGCAGCTCTTGGATTCTACTCCTTTAGTGGCAGAACTGCAGGCTCAGCCACCAACTGGCAGTAGGCTGCATCTGCTCATGATGAGTGAGTCAAGAACCAGCCAATACACGGTGTTAAGTGCTAAAAAAGCAAAACTACATCAACTTTGAAAATGAAACTACACCAAACTGAAAGTATACCCAACTATGTATTTAAAATCAAGGGTATCTGTAAGTACCTTGCTTTACTGAAAGCTGCTAAGTTAGAGAATACTGTACACGTCCACTGAAAATAGTTTCCGAGATATTGCAAATAATAGGATTTTGCACGGCAAACAAACAGTAAGGCCAAAAGAAATGACCTTCAATTGTTCTTTATGTCCATTCATTTATAATTTTGCCACCATGATAAATATATTATAGTAATGGTAATTTATTCTATAATTTCTTTTCAGGCCTGCCAGAAAACCCTAACTCTCTTCTCTGGTACATAAACAAGTCCAGCAATTTGTTTGGGTCAGCTAGAACTATAATTTTTCCAGATGTTTTGGAAGACTTCATAAGGGTGGGAGTTTGAGGCAGTCAAGATGCAGGAAAATATGTAATTAGATTGCAGAAGAAAATAAAACAATTCCCACTTATTCCCTGCAATAAGAATGAATGAATGAATGAATGAATGAATGAATGAAGCTCTTTCAGTTATAAAATATCCTGAAACACAAATTTCATGCGCTTGGCCATATGATTAAGACAGATGGCAGTCACAATCTCTCACCTAAATCAGTGTGCACTTTTCTCTTCAGGCTGTAACACTTCTTTACCAGATATCTCACCCTGAAGCATCACTTCCCAACATGTTTCCATAACCCTGTTAAGTAAGGCTAAAGTAAACATTCTTCGATGCAGATTTACTGATCATTAATTAATTACTGAGATTACAATGATATCTACTAAATTGTTCTCCTGTGGACAGGCTGCTAACATTGCCAGAACATCATTACAAATATTGAAATTTGTTAACTGTAAATTCCACATGCGAGATAGCAGACCTGAAACTGTAATTGCATAAAGAAAAAGCATTCTGCCTAGGTTGGTAGTCTCACGTATTTGGTTGGAGAATAAAATTTTCTCATTCTATGAGAAAAGAATCCCTAGATTGTAATTCCAAGACATGAGATATGTATGCTGTTAGTTGTTCACTATTAAGTCATAACATTATTGGGAACAGACACTTGTTAAAACGAAAATGTCCTAAGTGGGAAGCTAAAGAACCACACTGACAGCAAATTCTTGTTGTCAGAATTTTGCCAGAAAGTTGCCTTAATGCCTTATTAGTGAACCACTCAGGAATTTGGTCTGTTTTCTGAGCTCTGCTGGTATTCAAGGAATACTTACCAGATGCTTACCACATACTACCTGTTGGGAGGAAAGGGTTAAAACCAGAAGATGTGGTGAGGAGGAGGGAATAGTTTTGCTCAAAGTGACCTTGCAGCTGGGATTGCTAAAACTGTCAGTATGGGCAAAATATGTCCATTTATTATGTCTAGTGTGGTTTATCCTCTGCCTGTTTTAAGTGATTCCTGTAAACATAACACACTCTCACGGAGCTGCACAAAGCCTTCTGTAGTACTGAGGCAGGCAGAGACCCTTCCAGTGCCCAGGAGGATGAGCTAAGCCCAAGGAGCCTGTGTCCCTGTGTGTCTCTGCTGCCCTGTGTTGTGAACAAGGTAATTACATAAATATACTCTGCATTTTAACAGTGGCTTGGTGGTTGCCTTCGTTACCTGTATGTGTTAATTCACACATTACTTATAACCAGCACTGACAGCAACAGACATGGGTCAGGATGTGTATCCTTGCAGAATCTTCCATCTTCCTAAAGAAGCAGTTCTTCACATGCTATCTTCCTCATCATCTCACGTTTCTTACTGAAACTGTTCCACCTAGTATATAAATGAGTTGCTACTTATTAAAGGAAAATGAGGAGAAAAAGATTCTTTGGCTGCAGCATTCTAGGATAATTAGGCAGGTTATTATTTGAACATGGATTTTCATGTTCCACATAAAATAGCACAGTCATTAGAAGAAATGCAACAAGCCACAGATGCACAAACTCCCTGCCTGCTGAGCAGCACTCAGGGTGCCAAGAGGTCCATCCAACAAGGCCCTGAGGTTCAGCCTGAGAGCCCATTATCTTATTAACAGTGGGACCTACTGGTTTTATGCAAAAAACCAGTATATACTTTATATGCTGTGAGAAATACTTTAGAGGCACTTACATGAGATAGTCTATTGGATGACCACATTGCCTCAACTTCCAGTATGCATTTGAAGTTCTTTCCAAATGCCAAACCTGGAAAAATCATAGGAACAAAGCAGAACATAATGGTTAAGTTCAACACTGATTGGCATATTATGAATACCTGCCTGACCAACGTGCAAAAATTATAATTATAAATGACAGTTGGAATATTTATCTGGCATTAGCACTTATATTTCTCATAGTGAGGCACTACATTATTGTTATAAAAGTACAACTCTATGCAAGATCAAACTCCTATTCCCAAGTCTGGAAGAGTCTTGATTTTTCAAATTAAGTTACAGGGTTATGGCTCTATTCTTGAGTGTGCCTGCAGATGTTATCTTAGCTCCACTGAGCATATTGGTGATTGTCTCTTCCCGAAAACTCTTTGTGATTCAGTAACCAGACATCCCTGTGACAGAACTCCCCAAGAATCCAATCTCATAATCTGTCCAAACACAGCGGTGTTAACACAAAGCACATCTCACAGTGACTTTCAATTAAATAGCCAGTCAAGGAGACTGAATTCATAGTGCTCACATTTTCATAAAGCATTGCAGTAGCAGCAGCTGTTCTGAAGTTGTAAAGCCTCCTCAGTCAGCAGAAATTCAAATTCACATTTTAACAAAGAGAAGGTGATCTGAAAGTTATATGGAGACTCTACTTTCCCACCCTGAAAATGAGAAACCTATGGTAGATAATTAAGTATTTACATGACTGAAGAGAGAACAAGGGAAACATGACAATAGCCTGTTGATAAAGCAATAAAATAATACCAGATGCCCATCCTGATTTTTCATATCTTTTACTGAGTTTTATTTGGGGGAAAAGCAGTAGATGGGCCTCTAGCCTGAGGGTTGAATCGTGAAACCTGCAGAGAGTCAGGCACCTTACTTCAATGTGCAGGAAAATTTAGAAGAGTCTTCTTTTGCCAAACTAAGAATGTGCTGTCACCAGCTGGGTAATTTCCTGTGCTCCTCAGTGCCCTACTGTGTATTCCTGCATTCTACCTTTTGTTGGTATTAACAACTGTGTGGCCCTAAAGTAAAAAAGAACAGCTTGCTTACATTCTGAAAAAGAAAAAAATTACTTGTTTTTTGCCAGACAGCAAGCTGATCCATTTTGTGGAGCTGCACAATTGCCAGAACCAACTGCCTAACTGAAGAGAGAACACACTTCAAGATGTGGGTAGTACCACCAATTTGAGCAAAATCTTTCTTCAGCTGAAACCATCCTTAATAGGTGCTTAAAATATGACCTTGTCTTCAGCTCTTCATTATTAATTGTTATTAACACTTAATTGTTCCTTGTCCAATACAGTTGCTTTTGGTGGATTTTATTAGCACTACTGTAACTATGATTCCTGGAGCTTGGATGTTTACAGGAATGATGATGGTATGAGATACATACCTGAGGCATGCTCCCCCAGCAAGCTCTGCACCCTTTTCCTGCAGCTCTTAGATTGGGAGTTATGAACCCCACCGCAGAGTTGATGGAATGGGGTGCAGGCAACTGCTATTCTGAGTGCAAAGTGCAGAGGGAGGTCAGAGAGGCTAAACTGTTGGATCTGGAATGAAGCATACACCAGTCTGTCAGTCACGGTATAAGAACAGTAACCTCTAGAAAAGAGACACAGCAGGCAGGGAGAAGTAGCACTGCAAAAATCAGTTAAAGGCTGGTAACACCCTTAAGCTCATGTGGCAAAGTGATGGTGGGCAAAGATCCATTTTTTGGGGCTAGCACTTTCACTAAGCTCTAAAAAAAACTGTCATAAGTCTAGCTGAAAAGTGAGATCACAGGACTTTTCAGGCAGGCAGATTTGTAAGAATGGGTACAGATGGAATGTCAAAAACTACAGTTCATTTACACTGCAGCTACTGCAATGTAATTTATGTTCTACTCTATAACACACAAATTAGTCTTCAGTAACAACCAGATTAGCAAAACACACTTGATGGCATATGAATTAAACTTCTTTATAATACCTTTTACATCCACCCTTTTAAACTACAATATTTTGCCACATCTCTTATTGTAAGTCCTTCAGAAAAAAACCCACATATCTAAAGAAATGATTACAACAAGGAGAATTGGGAACTATCAGTTCTAAATTGCTACCCAATGCTCAGGAAAAATGCTGCAGATAAAGATATTAATTTATGGGATGTTTCAGTTCCTTTGTACTTCTCTATGTATCAGCCTACCAACCCAACCAGAAATCTCACAGATGATCCATAATTTGTCTTGGAATTTTTCTTGTAACAATGTCTATCCAGGAGCAGCATTAAGCTATCAGCATAACTGTTTTTATTTTCAAAAAGGCTGTCACGCTGTATTTAATAAATAACCACATATGCCATCAAGCATCTACTTATGAACAATAAGCATTCATGATCTCACTAAGTATAATTCTAAACCTGTACTGCTGCAATACTGTAATCTACTGCTTCAGTAATTATGCCACCTTTAAAAGGTCATATCATATAGAACTGGATCCTCCCTGCCAAATACTACATGACAAAATTATACTACAACACAGCCTACACCATGCATGAAGTACACTTCAAAAAGAAAATTAAGCAACACTTGAACCTGGATGGGTATAGTCAGAATGTGTCAAGAAAGCTGTCTGCTGACAGCAAAGAAAGCAGAATGAATATAAAGAAAACATTTATAAACTGACAAATTACAGATTTGAAGAAAGTATAAAGTACCATTAATGACAGAACAGGAAAAACACCACTGGAATTCTTCTGATTATAGGGGGAAAAGCCTTTCTCCTGTTTGGGAGGGTTAGGTTAGACAATCTTTCTATAGTTGTATTGGAAAAATGACAAGTTTGGTTCTTCCCTTCTGTAAAAAAGAATAGTCAAAAAAACACAAGGCCACAGGATTTCTTGCTAAATTGAATTTCTTATTTCTCCAGATCTTTAAATGATAAATGTTTAAAAATTAGAAATATAAAATGCAACCCAACTTTTCAACTACATTCAAGTGGCAAAGTCCACTACTTTCTATGTAATTCCACAACACCAGCAACCAAAATCATAACATACCAACCAACAGAATAAGGGTCAAAATGTATTTCAGAGTCTGTCTGGCAAAGGGTATGGCAAAAGTATGCAAAGGGTGAACTTATGAAACCTCTTGTTCATCTAACACATAATGTTTGTTTTTTTTTTCTATGCACAGCAACAAAATCACCATTTCTAACGAATAAAACCCCCTGGCATTTACAATACAATTACTTTTGTAAAGCTCTACCTGGAAAAAGTATAATCAAAAGTTCTTGTCAAGCTTTTTCCCTATCTTATTAGGAAAAAGAAAAAAAGTCACCAGTAGCAGGGATTCCTTGAACTGGCACCCTTTGAAGTTGCTATTGCTTTTATTTCACAGACCCCCACCTGTCACTGTAATAGTATGAGCTAATCACACTAAGACAGCACTGCACCAGCACCTGTATTTACTTACGCTGATTCCAACTGTCAGGGGAAAAAAGAAAATGAAAACACAGCTAAGGTTGTCAAATGCACAAACATAAATGTTTGCTTCTGACTCATCAGCTTAAACAATAACAATAACAATATTAATTGCAAAATCCTGAGATTGAGTCATTTATTCTCCATGAACATTCCAGTTTTTGCTGCAAATTTAATGGAATTTATGTGGAGGAATGAACAGATCCTCCAGTAAAAAGATTTGTATTAATATATAACATACCTGCTGTGTATTAGAGCTGGAGTAAATTTAACTGCATAACTGATGTTTCTTCATGCACACAGACTATAGATAACAACACAGAAATCCTGCACACATTCTGTGTTTCAAAACAAGCATGAACAGCACTGTTAATGAATTACAATAGTCACGTGATAAACTAAACTCAAACAATAAATGCTGATAGATTCACTTCAGTTTATGTACTTTTGTAGATTCCACCTAAAAATAAAATCTTGAATTCTCTAAAACTCTGAATTATTCCTGACTGAGGCAGGTTCAAATGAGTGTTTCAGTGGTAACCTGCAAATGTGAAATGACAGGGAAGCTTTCTTCAGTAAATCCATACGAAACATTGCCAGGGTACACAGAGATTGCTTTATTAAGGAATAATTTGATACCATGCAAAAACAGAGCATAGTTCACTTTTAGTCAGACCATTAAGCAAAGATTCTTCTTCTGTCTTTAGAAACAGAAAAAAAGGGTAAAAGAAGCTAATGAACTTAAGAAAGCCCCACAGCTTTACAGACAGATGCATTTAATTGAACCACTAAGTCGCAAATCCTCATATTCTGTGTCATAAAAGCTGGATAGTAAAAACTGAAATAAAAAACAGTAAAATACTTTTTTGCAACCCCAACAGAAATTGTCACAGTTTTTGCTTACTTTTGACAAGAGTCTGTACTTGATATTTATCTTTCCTGAAAGAATTTGTGTCTGCTAAGCATAACAGAACACTATTAACAACTTTTAAAGAAATATTTTAAGACAAAATATCAAGCATGTTATTTTTCTCATTCTGAATTCTGTCCATAACAGCAGAATGGTACATTGTTAATATTATGATTTAATATATTGTCAAATTAATGATATATCCAAATAATTTACACAAACTAACCCTTTCATTTATAATTAATGCATCATCACAAAGCAACCCACATTATCAAACCACATGTATTAGTGCCTATGTCTCATGGAGACAAATGATTTTCATAGAATAATAAAATCAGTAAGGTTGGAAAAGATCTCCAGGATCACCAAGTCCAACCTTTCACCATGCCAACAAAACCATACCACAAAGTGCTATGTCCAGTCTTTTATGGAACACTTCCAGAGATAGTGACTCCATCTCCCTGGGCAGCCTATGCTTAACTACCTTTCCAGTGAAGAAACTTCTCCTGATATCCAACCTGAACTTCCCTTGGCACAGGTTGAGGTCATTTCCCCTGGTCCTGTCACTGGTAGTCTGGGTAAAGAGGCTGCCTTCCACCTTGCTACGCTTTCCTTTCAGACACCGTAGAGTAATAAGGTCTCCCCTGAACCTCCTTTTCTCCAGGCTTAACAACCCCACTCCCTCAGCCACTCCTAGGATTTACTCTCTAGACCCTTCAACAGCTCCATCTCCCTTCTCTGGAATCACTCCAGCCCCTCAACATCCCTTGTGTTGTGAGGGCCCCAGGACTGGACACATCACTCACAGTGTAGTTTCACCATGCTCAGTACAGAGGGACAACCTCTGCCCTGGTCCCACTGGCCACACTATTTTTGATACAGGTGAAGATGCCTTCTTGGCCACCTGGACACAGCTGGCTCACATTCAGCTGCTGTCAACCAGCAAGAGATTGTAGGAAGTTAGCACTGTAACAGTGGCTTCCAGGTACACTGTTACAGGGCACTTTTACTGCCACAGACTATCTAGTACAGAGTGACGTAAGCACTCTAGAAAGCAAGCTATGGATGTTCCCAAACCTATTTCAGAAATGAATCCTGGAGGATTCAGCAGCAGCAATTTGAGACATTACCACTCAGCTCCCAGTACTGAACCTTCTATGTTCATAATCCACAATGCAATATTCAAATTAGCAATCACTAGCATTTTATTAATCTATTTGCACTTGACTGCCTGAGTTATCTGAAGATAGAGCAGCCATGGCAGAAGGATTGTAGGTAGCACAGGTAGAAAACTTATCTTAAGCCATTACAGATTTATTCAGTAGGAGTTTCTCTGACAAAAGCTTTCTGTGGCCTGCAGCGAATACTGCTACAACATGCTCTGAGGATCCAGTGACAGAACTGAGTAAATCACTTTGTTGATGAAATTCAATAGCAGGCCATTAAAGACAGCCAATCTAATTTGAATGGTTTATTTCCAGCTTTTAAAGATACCAACTTGAAACAATCAATCTAAGGCACAGTACACAAGCATCTAAACAACTTCACTAATACATTAAGGTGTGCTTTTATTACCCAATGATTTTATTTAAGCAGACAGAGAATATATAAAGTGACAAGACACACTCTTTTTACTCGGTCCCCCTTTTGCCATTTCCTGGCAAAGTTTAGCAAAGATTCCATCAAATGATTAGCAAGCCACCAATTTAAGAGAATGATCAAACATATCTTCAAATACCCGTGGAATAATCCTCATGATGCTAAAGTTCTATTACAAATGAATCCTGGTGTCTCTAGACACAGAAAGTGACAAAACCCATAGGTAACTGTCACACTCCAGGAATTCAACTGCTCCTTTGCAAAGGTTCATGTGCTGTAGGACAGGGTGAGTGCACAGCATATTACTGACAAGGAAATCACCGTGATTATGGTTCATAACTTCCACTACAAAGAAGAGATGACAGGATGATTTCAAATTGTCTTCAACCAAAATTCCTTGAAGGTTTGTACTACCAGGGATGCTTGCTTGTATTCAAATGTATTCTCAGCTGTTGTGGAACAAGTTAGAATGGTCCACAAGGACTTCCATTAAAGTTTTGAAATAGTCTCCACTACTCCTCAAGCCCCTTTCCTTGCCTTTTCATGCATTTTTTTTTCAAGAGAGAAGAAAAACTAAATCTTAGAAATACAATTAAATATTCTCAACATGCGTCTTATGTGTAGAGCCCTAGTTCCACTTCCAGCCTGTTATTCCAAATGTCTGACAAATATATTTTTTAAATAGCAAGGCAAAGGGCCTGTTCAATGGTTACTATTCATCATTTCTGGCTACTCAGTTCTTAGGAAAACAAGCAGACCATAATATCCACTAAATGCTAAAAATAACCATTTTAAGAAGTAATTTTAAGGTGGAATTTAGCACTGTCCTCTTCTAAACTAAGATTCTAATAGGACTAAAGAAATTAAATGCAGTCTACTACTTGCTCAGTTGGTCGACTTAGCAAAGGGCTTGAAACCATGAAGTGAAACTGAGTGAATCCTGGAATTTTATTACATGCAGCACCTAGGAAAAACAGAAAAAGAAATTCTAATTTGCTACATTTGGGATTAGTGTCTCTGTCATTGTATTTTATCATCTAAAGACCCAGTTACTAATTCTACTACAGTGGCATAATTATTCTTTTACAATGTGTTTAACCCAAGACATCTTGAAAGTATCTAATTTTTAAGTTAAAATACAGTACTACTGACTGCTGTAGTGCAATTAATGCACTTATACTACAATTCAATACAGTAACACAATTCAGGAAAATCTCTCTCTCTTTCAATCCTGATTAATTTAATGATTTCCTTCAACACTAATCTCTTAAACACAGAACTATAGGAAGTAAGACATCAAAGAATAAGCAAAGCAGCCTAACTAAATAATCCACATTGATTAGGAAATTGTACTTCCTACTGATCTAAGAGTTCACTAATAGGATGCCTGGCACAATGACTACTCTTAGATCACTTTGAAGCTATGCTTAACATTCATACTCTCCCTCCCTCATGCCATATCTAGGGAAGTCAAAGCAGTCTCTTTTTAAAACCTTCAACCTAATCATATACAGTCCAGGAAAACAAATGAAAGTTGTAAATATTTTTGGGTTTTGCTAAGACTTCCATAAATTTTGTGAAAGTCTAAGACATCAAAACACAAAATTAAATTATCTCCAGTCTGCACTAGGACACAGCTGCCCTGCTAGCCAGCATTCCATACTGTGAATGACCAGTGCTGCTGCAGTCTTCAAAGAATAATTAAATATGCCTTTAAAATCTATGTTCAATTTTGTACATCTGTGACCTAGTTATGGTCAAGCACCTTTGTCTGTGAAACGAAATACATACCATAACTTCCAGTTGTATTGGCACAAATGATAGCACCAAAGAACTTTGGAGCGTACTTCTGGATTCTGTAAATTACTTTCTGACAGGCTACAGTTGGGTCTGTTCCCATTCTCATATATTCCACCGCTTGGTAACTAAAAAAAACCCAACGCCATATCCAGAAAATTAGCCATACTCTGGTTATATAATTTATAATACCACAGAAGAGACCCTGGTTTCTTTGAATAATGGAAACACATGATAAATAATTTTTAGGCCAACTTCATATTGGCAATTATTACTCAAATTCTACATAAAAAGCAATTAAAAATAAAACTAAAAGGGACTACAAGATGACATCTATACCATGTATCATTCTATGACAGGCCAAGCCAAGAGAGAACTCTCATCATTTGCAGGAGAAGATGCTAAGCAAAAGATCAGTTAAAGAACTGCAAGGCGCAGTGGCTTGGAAGAATTAGTGGCTTCTATTTTTTGTTATATGATTGAGCCTAACGTTAGAAGTAATTGCTAGTTTTCAGAAAGGCTAATGTCAAGATAATTTTTTGAGCAAAACTCAGTATTACATTACTGATAAATTATTGAGTTCAGTAAGTATTAAAAAAATCTTTCAGAAAATAATTAAGTTTCTGAAAACATCAAAATTGACACACTTTCTTTATTTTATAGATATGAAGGTACCCTGTTTTGATCACGACTTTGAGCCGCTTTCAAACTTTTTGCAAAGTGATTAAAAAAAACCCTTATTCTAAGAGTAATCAAAATTAATTTCCTTTATATCTAAAGGAATTGCTTGAGATGAACCTGTTGCATTTCCAAAATGTCCTTAGCTAAAACATTACTAACATTGCCATTTTGTTTCAGAACCTGAAGATTAAATGGTAACTCATGACATAACTTACAAGCAAACATTTTATCGCTTTGAGAAAGATGCATATACCAAGACCAGCTTGTTACAGTAAGACATCTACAGATTGCATTAATTACAGATGTTATCAAAGTACCACAGAAAAGAACAACTCTTGCATTTTGAGACTCCCTATTATCTTTGATTTATTCTAACAATCAAAGAGATTCAAGTTGTCTAAAGATAACTATCTGAATATAAAGCTGTATTTCACAGAGGTCTCTTCACTAATCAAAAACTCAACAAAAAGTTACCACCTCAAGGAAGGCATACAGAAAATATTAGCAATTTTGCCCTTTATTTGACACTTCACTTCTGGGAGGTTAATTCTTGTCTTTGTTTTCATGTGGGATATCTAAATACCATAAGTAAAAATCTTTATCTATAAGGAACCCGTAATTAACCCCCTAGTCTGGTGGTTAACCCACTGGTGCCAACATGAAATGTTTCAAGCATTACAGACAAACATTTCATGCTGCTTAAGTGCAATCTAAGCTTTCACTGACTAACCTTATAGCGGCGATCAACTCACTACTCATCTTGGTATCTTTTATGACAAGATAGGTAATTCATGAAGTTGTCAACTGCCTTGTATTTGAAAGACCGACTCAGAACAGCTTGAAATTCACTGACATCTGTAAATATGTAACAGCTAGCAGGCTTTCTTGGCTGGGAGAGTTTCAGAAAAGTTTCCTGAGCAATATGAAGGCCACTTCTATATTATCCTTCAAGCATCAGTGCCCATTATGTTCAGCATGGACATCTGTAATTGATTCCTGCTGAGACCCACCCATAAAGATGCTCACAAAGAGAGCCATATATTACACAGTTTATGCAACCACAGTCACAACACACTAGAACACCTCTTTCAGTTTCAAATTACATGCAATTACAAAGGATTGCTGGAGTGATACCTCCTGAGTGAACTGAGACCCACACCTCATCCTTTCTACAATTAATGATACTTTTCCACACAACAGAATGCTTTGGAGAAGAAATCTAATCAGTTCTGCTAAAAAGCATACACGTTGGAAATGTACTCATTACCCACTGCCTCTTTGCTCACAGCTTGGCAGTATTAAGGGATCTGTCATCAAGATATTTAAGTCTCTTCTTTTAAGACAGATCGTAAGGCTAACTTGGTTCTGTTACTGTTCTTTCCCCCTCCACTCCTGCCTTTACTCCCACTTCAGCAGCCACTAAGTCAGACTACATTTTTAATCAATTCTTCATTTGCTGAGTCCACATTTTGCTGCAGAAATCTAACAAAGTCTGCCCTAAGGACAAACCTGGGTAAGAAGCGCATCATGATGTCACCATCCCCAGTGGCTGCAGCTCCTCCAGCTGTACTGTCTGCGTAGGATCCCGCTCCAGCTATCGGAGAATCTCCAACACGGCTGTAGTGAACAATGGAAAATAAAAACCAAACTTTGTCAGCCTTACTGCCTCCAGCTGATTTAGCATTAAACCCAAAGGAGAACAGAACAGGTAAAGAGGTCAATCCACTGCAGTCAAAAGTCTTGTCTTGAAACTACCTGTAAAAGTGATCTGTGATAACCTGACTGACCTGAGGCTTAATCCACCTCCAATGTGTAACTGTCTGTTATTATACTGACTATAGCTAAGCCAGTGAGATTTAGCCTGTGGGCAACAGTAAGCCGCAGGGGACATTAATATGTTCAATAACTTGTTGCTAAATCCAGAAGTTGTCTGACTTGGTTGACAGACAATAACCCTAACTGTGTAGAAAAAGTATCTCAAAGGCAAAACACAAGCCTGAGGCTCTGATTTTCTGTACATTTCTTAGGAGACTGTGTGCCTCTCCAAAATGCTTATTTGTCTCTGGTGCTTCGCCTTACAAGTTGTCTCACAACTGTGCCAGTTGTTTGTGTCTCTATATGGTGATTTAAGCAAGCTGAAAAACAAGCACTCCCTCAAACAAACACACAGTCTTGCAACTGAATCAGATTCTCAATATTAGGATTTATGGCAAGTGCACAAAAAAAGCAAAGCCATTTTGTGATCTAAAGTTTAATGTTTTGAACCACAATGACAAGTTTAACATAGGAAACAAGGTGGGGAAAAAAGCTTGTTTGTAAAATCAGAGATACTAACCCTGGAAGTTTGTGGATTGCACCATTAGTAGATGTCCCAGAAGCAACAGTCCCACTCACACCAATTACAACCATACCTAAGATTTTCAACAGAGACAAAACATATTCAGGAACGCTACTATCGTATTTATTTAGTTAGCACTACACTTACCAAACCGAACCACGATGCCCAGACGATGCAAGTGACTAATATAGTGAAATACAGGAAAACAAGTTCTTTTTAAAAAAAAATTTGAAAATTTTTATGATGTATCACAAGAGCTCAAAAATGAATGTCCAACAGTGAGTGCCACACTGTTCTGAGCTATATGTTACTGTTGCTCATACAGCCACTGCCTCCCCATATACACCTCTGTTAACCAGCCAAGAACAAGTACCTG
>JANRGV010000084.1:36112212-36127378 GCA_024734035.1 Alethe castanea
CGCTCCGCCGCCTCCAACCGGGCGGCTCCGGCGGCGCAGGCGCGCACGGCCGGCCGGGACCGCGCTGCCCGCGGGCAGCCGAGCGTGGCCGGGCCGGGTGCTGACCGCGGCTCGGCGTCGGGCTCTGCCGTCCGGGAAGCGCTGTTGTGGCAAGGAAATGCTAAACCTTCAGCAAAGGCCGAGGCCCGTGCACACAAATACAATTTGTATTTCAGAGAGTCATAGAACGGCTTGGGTGGGAAGGGACCTTAAAGATCACGTAGTTCCAGCCCCCCTGCTGTTGGCAAGGACACCTAGGAGACCAAATCGTTCAGAGGCCCATCCAGCCTGCTCTCGAACTTCTAGGAATGAGGCGTGCACGGCTTCCCTGAGCAGCCTGGTCCAGTTCCACACCACCCTCACTGTAATTCATTAGTTCCTAACATGTAATCTAAACCTACTCTGTTTCAATTTGAACCCATTCTCGTTGTCTTGTCACTACGTGCATTTCTAAATAGTCTTGCCTCATCTTTCCAGTAAGTTCCATTCAGGTACTGGAACGCTGCAATTAGATCCTTCTAAAGCCTTCTCTTTTCCAGGCTTTTCCTCGTAAGCGCTCCATCCTTCTGATGAGCCTGATGTGGCTTTGCTCCAACAGGTCGATCTCTTTCCTGTGTTGGGGTCCCAGAGAGCTGGATGCAGTACTTGAGGTGATATTTCACCAGAGCAGATTAGAGGGGCAGAATCACCTGCCTCGACCTACTGGCCATGCAGCTTTTGATGAAGTTTTTTACTGAGCCTGGCTATGTGTCACAGCCAGCCTGCTTGTGCAGGGCCCGCTCCTGCCGGTGGGATTGCCAGTGGTGCTGGAGTGTGGGAGCTGAGCTGTGGTGGTGTGGGGGGCTGTGCAGCAGGGTGCAGGGTGGGAGCGATCTCCCCCTAAGCTCACAAGATGCACTTGCAGCATCTTCATGTGCTACCTTGCTAACATGGACGTCTTTGTCAAAAGTGCCATATGGCACAGAGAAATTTCTGTGAAGGGTGTGTTTTGGGACCTACTACAGCCAAATAGTTTATGAAAAAGTTTGTGGAAAGCCTTGCTTTACAGAAATCCTCTAACATGTAACAAGTAATTTCTTAATTCTGCCCCTGCCATTTAAGCTTTTCATGATAAACAATTAGAAATAATTTAAAGCCATTTGACCCATTGCCATAGCACTCTGACAGTTTCCAGGTCCAAAGGCTTACCTGCTGGAAGTGCAATCCACTGGCTTGTGTTCAGGGCTGATTAGGTTCAAGGAGTTGCTGATCATCAACCAGCTATTATATATGAACAACATGAAAAAAGGTGACTTTTGCTTCTATGTGAATATAAACTCATTTTTTCTTTTTTTTTCAAATACATTTTTGGCTTGTCCTCATTGCTCCTCTCCAATATATAATCGACCAAACTCCATTACTCTTCAGCAGCAATGTTGTTGGTCTTGTATTTGTGCTAAGAGGGGATACTTGGACGTCGTGTTGCAACCTGAGGTTTCTAGACATATATAAATTGTGAGTGCACCTAGGCTGGTTTAAGAAGCCCGAAGCAATGTTATTTTTATTGTAACAAAATGTTCCACAGCTTTTGGAATTAAATGATTGCCACGAAAGAGATGTGTTATCATTTATAACAGAAGTCGCAAAATAATGAAGTACAGTATTGGGTTTGACTTCAGTGATAGTATAGCCTTGGTTTCAGCCATTTCCCAAAAGCAAAACTGCAAGTAATCTGGAGAAACCTTTACTCAGGTGAATACTGTTAACTGATTTATTTCTGCTATTACTGTTCTTGTTTCTGTCATGTATTTCTCTTTAAAGCTGTTAGTCAAGGGAGATAGGCCAAAACACAGATCCAAATTAATTAGCTGAAGGGAAATAGAGGAAAATATTTTCAGGAAATAAATTTAGTAATAAGTAAAAAGAAAAATATAATCCAACACATTCATAAAGTGGATACATTAATGACATTTTTCAAATACAGTTTGCTTTTAGTGAAATAAAATGGACCGTTATGGAAGAAAACCACTTTCATATGGGTATCATTCAAGTAAAAGTATTGACTGTGATGGTTTCATCTGCAGGCTGAGCCTGCACAGCTGTGGAGAGAATGTTTTGTATGACTTGAAACAGCATAACATTATGCTTTGATGCTCATGCAGAAATTCAGTTGGTTTGATTTCTGTGGCATGCTTTCTAACTGGCACTCAAATGTGAATGACTTCCTGCTAGAAAGAAGAGCAATCTTGAATTCATACTTTACTGTATACAATGCTATTTAATATATTTTTATACTGTGTGTGAACAAACAAAGCAAACACTGCTTTCAGATTCATTGTATAAAACCAACAGCAAGGTCATTAAAACTCTTTCCTCTACATCCTGAAAGCTAAGGAGAATTTGAGCAGTGTCTGTCCAAAACAACTCTGCAAGTCTGTTCCATGGGGTCTTGATTTATGTTCCATCTCTCACATAAAGTGTTTTAAAATTGGTCTTGGGATTTTAAAATTCTTTGTATTTTCTTTAAAAGTACCTGTTGTTTTATATCAGTCCTTCCTACATCAGCAGTGGAAATACCCCTTCATCTGTTTGTCCCCAGTACTTACTGTTGTCTTAGAAACTATAGCTAAGATAAATGGTGATGCTAATAAGCTTTTGTCTCTGCTGCTAAAAAGCAAATCAATGTTTCTACAAGGAGAATTTTTGTTCAAGTGTATAATATTGAAAGAACATTCTAGAGAAAGGCTTGCATGGACAAGGGATTACTGAGAGGATCTACAGCAGACAACACTGTGACTGGATGGCACTGAGTAATTAATGAAAAACACAGGAGGAAATTCACCTCTTTCACTGAGAGGGTCTGTTCCTACAGTGGCCAAATTCTGACCTCAATTATATCTGTGTGACCTAATCTAGCACCATCTGTTAAAAAATGCATGCCTAGCTCCTTTTTGCTGTCTCAAATTTTCTGTACGTGTGCTTTGAAATCTAATTAAGATTTGTAGTTATATAGTTATATAATTTGTTTACATTTTTATCTTCATTAGTTATGTTTTCTAACACTTAACATAAACACATGAAAATCAAACATGAGAAAAATTTCATTAATAAAAGTAATATTTTGATTAGCACTTGCTAATTAAAATATATTTGTAAATAACTGTGTTGTGGTTTTCTCTTTTAAGTGGATTTATAGAAGCACTGTGCTCCTGGGTTTTAAAATTCATTTTTTCTCTCTTTCAATCCTTTTCTTGGCCTCTTATAATGCATATGTTCACTCATTCACTGAGCAACACTGAAAAGAATGATTAGATTTATTTGTAGTGAATGTCTCTATCAACTACCGCGCAAATCTATTAGGAAAGACCCTTATGCCTTCTCTCGTGCTTGAGAAGAGCTGTGTGTAAACATTTTCAAAGCTACTTAGTTATGCTTACCTGAATCCCCCATAAAACTTATCATCAGTGTGTGATCTGTCAAAGTGTATAAAATTTGAATCACACAATTATCCAGACCTCTGCTTCCCATACTGTTTTTATGTCTTTCCCAACAATCTTTTTCCAGGTGTTACATGTTCTCTTTCACTTCTACTGTCAGATCTTTTGGGTATGAATTGTCATTCCATTATAAGTTTGTACAGCTTTATAGCACTAGTGTGTGCTACCTTAGCACTCTCTGGTCCTTGGCAATATGTTAATGAGCATTAATACTGATAATGAGAAAAAAATACAGCTGCTAATTATAAAAACCAAACAGCCATCAATAATAACTAAAAAGAAATAGCAATGCTTCCATTGCTAAATTTCCTTTTGTTATCGCTTCTTTTTTAAAAATTAAATTCTAAGTTACAGTTCTTTTCTTCCTTTATAACCTTAAAATAATTATTGTCACATCATGTCACAGAATAAAATGTATATATTACATACTACTATCTATACATACTATAATACTATAGTATTTGGTCTGTTGTTGCATTCTGTCTCAAAACAAGTTATGGGTAATACATTTCCTTTTTGTAATGCTATACTCATCCACTGCAGTAATAAAGTTGTGATGTGGAACATGCACACATTTGAAAATTCACGCATTTCATATGGACCACAGTACATTTTTTTCTGATATCTTCATAAATGTAATCCATGTCAGTAGTAAACTTCTTGGACAAATGCAGCCAGTTGCTGTTTACTTCACCCAAGTATGAAAGTTGTCTTGACATTGTTAAATGAGCATATTTAAAGTTTTCAGTGTCAGAAGAAAGCTAACGGCAAACTTTTATTATGCAAATATTAATCTAGGAATATGGCAAATTATGATGTTTATATCTGTTTCAAATGGTTTGAATATGCCTACTAGGATTTTTAACCAGAGTTCTCACTGAGTTAGGGTTATCTAACACTAGAGTGTATATCAACACATGCAACACTGTGATATTTCCATGGTTAGACCATGGAAAGTATTTGCTTTAGGAGGTGACTTAAAATGTGTGAGCCCCATCTTTGAAAAGAAAACTGTGTGCTTTCTGCATAGTGCTTTCTCCAAAGTGTTTATTTGCAGTCTTTGTTAGGACTAATATCACTAATAATGTCATTCTGTGTTTTTCGCATGTATTCCATTGTGTATACCACCCTCTTGTTTTGTATTGGCTTCCATGTTTCCTACTTAAGTTCTGCCAGGTAAAGCTTACTAAAGTATCATATCCCCATAATGTTTAGTGTAAACTGAAACTTCAGTTCAACTATTGTAATACTTAGAAGATAGGTTTTAAGAATGCGTTTAAGAAGTAGTAAAGAGCAAGTTCCTTCTCCATGATGTCTGAACTGGATATATCCATAGCACTGCAGTGTATCTTAATCACTGAAGAAATGTACAAATCAGGTCAAGGTTGTTTCCAGAATCTGTTTCAGCAATGTACCAGCCATTCAATTACTGTCCTTTGGAAGTTCTACTGAAGTCTGATACCAGTCACAGGGGTTGTTAAGTGGGAAATGATTTGTGACTTCAGACTGACAAACTAGAATCTTGAACCAAAATCCTCTTGGTAACATTTTACTAGCTATATTTTAAGATAAGATGTCTGAGATACAAAGTGCAGAAATACAAAGTTATGACCTACCACTATGTTTTTAAGTTCATTTTTGTGCCAGAAATTGATCTTCTCTACTCATTAAATCATAAGATAAAATGTCTAGAGACAAGAGGGCAAGCCAATGGTTAAGCAGCAGGTGTGAGTCTGAATTTACTTGCTTTGTGAGGCTTTAGTCTGGTTATATGAGTATAATAATCTCAGCCTTTTCTGGTCACACAAGTGCATCACCACAGATTGTAAATGAGACTCTGTAAGTTGGAATAAGAGCAGAATTTTGCTTCAGATTTTGTGTTTTCATCCTATATAAATGTTTCTCAAATTCTAGAAGCTTTTACTTGAGAGAAAGGAGTTGTTTCATGCATATGCTGTCATCTTTGATTTTGACTTTTGGAATAATGTTATGACTTAAACTCATAACATATCCTACATAAATGTCAATAAAATATATTTCTTCCTAGTTTACTTCTCTTCGGGTTCTGATTTCACAATTACTTTTTAGACTTCAAAGGAGATGCTACATTGTTTTTGTAGCATGAATATGAATTCAGATTTGAATAAGTAAATTTAATTGACCTTTCAGACCCTTACTGCTATTGGTGGCCCCTTCGGCTTCATTGGAGAAGTATCTGGTAAATGACTACTCCCTCATCAGCAGCAGCACTTGTTAAGCTACGAGGCACGTAGGGCACTTGCCTGGAGCTGTATGCTGTGCAGGGACATGGCCATATGAGAAAAAAAGGATGCATATCTAACCTACTGACCTGCAACTCCCTTGGTCTCTAATAACACATGTAGCGGTGTGTGAGACACCATTTCTGAATTCATGAATTACAATAGTCTGTGGTCTTCATTATATTGTCTTGACTTTCATGAAAACATTAACATACACCTTTAAAGAAGAAAAAAAATTTTAAATATTAAACCAAAATATCACTAAACTAAAATTGTTAAATTTAGTCAAGACCAGTGTCTGCATTGTCTGCTAACTTTCCTAATATTCTGTGCTCTTTATTTAGAAGAAATCTAGATTTGTGCAAAAATTTAACAAACTTATCAAACACTATAGCAATAACATCACTTGGGCTTTACTTAATGGGGCTGTTAAAGATGGATATATTGTACTGAAACTATGGTGTTACCATAGACTTCCATTCAAACAGGACTTAATTTTGAGCTATTCTGGTACCAAACACCTCTTTTGTGACTTGATAAAAATGATCAAGCTTTTAAATAGAATTAATGTTGTTTGGATTTGGGATGTAAAGAGAATTTGCCAGAATTTTCGCTTAAAATAGGTATGTGCATAAACACTACACATTCTTTATTAAGGTAGATTGTGTTACTGGCTTTCTCTCTATTTATCTAAATATATTTGTTGTATTGTATGTTCTACCATGTGCTCTTTTGTTCATGTGTATGAGGGACAGCTGTGTAGCTTGGGGGACTATCTGTTGAGCTGGCTCTAGCTGACTATATTGCACTGGAAATTCAAATCCATCATCACAGGCAATACAAATATAGGGGTGTCTAATATTCTGCTGGAATTACTCTATGGGCTTGTTTACATTAAATCTGTGTTAAGACTAATAGATGTATTTTTGCTTGGATTAACCTTTGTACTGGCAATTAATTCACCAGAAAAATACCCAGGATTTTCATGCTTATGGTGCTTTACATAATAGCACTAATTTATCATGTCTGATTCTGCTGTAAGCAGAATTACCAAAGATGTAGTATGAAAAGATACAGTTTATATTTGCAAATATATATTTGTACCATATGACATTTCAAATATATGCAGTTTGCAGTATAGTAATGAACTAAGCCTAGGTCTACAAAATTATTTTAAGCTCCTGACTCATGTTTTGGTTCCTGAACTACAAACTATGAGGAAAGTACAGACACAATAGGAAGAAGAACCCAAATCCGTTTGTAAGTGTGGCCTGGCTAGTTTCTGAAAAACTGACTTAAATCAAAGATGTGTCTTTGAAATATTATCCCCTGAATAGACAGCAGTGAACTAGGTGACGTGGTTCTTAGGGACATGGTTTAGTGGTAGACTTGGCAGTGCTGGGTTAATGGCTGGACTTGTTGGTCTTAAGGGTCTTTTCCATCCTAAATAATTCCATGTTTCTGTTAGTCTAAACAGAGCACCCTGAACTTAAATAGAGGGCAGGCTGACACTGTCTCTAGATCTGCATCTTCTACATTTGAGAGATGTGCAGAACAACCTGAGCCCATGTATCTTTCATGTCAGTAATACCCCTGGATAAGTACATTCAGAGGACTCTATCTCCTGGCATGCACCAGTGCCTGAACCACTGCCTGCACAGCTACAGAGCATCTCTAGGGAAGACAAATGAAAACTTGAGATTTAGTGTGGCTGTGAGATTCACTAAGGAAGAGCAGCACACATTAGAGAAGAGAGGATGAAAGAGGTATCTAGAATGAGGTATGGAAGACTCAAGTACCTCCACCCTGCTTCTTAACAACCTAGTATTGTTCATTTCTACCTATCAAAGTCACCTTAAATGAACTTCCTTGAAATATTTTTCTCTTCTATTTTGCCTGTCTTTGTTTTCTATGTCTATTTTATAAATTATGATCTCAGTGCAAAGAATGTGTCTATTTCAAGGCACCATTAAAGAATTGTGTGCATATAATAATAATAATAATAATAATAACAATTGTAATAACACATAACTAACAGATAATGCATAGTTTCTTCAGAAAACAAAAACATATGACACCTGAAATGCTTTGAAAATGTACTTACTTAATGTATTTTCATCAAACCACAAGTTACTGCATGTATGGCAGCAGGGAGGACGGGTGTGGAATCCTGAGGTATTGGCCTTGCCCCGTGTTACAACAAATTGAACAAAATGTGTCTGATTTTTCCATACAATTAGTTTGTTAATTTAAGTTTTGATTTAATCCATAAGTGGTGCATTATTTAATTAAATTTTGTCCAGAAGGCTTATCCCAGCAAATATTACTTCAGATTAAACTACTTACAGACTTCTAGAGAAAATTTATTTAACAATCTCTTCTAACATTTGTTAATTTTGGTAATCCTTGTATTGGAATCATGATCATGGCTAAATGTTGTACTACCTGGTTGCTACTTAAATCAGTAAAACCGTTCTGGGGACAAAGATGGTTGTTGTCATATGAGTGCCGTCGCTTTTCTAACTCAGTTTCTAAAGTTCTGTATTATGTTTTATTCATTATTATTATCAGAATTTGCTCTGATCAAATATGCATTCTAATAGTGTATCAGTCCATATTAGTATGAATTTTGCTTACTATACACACACAAAAAGTAGAGGCTTGGGGACTGCCTTAGTTTTTAATACTAGAAATACCCTCCTGGGCTTTGTTAAAAATGTCTCCATCAAGGCATGGTAGGAATAGGCTGTTATTTCAGATGTTTATTGAAGACAAAGGTGAAAAAACCTTTAAAAAAAACTGATGTCATTTCAATTTATGATATTTATCATCTCAGCAGTTTCAGTTTTCTTTATTGTATATTTTCAGAGTTAAACTGTTATTATTTTTATCACAGCGTTTTTTTCTAGAGATGTGTGAACTGCTATACTGTCGTATATTCTGTGTCTTCTGATATATTCTGTGACATATCTATTAAGTGTGTGTGGTAAGTAAGTATGTAAAATACATAGAGACTAAGTCTGTACAGTAATTTGATAAAAAATCTGGAATATTAATCAGGCATCAAATGGATCAAATAATGAGTAGTAAGTCTGTAGTTTTAGAAGTCTGACCTTTTTTTTCCTGCAATTAATTTTTGTTTGTTAAAAGATATACCAACAAAAGTGTCATCTTTGACTAGTGTTTACTCCCAGGACTATATAAGCTTTAGTTATAAGCAATCCTCTGCTTGTGTTTAAAGAACTTACATTCATTATCTTTGCACATATTTGGCTTTGAAGTAGCAAATATAGACTCCTGCTAGTCTACAGATAGTATGAAATTATGATTCTGTCTACAGTCTGTAGGAACTAGCAGATGAAAGGGTGTTTTATTTCAGTGTCTCACTCATAAACCGGGTTTCAGTCAAGGAGGAAAACAGATTATAGATGAATCCATGTAATAAATGTAATACCCAGAAGCTGAAAAATGTATCTAAAATTTATAATAAAATTCTCTTGGAAACCAGATGGGCCATGGAACTTCCTCTCCATTTGGTGTTTTAAGATATGTATGGACTTTCAAACAGCATTTTTCATTGTTTAACTTGAGAAACAGATGCAGCATCTTGTTGCACACACTGTATGTAGTTGACTGTGTTGTGATTATTTTATAAAAAGAATTGATCGAGATTAGAAAATGACTCTTGATCAGCAAATGACTTAGTAATTACGTGCATGGCTGGATCAGCTGCCTTTGGCTCTGTTGTCCTCTACTGCTTGAGAGGACAATTACAATTTTAAGTATATACATGCATGCAGAAAAACAGGTTTTTGCTCCCTGATGCCTGTATATATCCACTTAAAATGGAGGACATAATTGCAAGGAACTTCTTCCCAGCTGCTAGTGAAGCATACTTTGCTTTTTTACTACTCCAGTAACACAAAATCCTAATTTCCTAATCCTCAGCAGTACTACGAAAAACATCTGGGCTCAAATATATGCCATTACTAATTTACGCTTGTTTCATGTTTATTGGGCATTGTATTTTGTATGGATGTATGCTTCTATACAAACACCATTACAAAATATGCCAACAGCTATTTCTCTTTAACAATGCAGAATTTTCCAAACAGGCAATCTCTGTCATGTAAGTAATTTTGCCATCTTTTGCTTAGGAACTGACTGTTTCCTGCTGGAAAAAATAATGACAAACTGGTCCTTGAACTTCTCAAGTCATGACCTTGTCTGCTTGGTGGAGAGCGCTGGTGAGGAAGATGGTTTCTGAAATAAGTCTGTTGGCAGTCAGGGTGTTTGAGTACACTCAAAAATTTTCAGTACAACACTGCCTTATGCCTTCATAATTTCTGATTAGCACATTTTCATGTAGTCTCCTCTTGTCTAGTATTACTGTGTTCCAGTTTAAGTTCTGAAACTGTCTTACGCATGCCATGAAAGCTCATATGGTGACTGTCAAGATATTACTTGTAATTTGTCAGTCCAGGAGCTTTACCAAAGATTTTTTTATCCCTGCAGTCTATCTTAGAAATCATGGAAAATCTTCTGGTAGGCCAGCTTGTTGGCATCAGAATCCGAGTAAATGGCACAGTTTGATGAGCACTATCTGTTCAAGCAGAATTCGGACTGGCTCATCACAAATCAGATTTAATGTTATCTAGACATAGGTGGTTTGATGGCAGTCATGACAGACTGCACCACTTAAGGTTTCTCTACTTTCTTTACACTGGTGGCATTGCACAAATATTTTACAGAGTAAAACTGATGTCCATCAGTTATTCATACGTGCATTGTGATTAGGCAGGGCAGTGCAACATGCACGCACACACAGGCATGACGATTAACATGGACAGTGAACACCTGATTATATGCCACATGACTATCACAAGGGAGCTATAGATGGCTATTTTTAAGACTATCTGTATCATAAAACTGCTGCTGTATACTCAATTGTTTTTTATTAAGTTGAATTTCTGAATTTATACACTAGGTGGCAATATAGTATGTCATTTGTCCAAAATTTACAGCAGAGTGGAACTGATCAGAAATAACTGCACTACATGAATGTTTTACATGGGATTGCGATAAAGAAATGTTAATTAATTCCTAGTCTATTTGTAAAAATATATACTCACAAAAATTTATACTTTGCTACCTAAGTAAAAAATACTTGAGGTTGTTGTAGATTGCAAAGGCCTAAGAGTCACACGGACTCAGTGGACCCTGTCATCTCTAGTATTGAGTTTGGAAGTGCCATGGCAGGGGTGGAGTGTGATGTAAAAAGGAGCACATGTAGCTTAGTTACCTCAGGGGAAAGACTTAATTTCCGTCAGTGAGAGAAACCTGATTACAGACAGAAATTAGAAATATTTTATTAGAATGAGTTGCTGAAGTATATCTGCTCTGATCCTATCGGAGCTGTAAGCATCGATGTGTAAACTGATTAACAGCCGAAGAAGAAGTGTATTGCTTTGTCTATGAGTTCCTTGGGTTTCTCTCTTCTAACACTGATGCTTTAGAAATGCCCAGAGAAGTCTCAAAGATGTGGGATGGAGGTAGCAGCTGCATCAACATAGTGACACTAGTCAGAACTCTCTTGGAGACCTGTGGTCTGCACTGTGGGGCCAGAAGAGGACACTGCAGAGCTGGAAACCACTGTCAGGATCAGTTGCAATCCCTCTTTTAAGATCCACTCTGCATGGAGTGGATAGGCTGCCTTGGGGGTAGGATAGCCTATGCCACTGTCTGTGCAACGGATAGGCTTCACTTCAATATTAAATCTTCCTTTTGTAGACATAGATGCAAAGAGTTAAAATAAAAACATTCTATTTTGTAGGACCAAGCTCTTATTTTTCTCATTTGTCTTGTGAATTAATGAACACTTTATGTCAGTTACAATCAATCTTTGTTGGTTTTCAGAATGTCCTCATGCAAGGCTGTTTGCCTTGTTCTCTGTAGGCAGCCTTTTGTTTTCTCCAGTTTCATTATGTGGCTTGACCAGTTAATTTTTTGTCTTTTAAGTTGTCCGTAGTTTTAACTCTAGTAAAATTGGCAAAGTTTATGTTTAGGAGGTTTTGCTGCCATGATGCTTTATAACCCTGATAGTTTAGTCTGTCTGACCCAGGAGTCTTTTGTCCTGAGCGCTTGCTCCTGAGTCAAATTGTATCAATTATACATCTATTCATTTGATAGACTGTGTTGGTGCTGTAATTCTCAAATAGACAATAATTATGTAGGACATTTAATTATTTTTGGATTAGGCATGTCATATATCTCAGAATTTCCTGTGCTTTTGATTCATGTATTTATGGGACCAACTAAGAAATTATTTATTGTTAAAAAGCATGTTGCAAATTTAGGAGAATTTGGGATTTATACTATATTTTAGATTTCTTTTTGCTGTCCATATTAAAAGTAAATGAATTCCCAAAATGTGAGAAGTCTTTTGGAATCGTAAGTGGCTGTCATTTTGGGGATAGTGAGGCCCAACCCCACCAGAACATTATAAACCCTGCTAAATCTTTCTTTGTCATTCGGTTTTAGTAGGGAAGTCCACTGGCAATGTAATGGAGTAGAAATTTAAGAGCTATGTATATTTTGAATTATTAGGGTATAACTGATAGTTTGACTTATTTTTTCCCTATTGTTCCTTGTTTTTGATTATATTACTGTGCCTGCTAAGTTAAGTTTACTTCTGTTGTCATCTTCCTTTGCATTCCGTACATGGGCAAACAATCTATGCTGTGACACGATCCATCATTACTGCATTGTGAGGCTTGCAATATTTGTTGTTTTTCTTGAAAGTTCACTTTGTGAATCAAGTAATCAAGAAAGAATCTTAGCTTTCAGAGAAACAAAAATATAAAGTTTTGTCTTGCTAGTGGGAGGCAAATTCTGATCCTATGACTTGAAAGGCTTTTAAAAATTGTAGGCTAAACATAAATATAAAATTATTTAAAATTATTGTGGTATGTAAGTAAAACCTTCTGTTTTGGGCTCAGGGTGATTGCTGAATCCTGGATATTCAGGAGACAAACAAAAGAGGTTTTAAGCAAAGGAAAATAATTCAAAAATACTAGCAGGCAAAATTATCCTGTGCATTGTGGTTTTCAATGAAGCTGACTTTCCAAGTGCAGATAAGATAACATCTGCTTTTTGTTAATAATAGAACTAGTGCCCTGCTTTAACATAATGTATAGCACTTAGAAAGGCTAGCACACCTAGGATATAGAAGCCAATAGTATTTATATTGTGCATACCAGGGAATGAAACTGGTCAGAGGTTTTTCTTGAAGGATTCACAGGGCTTTTGAGCATTGATAACAAAAATTCTTGAGGAAGCCTGTAAATGGTAATAGCAAACAATAGCAATTGCTTTGTTTTTTATCCATTTCAATCCATATTTATTGAGCTGAGCAGAACTGCTGTTACCTTTAACTAGCTTTATAACTTTGCAGAATGGATGAATTAGGACGGAAATAAGACCCAACCCTGACTTAAGTCAAAGATGTAGAAGGAAAAGGAAAGCTACAAAATTAATGTACTAGTTCTGATAGAGGAAATTATGTTATTATGGGTCTGACAGCCTGAGGAGGGTGAGGCTCCTGTAGTGTCCCCAGCTCCAACAAGTAACAAGTCTGAAAATGTTTTCCCAGTATGCACAAGTGCATGGAGCACCTGGATACACCACCCATCTATGTATATACGGGGCATGCCACTCAGAAGTTTTTTTTTCATTTTAGTGGCAAACGTGAAGTGGTATTATGTAGCATATTGGATTTCCTAGTACATACCCCAGTAATGTAGGTACAGAACTGTTGAGTTTTTTAAAGTAGCAGAGAGGACTTTCACTCTTCTGAGTGCTTATAAAAACATGGCCCAATATGCTTGCAAGAAATTCTCAGCAGAGGTCCAAAGGGGGAAAATCTTGAGAACCTTAATCTGTTTTCATTTGGGCTTGACTCTGATAAAAGTCTTACTCCTGTGCGAGTTTTGCCTGAGCAAGCACTGTGCAAGACTTACAATGCTGAGACTTAGCCCACAAAAATTATTAGCTCAGGTCACAGTCTAGGCTTTTGTATATACTTTATCTGTCACTTACTTATGTTATAAAAGTGCAGAGGTGATAAAGAAGTCATCTCTCAGGTCATATAGCAGTTTAAACTGCTGTGTCTCTGATGAAGCATTGTAGACAAAAGGGGATAATAAGATCCAGGGGAAGATAGAAGAGTAGAACTAAAAAGCTTGCACAGCTATTGAAAAGAAGACTTACATTATTTTGCTGCAGACTCCATAGGAGCATCTGATCCCCATTTCTTGTGAAGTGTAGTTCTGACTGCCCCAAAATTGCTTTAAACATGAAAAAGATGAGACCACTGTGCTTAATAATGCTGTTAACACAATGTCTGAAGATTTGTCCCTTCTCTGTACGGCACATAAATACTGCTTGGTCTTCATCTGTGCAAAATGTAGAGGTAAACTTTAATTGAGGGCTTTTCTTTGGGGATCATGTGCATTCAGGGGGAACAAAACTCCTATTATCAACTGAGAAATATAACAAGTTTGAGAGCGTTGTCGCATAGAGATACTGAAATGTTAATTCATGCTTCTGTGACATCGTCTGGATTACTGTAATTCCCTGCCTGCAGGTCTCACTCACCCTCCTTTCACAAAATAAGAACTTGTACAATAATGTGACCACTGAGATTTCAGACATATACAATACCTGGTCATCATATGTCTCTGTACTGAGATCTCAGTGCTGCCTGCCATTAGGTACCGGATCGATTTGAAGGTCCTGGTGATGTGTTTTAAAACACCACATGTATCCAAATGAGTTTTAGGTTCCCTATTGTCCAGGTCCAATTTTGCTGAAGTGTAAAAATGTTGTGCTTTCATTTGTTCAGAGAATTACAAACCACTGTGTCCCATATCTTCTTCATGCAGCTGTGGAATGCGCTTTTTTCAGAACAGATTTGGAGTGTCAGTTTTGTCATTGACTTGAGGTCAGGACTATGGTGGGTTGCTTAACTTTTCTTTCTTTCACCAGCATTTCTTCACCAGCATCTATTCATATTTAATAGAACATTCTAGGGTTTCCTTTTCTTAAAACTTTTTCAGAATTGAAGCATGAAGGACTTCCAGGACTACCAGAGGACTTTTCAAGTGCCAATAAGTGTTGGCAATTCTGATTTTTTGAGGCACAAGAAAATTTTTAATACAAGGAAACTTTAAAAAGTAACTGAAGTGTTTCTAATATGGATGTTGTTCTCTGTCAAAGGGATGCACCTACCTTACCTACCCGTTTTGTATATCCCTGCATTTCTCATCTGAGTAGATTGGTCAGCAAGAAGGTCAAGGGCTGTAGCTGTCTGGTTACTTACTATTTCAAAGA
>JANRGV010000084.1:36127944-36160744 GCA_024734035.1 Alethe castanea
AAAGGATAAATCCACCTCAAACAAAAGATGTTTTTACCAAGCAAAAAGATTTTCAGACAAACAAGAAAACCAATGCTGCAAGTAGAAGAAAGATCTTGGAATTTTCTGCTGCAAGAAAACTGAAAAGCAACTTCTATCTTATACTTAAATTTCTGGTGATTGGAAAATAGTAACATGAATATGGTAATGTTAGTAGTTATGATAGGTTATAGGTAATAGTAAAGATATTGATTAGTTGTTAAGTAATAAGATGCACAGCAAAGAAAGAAATATAATGCTTTGTAACATGAATAGAACAGAGCTTCAGGACACAGGGCTTGCCTATAGCCATCAGCTATAGGCCCACCCACAACCCACAACTGCTGTAACCTTGTCTGTGCAATAAACAGCATCTTAAGAGCCATCTGAAATCTCCATCTCTCCGTCCGGCTCTTACAGTCCTGATGTCATTTGGAGACATTTTACTGCTCATAGTCCTGTTCAATCTTAAGTGGTTTGTGAAATGTTCTATTCCACATAAAGTGTACTGATATTCTTGTTTGACCCTGAGTGTAAGAGAGGATGTACCATCTTCCTTGCTCTTCCTGTTCATTTCTGCACATTTACATTTTAAGTATCTCCAGCAGTTAAACCTCTCTGTGTTTGCCCCTGTGTCTGTATCAAGGCCAAATTCAGACGTGATGTGTATTACTCAGAGCAATTCAAAAGGTCCCTTTAGATTCTGCCAGATCTATTTATACCACCTCTATCAAGGTATAATATAATCTGCAA
Organism: Alethe castanea; assembly: GCA_024734035.1. Taxonomy (NCBI): domain Eukaryota; kingdom Metazoa; phylum Chordata; class Aves; order Passeriformes; family Muscicapidae; genus Alethe; species Alethe castanea. The sequence goes on from JANRGV010000084.1 coordinate 36,128,716, forward strand.
TTTACATACCAAGGAATTGCAAGAGCATTTCAATTTAAATAACAGAGACTCTTCTTTCATTAACACCTACTCATGAGCCCTTATTATGAAAGCTGTAGCGAGTTGGATTGACATCTGATGAACAAAGGGCAATTGTTTTCAATGGAAAAGAAAAATAGTGCTCCAGTAGTTTTTTGAAGCATCTTTTCACCCTTATCATTGTGATTTTCATCTTCCTGGGTTTGGTAAATAATTCCAGTGTTTCATCCAGTGAATTGATATTGATCCGTGCCAGTCAGTATTTTGCAGCTGTGTGGAGGAAAAGAAAAATATACTTTGTTTTCTTTTTACTTTTGTAGCATTGCTTGAATATATTTATGTCCAGTTGTTTTGTGGATTTTGAATGGATTTTCGACTGTATCTAGTTTAGCTGGTTCCAGATTTTTCTCCATCTAATTTGCTTTGCTTTGTGTAATGCTATGTTGAATGCAGAAATATCCCTGGTCAGGGCAACTCTGGGAGTCTGGGAGTTAAGCTTGTTAAAATTATAACCTGGATTTTACTTTGTATTTTTGAGGTAGGATAAAACCTAGCAAAATTTCTTTTAATTCTTTGTGTGCTAAACATTCATACTACTTTTCAAATAAGTTATAATTGCAATGTGAGAGAGTAGTTAGAAGAGCCTTGTGTTGGGCTGCATGTTTTTTGCCAGTCAGTCTAAGCAAATATTCCTTCTGAGAGGCAAAGCATGAGGCAGTAGGTTTAACAGGCTGAGGAAGATAGAGGGGATGGAGAAAGAGGAAGCTCAGATGATCTTATTCTCCTAGTCAACAGCTGGAAATCAGTACTAATAGTACATTCTGTCTGTTCCTCACCTCCCAGACTATATATGTGTGTTTGAACAGTTATTTAAAGGGCAAGACCATCTGGCATTAGATCCTGTCAATTGGAGAGGAAAGGATTTTCATTCACTTCCCTCAGCTTTGTGGACTTCTGTCCTTCTTGCTGTATGTTATACCACTCCTCATCTGAAGATTAGGTGTGTTAGAAAAATATTAGCGATCACAAATGTTGTCCTACTCACCCTGTATGTTAACTGGAGCTGTTCTGATATTTGACTTAGTAATTTTCAGCTCTGTTCTGCTGACTCTGTTCGCTGACCTGAGAACAGATCTGTATTATGGCTGCTGAGAGGCCTGCATCTCTATTAAGGCTTCTCAGCAATGCAGGTAGGGTCTGGCTAACCAAAACATTTTGTTCATATTTGTGGACTTGAGAGTGTCTATAAAAGAAAGAATTATCATTTTTTCTAGAATTCTTTATGCAGTTTCAAACTGTCAGTTCGTGTCAAAAATGTTAAAATTTCATTTCGTATTTTATATTATTAAAATAAGTGCCTTGCAATTATTTTTTCCCCTGAAAGAACACTATCTTTGTATCATATTGATGTTTCATGTCAGAAACTTGCATTCTGGATTTGCATGACATACTTTGGCTTCTCTGCTAGCTCTGTGAGTTTTTAGATAGATGTTAGCACTCTACATGCCCTCTATTTTGCAAAACTGAAAATTAAATATTCCTGTGAAATACTCTATGAAAAGCCCTAATCATAACAAAGACACTCTGGAAAAGTTGCATATTCTTTTCAAACTTTACACTGGATGCTGAGGCAAAAGCAAAATCTCAAACTTTTGTATTTCAGATCTTAAAAACAATTGCATTTTTTGCAAGTTCAGGCAAGCTTGTGATTCTAATGAGTTTTTTCCCACATCTCCTTCTCTTACTTGGCTGATTGAATAGGCTTGCACTGCAGTGGCCATCCTGCTGCCTTAAACTGTGTATCTTCTGAGTTTATTAAATATGTGATTTCATGTGCCACAAGAAAGGAAGAAAGAAGGTGAATGCCTGACTAGTTCTTTGGTCATGTAGAAATAGATTTCTTGTGCAGAAATAGGGTTTGAATGTGACTCGAAACACATACTGTCTTTTTAAATCACTCTCAGCCCAGATTTGCATCCTGCAGGGTGTCTTTTGCAGTATGCCAAACAAACTCACTGCCTGTTAGTTTCGAAGGGAGCTAAAAGCACTTATTACCATGCAGGATCAGGTCCTTTATGTTTTGAAATAATAATAAAAAATGTGTCTTACCTTTAGGGAATGCCTTAAAAAATGAAAGGGGTAAACTCACCATGAAGCTACTTTTATGCTCCTAATGACTGTGTAAAAAAAATCCACAGGGATAAAAGGAAAATGAAGTAAATGCAGCAGTGCCCCACCACATTTCAAAGCCAATATCAAATAATCCATAAAATTCTGTGAAAACAATATCCACCTAATCCATAAATGAAAGAGCTAAGATTATCTGTTAAAAAAAAAAAAAAAAAAGAAAAGAAAAAGAAAAAAGAATAGACCTGTGCTTATTTGGATGATAAGCATTAAAGATTTTCTCCAATCATTAAGGGTTGAGGGTTTGCTATACTCTTGGAACGAAACCTTTTAAATAACTTCCCAGTTTCCAGACTACTGAATCTTTGAAAAGTTAATTTTTTGTTATCTCCAAATACAGGAAGCTTAGCACAACAATGGCAGTTCAAAGTCTTCCAGGTAAAGAGCCTTCAAAGAGTAATTCGCAATACAAATTCATAGAAGCCAACAGTTTAGACTACTCAATTGCTTTTAAGATTTTCATCAAATGCATCTCAGCAGTTGAAACTTGCCACTGATGCCTCCCAACTGAGTTAAAGTCAGAAAACACTGACAATGTTACCTTTCTTTTTCTGTGGATTTTAGGCAGTGAAAGATAGCAATTAAACTTTGCCTCAATTTACTTTGTGTCTGATCTTTACAGATCTGACTGAAAATAAATGTGCATTACATTTCATGCTATTATTGAAGTTTTAAAATAATGATTAATAGCAAATGGATTGCTGAATCAGAGTATCCAAATGTCTGCTCTGTGTAATTAAAATTCTTTTAAATATAGATAGATGTGCCCAAGGTTCTTTCTGATTTAACAGACATATCTATTCTAAGATCAAGTTTATTTTAGAAGACATTTAGCACTTTGAGAACCATTCTAGGCTTTCAGAAAAAGGTGAAAAACCTCCTCATCAGTGTGACAATAGAATGATTTTTCCATAAAGTGTAGAAGAAACTTTTCTTTAAATGATACAGAATTGCAGCCCAGTTTTACTGCTTCACTGTGCATTATTCTGGCAGAATCAGAAATTAGCAGTATTACTAGAGAAGTGGCATTTACTGCTCTGTCTGGGCTTCCTTCTCTATCTGTTGAGCAAGACTTTCAAAACAGAGGTTAGTGAGACAACTTTAAGAGAATTTTTTGTCTTAATTTGAAAAGTTAAAAGTATTATTATTTGATACTGATGCATATTTCTCATCCTTATGACAGTGACGTTGTTGCTGTGTTAAGAATTTTGTGCTGTGTTAAAAACGGTATCCAAATACATTTATACATATATATGTATATGTATGTCTTTATCTGTTTGAATGCGTATATACATATGACTTGGAGAAGCTTGTAGCTTTGCCTCAAATAAAAAGTTATGCATTACTTTAAGTCTTTCTTTATTGTTGTTTCAATATTTTTCTGGTAGTATGCTTTCAAACATACCCAAATAGCTCAATAATTTGTACAACAGTGTAATCTGGCGCTGCTGTGAGATGCTTAGACTTGCTAAGTAACTTGCACGTCTGTGCCTTAGAATATCAATATAATCATATGTATTAATTAAAATAGCTGCAGGGTGGTCATGAAATGAAAATAAGATAGCTTTATTTTCATTTCTGTTTACAAAGGAGTAAAAATATGAGTCTTTATCCAAACCTTTGAATCCCTTGGTTATAGAAGAGTACAGTATGAGATTTTCTCACAAGCTCTTGTTTTCTCTCTCTCTTTCTGTCAGGAAAAGAAGCCACCACAAAACTTTCAAATACTACTCGAAAAAAGAAATCACAAACTCCTTCTGAGCGAGTCAGATGTATAATGTTATCATTAACAATCAGTCATGAGTTTCAACTTGGGTTCAGGTCATCTTCTGTTTAGTCTTTTGGAGAAAACAAATTTTCTGTGTGACTCCATAATCCACAGTAAAAGTGATGCAATGATGCAGAGGGGATAATTTACATGAAACTTTTTTCCACTAGTAGAAATGGCTGTGAAAGTTTCTTTTCAGGTGTGATTCTTCCCAACACATTTCTAAATGATTAATGTTCCGGGGATACCTTGGTGAATTGACTGGAAAAAGCTGATTTCCCATTGGGTAAAATACATAGTATAAGTACTATTTTGTTGTTATTGTTGATTTCTTTGGTTGGTTGTGTATTTTTTTTTGGGGGGGGGAGGGTTAATGTATTGATAGAAAGAGTTCTCATCATTATACTTTGCTGGTCACCCTGGCATCCACTTTCTTGCTCAACTGTACCTTTCTCTTGCTGGCTCATTGCAATTCCTTTGTCAAGTGAAATCTGTAGCTGCAGCTTCATCTCTGACAATATTCCAGCCAGATCCTGGTGACTTTCATAGCTCAAGCATTTCATCATAGGATATTTACTAGACAAAAACATAGCTCCTTGCAGTTATATAATTCAACCAGTCTGGCAGTTAAATAACAATACCTTTAATATTAGAACCTGAATAATTTACCAACCAAAAGTCCAACTCTGCAAACACACTGAAATGAGCCTTTGCCGCTTCCATCGTTGGACCTGTAAAACTCATCAGAGTATTTGCATTAGTGTGGACAAAGCAAGATCCAGAGCTAGTCAAGTAGTCATTAAAAGATAGAAATCTGAATGAAATCACTTGAGGTTTGAGCAAGAGAAAGAAAGATTTAGAAAATAAATAAATAAACATAAGATTTCAATTAGGGTTTCAGCAGTCAGGAGTGAAAAGAAAAATGTGCTAGGATATACAAGGGATTTGCTCTCAGGGATTCATGCTGAACTTATATAAAACTATAGTAATGAAAAGCTGTAGATCAGAACATGAACTGACTTCCTGTCAGTCAAAATATTTCTTTAGTTATCACTGCAAATAAAAGAGGAATTTGGTCTTCATATATGTTGTATTAAAATTCTTATCAGAAGGTATCTATGCAAAGTCAGAACCAATATTGTTTTAGGATTTTTCTTCTGGTTTTTTTTTTTTTTTGGTTTTGTTTTGGGCTGGATTTTTCCTCTCTCCATCCCTTTAGTGACAGTATACACCCCACCTATCACAGAATCACAGAGTCACAGTCACAGAGTGGGTCAGGTTGGAAAGACCACAGGGGGTCATCGGGTTCAACTTGCCTGCTCAACCAGGATCATCCTAGAATGCATTGTACAGGGCTATGTCCAGAAGGTTTTTGAATATCGCCAGTGAGGGAGACTCCACAACTTCTCTGGACAATCTGTTCCAGTCACAATCTATTCTGGCTGCTTAAATGATGGAAAAGTTCTTCCTCCTGTTCAGGTGGAACTTCCTGTGCATCAGTTTCTGCCCACTGCCTCTTGTTCTAGTGGTTGGCACCACTGAGCAGAGCCTGGATCCATCTTCTTGGCACCCTCCCTTCAGATACTGACAGACATTGATGAAGTCTCCTCTCAGACATTTCTTCTCAAGGCTGAAGAGGCACAGCCTTTCCCTATAAGAGAGATGCTCCAGACCCCTAAATAATCTTTGCTTCCCTAAGCAGGACATGCTCTACGAGCTCCATGCCTCTCTTGTACTTGTGGAGCCCAGGACTGGATGCAGCATTCCAGATGTGGCCTCAGTAGGGCTGAGTAAGGAGTGGGATCACCTCCCCCAGCTCAGCTGGACTTGACCTGTGGCTTTATAAGTCTGGTAAAGAACTAGAGTTTTTAATACTCTAGACCAAAAAGGGTGTGTATCAGAAATTTCTCAGAATTGCCTTGTTATTTTAGTGCTTGATGGGATTTTCTTGAACTTGCTCTCCTCTGAATCATTGGGTATGCAGATACTTCGTAGATATGCTGCTTTCTGAAGCTGATGTCCAAAACTGACTCAGGAATAAATGTACCACTGGAAACTGTTGGAAAAGCGAAACAATTGTAGTGTAAGTGGGGAAGGCAGCAAGGCATATTGAGGTGCTCTGAATTCAGATAGAAACTGAGAAAAGTTTGTATTAAGCATATGAGAGGAAAAGAAAAACCCAAACCCCTCCCAAACCCCTTCTTTATGCAATTTCACTACAGCCCTCCTTGCTTTTGTTATAAATGGTAAAAACCTTCTCCTTCCTAAGGTTATTACTTAGGACAAATCGATCTCTATTATTCCACACAATTACCTCTGAATATATCTGGTCTTTTTGACTCTGTTTCTGAGATTCATGTCTCTGAGACAGTTGCTGCATTTATCCTGAGTACTTCTTCCCTCCCCATTTCCTCAAAGCCTTGTCCCATGCTCACTCTGGCTCCACTCCAGCTATCTGCCTCTTATTTCTCTGGAAGACTGGCTAGCCAATAAAGGGAGAAAAGAAGCCAATTATATCCTTTTTAGCCACAACTACAAAATAAGCTCCACCTACATAAAAAGATGCTCTCTGGTGTTTCAAATATGATGTTCTTTGTGCTGTTTTAAAACAGAAAACAAAATGTCTAACATTCAGAATTCAGAATGCTGTTTTGCTATCCTATAGATTTGAAACAATGTGTGGAGTCTGGCATTAATTATAAATTGAGATATCATTACAATAAATGATGTGTACAGGGCTTAGACTACAATACTTGCATTAGAAAACCCCAGGTAAAACTTTTGTGTTTAACACACACTCTTTTATACTTTTAAATGTAAGTGTATACTCCGTCTATGTAGATGCTATTTTTCTTGGAAATCTGTGTTTTCCAGCTACCACAACCTTGTTGCTATTCTAGAGAGTGCGAATAAACAGTGCATTTGGAGATACTCAGTGTTCTTGTCCTTGAGAATCAAACATTTTGCATGTTCTACTCCAATGTATCTTTCTGAGCCTGACAAGGTCATGCACATTGTACAGAGACCAAAAACAAGGAGTGCAAGATTAGGAGTAGACAGTTTTAAATGATGGGAGAGTAATTTCTTTACCCTGAATACCATTGTCACTTGCAATTAATTTTAACTCTGAGCTCAGAAGAGTCTGAACCAGATACTTTGAAAATGAAAAGCTGAATCCAGCAGCAAGTAGAAGCTGCTATTTCTACTTTTGTATTCTATACTAAATTATATTATATTGGATTCTGAGTTTTCTAAATGGTATATGTCACAGAAGCTAGATAGATTAGAATGCTAGAGGGATCCCTCTAGTAGATGTACTTTAACATTACTGTTCCTTATTACTTTGCTTTCACCATCATAAAAACTTTGTGTTTGTACCTGTTAAAAACTGTAGAAAAGTTACTTTGCGTGGTTCTTCAGCATTCATTTTTTTAATACCTTGTTTTTCTGAGTCCTTTGATAGAAAATTTTTTTCCTTACTATATACTACTAGAGTAAGGACTACACTTTTTTCCTGAATTCCTCCTTTTAAACATGTCTACCTTCCTCAACAATCATTCTCATTGAAGAGTCCTCTCAATTGTCAATTTCTTGAAGGCCAAAAACTAATAAACTAGTCATTTGTATGTTTTCAGGTGAACTGAAATCCTTAGGTGCATCTGGCTCTTCTGTATTCACTTACATCCTTCAGAATATTCTCCATCTATTGCATTAAGGGCAGATGGACACATTTTTCTCTTTTGCCGCCTGGAAAGCAAAGGTTAGGGTTCAACTTGTCCCAAATCAGCTTATCCTTCTACAGGGTAGTCAAAGCCCACTTACAAACACTCTAACGCAGTTTTACATTTTTGCCTCCCACCAGCATTCAAACCTGGGTAAATGTCTTTCTCTGTCAAAGCAGCAGTAGGAGGTGAAAATGAAAGTCCTTTTTTTCTTTCCCTGAGAAATTGGGCTGTAAAAAGCTGTCAGTTTAAAAATGACATAGTGGCACAGCATTTCTATAAGGTGGCTCCTTTCATTTTTGACTCCTGCTGTCTCTCTGACAGTTGAAGTTGCAGCAGGAGGTAAAAACTAAAATGAGCACTGCTGGCATTTGCCCTCGAGCACAAAATTAATAATGGAAGAAACAGGGCAACATCCAAAACTGCCTCATATCAGATGTCAGCCAATGAGGTTTCAACACTTCCATAATATGGTGACCAGAATGATGCCCATTATTCCAAATAAGATCTTATTCTCTATTACTTTCTTAGTGCTGGATCTATTTTCTCCATTTTAGATTTGATTCCCTGCTTTGTGGGTTATAGAATAATTTAAATTCTATTAAGCTGTATGCTATGACTTTATAAGTTTTCCCCCTCTGCAATGTAACTTTGCTCAAAATTTTATGGGTATTGTCTTTTCTTGAGCTTTATACCTCTCAACGTTTCTGTATTAATATTTCACTTCTAAATCACTGTTTAAATTATCCTACTATGTCCTATCCTTAAATATGAACAAAACTTACAACATATTAAATGGATAGCTTTTTAGTCTAAACAGGCACAGGATAAAAAAGCTGAAATGGTTTTTATTCTTGTAAACTCAAGAGCTGAATGTTTTCTGACAAAAGAAAAAAATGAGTCACTATTAGGTGGTTGAGACGCAGGAGGCCCAAAATTCTTCAAGAAAGGGAGGGGTCTTTTTTCTTTCTTGAAAGACTCAGTGGTATGTCCAAGTCTTACCAAAATTAGCATAGGTAGGCACAAAAAGTCTGTTAGAAATGGGGTACAGCTGTGGTTCTTTCTTTCTGACATATTTCAACCATTTTCTGATTTTAGCACGATTTTTGCGATATTCATGGTATTCATGCTTTTCATTATCCAGGACAGGTAGTATTTCAGGCTTCACGTACTGGGCTATTGCAGTCTTACACCACACCATCTCATTCAATTCTTCTGCTGAGCTTACCTTTAAGGGTAACCAGTGTATGCAGCATGCCAAATTTTCTTAACATGAATTTTTACACTCTTCTGTATTATATGAATTTGCTGCTACCTTCTCACTTCCACCTTTGCTATTGCTTTTATTGGTATACACTTTTGCAGAGATGAAGAAAATTCTCAGCAAACCAGTGATGTGGATAATTCTCAACTGCTGACAAATAAACAAAATAAGCACTTGTAAAAGAAAGCATTTTATTTCTTCACGTGTTGTTGTTTTCAGGCTTTACACCAATTATCTAGCCCATGGCTTAATACATCTTTTATAGGAGAACAGGAGTGACTCAAATTCTTCAGCTGAACCCATTGATCTCATTGATTTCAACATGTGTTAATGACAGAGAGAATTTGGACTGGATAAACACTTGTAGTTTGTTACAATTACATTTAGTAATGTCTTCTTCAATTTCTAGAAAATCTTTTACTGCATGTTTTAACCCTTTGTGCAATTTAACTTTCATTCTTGTATTCTGATTTTTTCCTTGAGTCTCATTTGCGGGCTTTATTCTATAATCCTCCTTTAGCAAACTTAATCCTATAATCCTTCTTTAGGATTTTTTTGGTTCTCTGTACTTTTTGTGCTTGCTTGCTCATCAGTTTAGTTTTCTGTAAAAGTTCATTCATTGTGGGAAGAGCCACACAGTGTTTGGGCATACATTTATTTACATTTTCTGTTCTCCCCATTGTAGCTCCCTACTCTATGGCTCTATCCCATCCTCATGTTTTCCATGTACCTCCAAAATTTATTCTGATTAGTTATACCACCTATATATGTCCACAAACCTACTTTCAAACATAAATTGTTTATGATTACTATTCTTTAGTTCCTCCTCCACATTTGCTCTACATCCTTAATCATGTCTCTGCTTTTCAAAGTACAAGAATGCATTTCTCCCTTCCCAGTTTCTTCTTTCCTGATTTGTGCGTGTTTTATTGCTATTTTCATATTTTATCCCAGTTAATTTTCCCAGATTTTGCCTTCTTGTCCACTTCAGGAATTGGGTAGCTACTTGACATCTTAATTGCCAGTAGGAGTTTTCCTTGTTAACACCCCATGTTTTTAAAATGTTGTAGATGTTTTAAAAACATGTATTTTATATTGTCCTATCTTGTTACTTGTCTATTGTCTTCCTTTTTTAAAACTGAATTTCAGGCCATGATTTTGCATGCAGATATAATCTTTTTCTCCCTTGCAGCATTGTTCACTTGAATTATTCATTTCCGATCTCAATTTACATCAATCAATGGGAAAAAAATGGGACTTTTTCAAAAGCAACATCTTAGATCAAATTATTGTTGCTTTGTTAATATAATTTCCTTCATCTTGATGTTGAACTTGGGTGAAAAACAAGTCTGATTTGGTTCTCTATCATTATGTACAATTGCTCCTTGCTTTATTTGCTTTTGTTCAAGCCGGTAGTTAAACACACGATATTTCTGTCTTTTGTCAAATTTTGAATTAGTCCACTATCTTAATATTCTCTTTTCCTATGTACATCCGTAGTTCAAATTTTTGAGAACTATGCAATTCTTTTGCACGTATCTTAAAGTGTTCATCCTCTGGACTTACGCCAGTGTAGCAGTTTGCTTCTGTAGAAGTAGGAGGTGTTTCCAAAGTTTCTGCTGGCAGCTTTCATAGAGTTTGTAGAAATATTTTATCAGTATGTGAAGGAAATAATTTCCCTGAATTTGGTATAAAAGAACCAGGCTAATTAGAAAAGGCTTATCCTTTTTTTTCTCACCGAACTTCTTTACTCTTTATTAGTACGCCATTCATATGTACAGGGCTCTATTGTCTTCTTTACTATTTTTAATCATTTTAGTATTATTTTATGCCACATTATAAGCATATGCAATGCAGTGAGGGTGATTATCCCATGTAAGTTCTGATGGATGATATCCCACCTGAGTCTTTTTAGACCATGTATTGTCAAGGGTCTGCTAATAACAAATCTACTTTTTTGCCTTGTTCTGCAGAGTTGGTTTCTAGAACAGTTTTATTAATTTTTTTTTTTTCTTTTTTACTGTATGACATAGGGAAGGAAAATAATTTGATGCAAAGGGAGCTGGGAGTTGATCTCCTCTCTGTGGTTCAAAATCTGTGGTTTTTTGAACACCATCTGTGTCTTTTCCTACCTGGTATGTTGCTGGTAGACACAACAGTTCCTTGTGGACAAGAGGCTTGAGGAGGTGGTGTTCCTGTTTTCTCTCTGTGGTGCCATAAAGGGCAGAGAATGCTGCTGTCCAACGGGAACCTGCCCATCTCCTCAAACTGCAGAGCTCCTTGACCTGTAAAATCCTGTTTGGATGGATGGGCTGCTGGTGCCTTGCTCTCAAGAGCAAATAGAGAGGACCTCAGTGAAGGATGAGACGAACTCCCCCAACAATGAAGAGAGATATTTAGCTCATAGGGCTGGTAAGTGCAGAACATCTGTGGAGGAAATTGACTCTCTTCCTCTTGGAAATATCTGTTTCCCTGACAACTCTGTAGAGGTAGAGACACAATAAAACCAGCTGGTTGATTATTTCTCTGGAAAAGCAGCTCAAATTCAATGAGTTATGCTTCAGAGCCTGACAACCCAATACCCAGTTTACAGGATAGGAAACAGAACTGGTGCTCATCAGCACTGAAATATACTGATTTAATGTAATTGGATTTTAATGCTTACCCCACATTACTTTTCCCTATTGTACCTTCTTTGCTTGCCAGTAACTCATGTACACACTTTAAAAATCCCTAATGTACAGTTATGCAAGATCCCTCAACAGGCCTGAAACACAAACAGCAGGGTACCAATTCCATTTATAGCACATGATCGATTAGCTGAGGTTTTCCCCAAGTGATTAATAACACTGGAGTCTGAAATGCCTGTCCAACAAGACTTTAAAAAGAATGTCTCCCCTGAATATCTGGAAAACTGAAGTACCTAGAATAATTTCTGAAGGTATTTCTGAAAAATCCTACCCGATTCTCATGTTAGGTGTACAAAGTACACTGTGAATCCCCACTCTGCTTTTAATGAGGAACTGAAACATAGAATAAACATCTGTTAGCTGAGAAGACTACTGATAGCAGCAGTTTCTCTGAAACTATTATATTTATGATAAATGTTACATGACTTGTAAATTCTGAATTTTTGTATAAATGTATCTATGAATACATTTTAAGTTATTATTGTATTAAAAAAATAGAATTAGCATATAAGACTTCTGTGGGGAGAGTAATGGACTATGGTACATTATAAAAACTGATGCCCTGGCAGTTCTCCCTTATATGAGTTGGCTGCCATGCTTCTCGAACTGTCCTGTTGAATAATGAGTATCTTAAAAGTTAAGTGTTACTCATAATTCTGAATATACCCAAATGCTGGTATTAAGTGTTTCTATTGCCAGACTCTTTCAAAGTTACCATCACAAAACTCCAAAAACATTGGTAATGTTCCATTACCAAGCCCCTGGTTTCAGATCATTATTATTCCTGGTTGATAACACGTTTTTCAGGGGTATACTGAAATTAACACCAGTTGAGCATAATTACTATATGGTAAACTTTCACAGGTATGTGTGCTTTAATGGTGTACTCTATAGAACTAATTACATTTTCAAATCTAGACTTTCTGCATATGTCATAGGACATTGCAAAAATTTTGTTTAGTGGAAAATTATGATAACATCTAAAATAAGTATGGGGGTTTTTTACATAGTTGTTTTTTACTTAGGAAAGGATGAAAGGATGAAAGGGTAGCTAGTAGTTTTTAGAAAAGGACAGATATTTTTGAACTTTAAGAAAAGTTGTACTGTATTTGCACTTACTGAATCAGTCACTTTGCAGATTCAGGGCACCAATGTATTCACACTGAAAGAAGTGGACCTTATGAAGTGGCTCTTACACTTCACCTTAAGAGAGATGCACTTGCTTGTTGGTAATTATAATACTTTTATTCAGAAGGCAACTCTTGTACTTTCTAGTGCTTCTAAAAGAATATTTCTAAGTAAACCTTGAACTGAACAGCAGTAGTAATCCCCTTCTTGAGGACTTTGTAAGAACACTGTTTTCCTCTCTTGAATGGCACTTTTCTTCTCCTTTGTTTCAAATGGATGACAAAGTCTCATTTCTTCGTAGGTTATATAATTTCATCTCATAGACTTTCTCTTCTTTCCACTCTTTTACTTTGAAGTTTGGAGCTTTTGTTTTGTTTTTGTTTAGTTTGTTTTTCCTTCAGACTCTACAGTGCTAAGGTCCTTGGGAACAATTTAAGCACTCTCCCACTAGTTTCAATTTTAACACCTTGTCACAAAACCCCACATATTTCTTAGGCAAGATGGAGCTCACAAGAAGTACTTACGTGGTGAAGTCACAAGTGTCAGGTGTGACAAAGCTCTACCAGGCCATCTTTCATCTTGGTGCCTGAAGGCAGAGTAGCCTGGTGCTGTGGCTCTCCCAGTGCTTGACAGACTGCTCACCTCCATCTGTGAGACCGAAATATGCTTCAGGAAAGGGATAGCCACAGGAAGGAAAGTCACTACTGAAGAAACTATATTTGACAGAATTTCTTATATGTGTTAAAGCAATATAATTGCAGCTGCTGGTTATTGTTACTGAGACGAGAGGACAGAAGGGACAAAGTAAAAAAACATAAGTGTGCTACAGGAAGACCATGACGAGATGCTCCACAGTCAGTGAAGGCTGACTGTGTCTCCATACCTTTTTCTTCTGAAATTGCTGAATCTAGAGAAAGGCCCAGGACTTGGGAGGGATTCATATTGTGTGATTTCTCATCCCCTGCCAGCAGCTGGAGAGAGCCGCAGCTGTCTGAAAGCTTCGTGTAGCAGGACTCAGCTTCTGAGGTACATACTTTGAGATCTGATATCTAGGATTGAAGCTCTGAACAAGCCTTTGAAGACACTGCTGTCAAAACCCCACAGTGCAGAACAAAACCTGCAGCAGGGAGGCTGTATTGACCCAGCCAAGCCATGGCAATAGCAGCTAAGATGGAGCAAGCCACTATGTCCACGGCAGCTGCAGTTGACGTGGTAAGAGCTAGGATGAAATGAGACACAAAAGCCAACACACTTTGGTTCTAGCTGATGTCTGAAGAAATTGGAAACTTCAGATCTGGTACTGAGCAAGCTGGACAATCAATGACTGCCCAGAGCAGTCCTTTATCCATTCTACTCAGTTTTGGACCTTCATCTTGTGATTTCAAGAGGTCTTTTTCCTTTCTCACATAAAAAAATGTAGTATAGACACTACAATTCTGCAGAGCTTTGGTGTCTGGATAGATTGAGGTTGCTGTGCCAGTTTGCTGTGGGCCACATAAAAAGTCAGTCACCATATGCAATTCACCTGGTGGTAGGTGGATTCTCTGGACATTCTCTGAAGCAATATTGGAAAAGAGTCTACCTGTTAATATTCCTAACTGTGGGACTGAAAGAAGTTATTTCAAGAACAATGCCCCAGTAATTACTTTATTGTTGATGTTGTTAAATGTAGCATATACCTTAGATCAATGAGTTCTGTCATGATGTTGGAGTTGGTGAAATATTGTGGCTTGTACAAATAAAAGAGGCTGAGATGACTAGATGATAATAATAGTCCATTCTGACCTTATAATTTATGCACTTAAGAAACCTCTTTTCCAGTCTGAGAGTTACAAGTCTGTATTTTTAAAAAGAAGCTGCAAGGCTGTGTATGCTGTTCTGAAAGCATCTTGTAATTTTTAATTTTCTCCCTGTTAGACAAGCTGATTGTAATTCCATTACAATTTCTACTTTGTTGCTATTAATGTTTAGAGTCTGATTTGGTATATTAGATGCATTGGTCTATTATGTTTTATATATAGCTATATGCCTGTCAAACCCCAAGTGTAATAGATGAAGCTACACTCAGAGAAAAGAATAAAAGTAAAGAAAGTAAAGTGAAGAAAAAATCGTTCTTTTTTTTGTTATTCCTGGTAACACTGATGGGTATTTTGGAGACTCAGAAACCTAAAATATACCTTCTTTATAGATTGTGCTGCTCTTTTTTTTTTTTCTTGATTCCCGAGAATCTTGATTCAGTAGGCTTTCTTCCACTTATTCATTGCTCTTTGCATCAGCCCCATACTACATTATATGACTGCCAGCTTGTTAAAGTTGGGGTACACTCTGGTCCAAGAGAACAGTGAGGTGTTCAAATGGGTCTTACAAATGGACCCAAACCAAGGAAGAAAAGTAAAACCTTGCGTCAGAGAATAAGGGTAGTAAGACTGCCTCCCTTTCGGGGGTTAGTACCTAGCAGTTTATAAATTCACATGCATCAGTGCAGCACAAAATATGCAGCACAGAAGAGCAGCTATTATGTACAGTAGCCACTTCACTGATTGCAATCAATGTCACAAATTAGAGTGATTTCCTGGCTTGAGATAAGTCAGAGCTAAACTTTGTGTCATGAGTCATTCTGTCTGGACATCCAGCTTTGAGGTACTGTCACACCCTGAGGAATTTTCAATTTTTGTCTTTTGTGTTATTGCCACTGGATCTGTGCTCACTTTTAGTGAGTGTGAACTGCTCATAGATGCATTCAAATGACATACAATATTAAAAGGGAGCTCCCGTCATGGTTTCTATAACTTATATTTAAATATATCCTTTTTATTCAGCAGCAGAATTTGTATTTAGAAATGGCAGATTTTTGTCATTATTATCTAGGATTTTGATCTGAGATTTTAATAGTTCCTTGTGCATTTCTCTTGTTGCCTTATTCCTTTTTAAAATGCCTGATGATGGCTTTTTCATTCAGTCAAATATCATCCTAATATCCATGCTGTACTCTGAACACCTATTCTGCTGCATCCATGTGATTAAATCAGTTGCAAAGCCAATGTTTTTCACATTGTCTTACATAAAGTTTTTCTATTTTGCTAGATGGGACTTCAGCATACACAAGGACAAACAGTTTTCTCTCTGCAACAAAGAAGTACGGTGTAATTAGAAACAGTCTATACAGGGAGATTAGTGGCAGCTGTTTTCTTGTACCTTGCAGCAATGCACTGTTTCAGTGGATTAAGAGCATCCACAGCAATAGCATTAATTAAGAGTACCTGGTACACAGTGATTTCCTGCTTCAGCTGACCTGATACTCAGTATTTTGTGGAAGAGGCACGTGCTTACTGGGGAACAATTAAATGAAAGGCATCTAAACCTTCGCATCAACAGACGACAAAGGGAAATTAAGCCCAATTATTGCTTTGAATAAAAAGGTCAGGACTTCAGTGCTGGATTAACTGTTACTGGAGTAAGTGAAGATTGGAGAGATAGGTAAATTATGTAATTAATTTCCTAAAAATTGGTTAATTGTTAGGTGTGGGTTTGTCTGCACTGCAGTTAAGTTGAATGCTTGGTTGCCTTAGCTTTTCTCCCAGAGTCACTTCTTCCACTTTTAAGGATGCTTGGAGTAGTGCGTAAAGAAGTTTCCTTGGCATCTTCTACTATCCTTTTTTGTTAGATAAGTTTCCCAAGAACTGCAAATATAATGAGAAGACGCAATCATAATGTGGCTCCTGTGAGCTGGAGTTACCCAGTAATCAACAATATTTCTAGCTTGAGTGCAGTGTTAGGAAATCAGAAACCACACAGGGAAAAATATTTCACGATGGGAGCAGTAGCCAAGTGGAAGCAAGTATTTAAATTAGGAAAAGGTATGCCCCAATTCAAAGGGAAATCACAGTTTTATATAAAAAGATGGGAAAGTATGGTGAAAAGAAAAAGCATTTCTAATTTACTTTCTGATGACAGATGAAAGCAATATTATATGATATAAGACCATAAAGATAGCATGACTTTATACCCCCAAAGGAGTTCATAGACAGTTCTGTGCTTTAAAATATGCAGCCTGGGTCTGCCCATCTTATTTCTGACTGCAGTGGGATAGCTTTGATTTCTTTTGTATTACCGTTTTAGTTTGCTTTCCCTTTTTGTTTCAGTCACTTGTATTTAAATTATTGCTGAAAGATGTTCTGGCATAAAATCTCCATTTATTTAGTTTGGGCAGGCATAATAATTTCTAAGAAAAAGTATCAGGAATACAAGACCCACTTTTATTTTGATCTTTGTTTTATTCTTTCTGCTTAACATTTGTGTGTGTATATATTTATATATATGATTTTTCTCCGATTCATTTAGAGAATAAAGTGAGCATTCTCTTGTATCAGAGGAACATTCTCAACTTTTAGAAATGTGAAATTAGAAGAATTTAGGTAAATATGTATGTAAATAAAATGAATAAAACTGCAATGAGTTAGTGACTATCTTTATGTCTTTCAGATCTCTCTCAAGAAGATTCCATGCTGAGGACATGAAATGTTCGCAAACACAGAAACTTTAGTGCTCATAAGTTTTTAAATACCTGCTTCAGATCACTGCCATGTGTTTGGTTTAGACACACAATGGGATTTATTTAAAGGGACATGATCAACTTTGCTGTCTGAAAAATTATTTCTGAATGTATTTATAAGTAACCTCTAAGGCTATCATAAAGGAAAAAAGATAACAAAATAAATCTCTACTTTTTTGATTGATTTACTTTTTGTGCTTGACAATTCTGTGTAAGAATTCTAATACCTACCTTTTATGCAGTACTTTTTATCAGAAGGCCACAGCAGTTTTACTAAAATATGGTCCATTTGGCTCTATGCAATGAATAGTTTCACTGTTTCTTCCAACCTCAGTAAATTTCTTCCTGTCTGAAAGACTTATTTATAAGTATCAGCACAGAATCAATAGAAGATCCAAAGGATTTGAAATAGCAGATCTACTATTTCAAAAAAGATCACTATCAGCTGGGTTTAATTAGCCACATTATTAAGAAAAGGTTGAAAATAACTTTCAGATTGTAAAATTGGAACAAGAAGTTGATCATTAATATCTTAATAATTTAAAATCTGTCTCAGATTTTGGATGTTCTAAAGTTATTTTCTGAATTCCATTAAACTCATTTAGCCTGTATTAGGTATTCAAGAAGAGAACACCACAAAATATTACCAAAATTATCATATGCTTATTAGAAATGAATACTCTGGGCATCCATAATGCTCATAAAGATGACTCCTAGAAGCAAAGTCTTCCATTATTTCATGAAAACCAATATTTTCTCTCTTCTTTATCATCGTATGTCCTAATTTGGAATCCTGAGTTCTTGATTGGTGGCTGTTATTGAGTTCATAACCTTGTATTTCTAACTGCAGGGAGAAAGCGTCTTGACTCTTGAATGGGAAGTTTGTGAAGAATGTTGCCTTTGTAGAAGAATGTACATTAGGTGCCTCTGAGCTACTCAAGTGGTGAAATAAATATGTGGAACAATGTTTGGTACCTTTTGCTTTTCAAAAGACTTTAGATCTCATAACTGTACACTCTTAAAAGCTTTTGCCATACACTCAGCAGCATGTTCTGCTTTTTTGTTAGATTCATCTTTTGGCCTACTTTTCAAACTATATTTTAACTGGAACTCAAACTCTTTTCCCTTTCCTACTATTTGCTGAGGCTAGCAATCCCATGCTGAGTAAATAATCTATAGTCCATGGTCTACTATCCTATCAGCCTTGTTATCCTGGCTCCAAACCCCAAAATGTTGGATATCTAGCTGGTAAGTATTCCCAGGAAGGCTTCCTAATGACCTTCCCCACTGGTTACTCTCATCATTGCTTATACACGGATAGAACTATCTTGTAATACACTGACTATATTTGGAAAAATTAATTGGGAGTTCTTATGGTGTTTTTGTTAGGAAAAGTGACATTTTTGAAGTTAAGAAAAATATCCCAATTCATGTCTTTCATTAGGTATAACAAAACATTGCTGGAGAAAATATATTCCTAGATCTAATGGTACTTCTTTCGCTTGCAGTAAAAGCAGCTTGGGATCCAAATCAATCAGCAGATGAGATTATTGCAGTAATTTGGCTGCCCTACCATTTAAAAAGTGTTTTTGACTGCATTTATAAAACATTTAAGGTATACTTAAATGTAGTGCAAACATACAATTACTTATTAAATTACAGAATGCAATAAAAAAAGTTTATGCATATATTAAAAATAAAGATGACGGAAATGACTCGACAATTGATAAGACTTTATTTCATTTCAGCTAAGAAACATACATATAAACTTTGCACCTTAGTAATCTTATTGTAAAACATTGTAAATTCGTGAAAGCAAGAGCTTTTATGTGCACTAGCTAGAAGAGTTTATGATTTGGTCACCAAGGGTTTAACAAAATGTCTTTCTTCAAGTACAAGCATGGGCAGTGCAATTCTTTCAGGATGCTGTCTTGTTTCTAGATAAATGCAAAATCAATAAGACACTTATTATGAAGGAGAAGATGTAGAAAACCAAATTGTTTTGCATTGCTGACTGTCCATGCATGCAAGTGCAGACAATGTCTTTCCATCTGTATGTCTTTAAAACTGAGCCTTCCAAAATGAGTGCCGACTTATGTCTAGGTCAGTCATAAGGCAGGAGCTTAGGTGTGATTCAAGTGTGGTTTCTGGCTTTTATGAGAAGTTCATATTTTTTTACTCCTCTGAAAATAAATATTTCAGCAGCTTCTATTGTTAGGTTCTATGTATCAGGTTGCTGTTTCATGGGAGCCAGAAGGATAAACAACACTAGAAAACGTATTTTATACTCAAATTGTTTAACTAATTATACTGCCAACGATGCAACTATGGCAAGTAACAGATTGATTTTACCTGAGAGTTATGAATTCCATGTTTAAAACTGGAACCTGTGATAGATGAAAAACCTAAAGTAAGGTAAACATCTCAGTATAATTTGCTGAAAATTATACCCTGGTAGAAGTTTTCTGGGTGCCAGAACTAAGGTTGGAGTTGCACACTGAGATGCCATCTAGCATGCTCCACTTGCAGCACTCTATGACAATGAGCTTTATTTGTGTGTGATGGATGCTTTAGACCATGAAATACTGCAAATCTAGTAGTGACAAAGATGCAATGTGCATGTGTGATTGTAGAATAACCACATCTCTTAGCAAATTAGATGGCTGCCATTCCCTCTTTGCACTGCCTTATTCCATAATTTGGGAACTCCTTGTCTCATGGGGGAGAACGGCAAAAAATCCTGACCACACCAACATCTATCTAGCTTTGACACTTTCAGACATGTATCTTTTATGGAAGTACAAGAAAGGAACAAGAACCAAGCCACTAGTAAAGCTAGAAGGACTTACTTTGTTCAAGACTCTCATGGTAAGAACTCATTAATCCTCAAATACAGGAAAGCTGATCAGGATATGACCATAACCTTGACCTTACCTGGAAGAAGTGCAGTGCAGAGGACAATACGTGAGGCTCAGCAATCAGCTTAGTCAGAGTAGACCTATAAAATAAATGTTATAATCAATAGGGAAACATGTCCTTGTGAAATTCTTTTTTTGTAATGCTAGACTGAAATGAGCTGCAATTATTTGGCAGGATGTTCAGAGAAATCCTTTCAAAGAAATCATTTGCTGAATATGATGAGATTTTTTAAGAGAGCTCTTCAGATTTTTTCTTTACATTCCTGAAAAGACACGCTGAAGCAAATGAATAATTGGCAGAACATGGAATATGTAACATGCTGTGTGAAAACTGTATTCTTTCAAATCATCACTTGTCAGAAATTAATTCCTGTGCTATGGGCCTTACTACTGAGAATGTAATGACTTAAATCTAACTGGGTTAACTTGGGTTCTCTGTGCTGTGTAGCTGAAGAGAAAAAGCACATTTTAAGTTATTCAGTTGCTCAGATGAGCTTTCATTTGCTCTGATTTAAGTGTTCTTAAGTAACTGTTGTGTACTGAGGCTGTAAAGATTATTTGAGGTACTGTATGTTTTCAGTCTCCAAGGTTATCATCTTTTAGACTCTTGTCTTTAAGAATTTGAAGAACTCAGAATGATAACTTAAAGAAGATTGCTAACCTCTTCTGGAAAAACAACATATGAGATAAGTAAAAATAGCTACATGCCATTAAAATAATTGCCAAATTGTAGTAATGCATAGTAGAATGTTTTCAGACAGTTTGTTCTCAATAGAAATTATGCCTGATCACAGCCTTCTAAGATCTATTGCAAAACTTATTCTTTTAAACTGACAAAACAGATTTCCAAACTAAGTTCTCTTATAAAAGAGTTGGTGTCACAGAAGAGAAAAAAACTCAGACTATGAAGGCTCTATTGCCTTGCAGCTGCCGAACACAAAAGTCAGATGAAATTCTACAGGTCAGGCTAGTATCAATTCACAGCCTCTTTACATAGGATTTTGTTACTTCTCTAGGTTAGAGGCATCAGAAAATCTACTTTTCTTTTTCTTTCAGAGTCTTCATTCTTTGTATTTTGCTTCATGAAGGTTTTTATTTTCAGCCCTGAACACAAAGCCCAGATAAGGACTTTTTTTTTCTTTTTATTTTCCTTTTTTTTTTTCTGGGATTGTTTTCATCTAACAGAATATTGATTCAAATGTATGATTTCTGATTCTCAAAAGAGGGTGGTATGACTTTACTGCTATCTTTATACATCTGAAGTGGACAGCATCAGCAGGTAACAAACTTGGACAAACATATATTTGGAAAACAGAATTGTGAGCATATTTTTCCGCACAAATACTTTGCAAATAGAAGAAAAGCATTTGTTTAAATCTCTGAGCAATAAGTAAATTGTCTGTTTGGTCTCACTATTGTGTAGAGATATTTTGATAATTTGAAGTTTGGTGTTAATAAGCACTTTTGTGTTCTGCCCTATACTTACTCTTGCAAAGCCTTTCATAATATTTAATCATTATTTCATGTATAAGATGCACTTCTACCATAAATGCGATCATGACTACCATTAATATTGTTAAGAATTTTCAAATCAGATGGAAATAATAGTTCTGTACAAGGTTTTCACTGTATTTAGGTAAAAACAAAAATAAATTTTTATCTGAAAGAACTGTAACTGCATATTTGATGCTATTCATTTGATAACCACAAAAGCCTAATGTAAGAAAAAAATATTAATGTTTAGTAAGATTCACTAACAATTCCAAATGTGAGACTGCAACTAAATAATATCTTTCAGTAAGAGAGTTTTGATCCACAAGAAAGGAAAAAAGAATTCAGTCTTTTACCTCAAAGTGCCATTCTTTCCCATTCACCATTTAGTATTCATGTATCTAGCTTCAGGGTCATCCATTTAAAAAGTTTTTCCTAGCATATCTTCGGATAGGCAAACCTTTATATTTTCAAGAGATGATATGGGGAAGTATTATAGCAGTGATATGCTATACCTTTTCCTACTGTATTTTCTTGCTTTCTAGGCTGTAAATTCCTCCAAGATTTTCCTTTATCTTACTGTTCAGAAAGTAATGTACCTGTGTGGAGTATATGAGTTTCCATGCAAGGAGAAAGTATGACAACAAGACAGCAGGAAGCGGGGATTGCAAATTTTACTAGTTTTAGAATAAGTAGTTATTTCAATAGGGTATGAACTTTCCTATGTTTGACCTGGATGTAATGCATATGAAAGAAAATTCTCTGAGAGTTCTGTTGGCATCAGTGTATATAAGCTGTCAATGTTCTTAGAGTTAAAATAAAAATCAGAATAATAAATCAAAAGGCGGTGGCTGGCGAAAGGTGACAGTGAGTAATGTGTGGATATTTTGATTAATAGAATCTCAGTCTATGTACTCATGCTCTTACATGCACTCATGCACTTTTCAGGTGTGAGAAATGTTTTTCATCTTTGCTCTCAGCCTGAACCATTGTGTATATGTTATACAGTCATCTATTTTTATGCTCTCATCTATGGAGTTCATGAACATTATGAATATGGGTAATAAAGTGAGAACTCCTTGTTTTAAGGTAACACTTGATGAGGGATTTTAGCTGTTACTGATTGCATCCATCATGCAGATGAAGATGTCCATTATAAATGCAGATAATCAGATCTTAGATATCTAAACTGCTTGAATGTGTAGAAGATACACAATTTTTTTTATAAAACCTTTTAATAGCTGGGATTTAGACTAAGTATGATGGCCAATGTATGATCAGATAATTTAATACATTTAGTGAATCATGAGATTCATTTAACTTAGTTTAAGTTAAACAGTTAAAGAAGATACTGTATTTTCTGCGAGAAAGCTGAGTGTAAGGACCAGTGAAGTGTAAATTGCTTTCAACAAAAGGTGGGCAACTTTGGAGATATTGTTTGTAAAATTCATGGGTTGAGATAAAGATGCTTTACAGGACAGAAAAGAAAGGGGTAATAATAGCAGTAGTCGTAATAATAATAATAATAATAATAATAATAATAATAATAGTAGTAGTAGTAGTAGTAGTTTTGTAGACTATATGAAACAGATGAGAGAGAGTGCAGTTGCTCACCACCTGCCAACCGATGGCCAGACATTTCTTAAAGAGTAGTGTCCAGACAGCTTTCCTCTGAATTTTGTGTCACAGATGCAAAGAATAATAAGGGCTTCTACAGGTAAATATACCAAAAAGGAATATCAAAGAAAGTGTACCCCTCCTGATAAATAATGCTGGTAAACTGGTAACAATGGATAAGGAGAAGGCTGAGGTACTCAACAACTTTTTTTGCCTCAGTCTTTAATGGCAACCTCTCTTCCCACACCTCTGGAATGGATGAACAGCAAGATGGTGACTGGAGGAGCAAAGTGCTGTAACCAAAGGTCAGGTTTGTGATCATTTGAGGAATCTGAACATACCTAAGTCTGTGGAAGCTGATGAGTTTCATCCCAGAGTGCTGAGGGAATTGGCTGATGTAGTTGCTAAGGCAATCTTCATGATGTGAAAAGTCATGGCAGTCAGATGAAGTCCCAGATGACTGGAAAAAGAGAAAAATTCTACCTCTCTTATAAAAGGGTAGAAAGAAGGACCCTGGGAGCCAACAATCTGTCAGACTCACTTCTGTGCCTGGAGAAATCATTGAGCAGATCCTCCCAGAAGCTCTGCTAAGGCACATGGAGAGGGAGGTGATTTGAAACAGCCATCACAGATTCACCAAGGGCAAGTCCTGCCTGACCAACCAAGGGGTCTTCTATGATGGGGTGACTTCATCACTGGACAAGGGAAGGGCTACAGCTTTCATTGATCTGGATTTCTATAAAGCCTTTGACATTCCCTCTAAATTGGAGTGAGATGGATCCCATGGTTGGGTTGTTACGTGGATATGGAATTGGTAGGATGGTTGCATCTGGAGGGTAGTGGTCAATGGCTCAAATGTCAGTGGATATCAGTGACAAGTGCTGTCCCTTAGGGGTCTGTATTGGGACCAATACAAGTCAATATCTTCATTAATGACATAGACAAAGAGATTGAGTGCACCCTCAGCAAATTTGCAGGTGAGTGGTGCTGTTGACACACCTGAAGGACACAGTGCCATCCAGAGGGACCTGGATAAGCTCTGGAAGTGGGTCTATGGGAATCTCATGAGGTTCAACAAGACCAAGAAAGTGCCAGCTGCTGCACTTGGGTTGAGACAACCCCTGGTATCAACACAGGCTCGAGGATGAAGAGATTTAGGGCTGCTCTGCTGAGAAGGACTTGGGGGTTCTGTGGATGAGAAGCTGGACATGAGAGGGCAATTTTGTCCTACCTGAAATGCAATACCAATTGTATTAGTAGAATTCAATTCAGAAGACCTGAATTTTTGTGTGGTGTTATGTTTTTCATCTTATAAGCTTTAAAGCACTATAAGTCATTTGGTAGTAAAAGGATGAGAAAACATGACTCAGCTGGATGAATCTTCCCAGTGCAACCTGTGTGAGGTAATCAGCAGCCTAGAGAGACAGATGTGAGTTCAGACAATCACTCTGGTCTTTGCAGACAAACCACTTATCGAGAAAATCCACTGTGAATTCTAGAATTCTGGTTTTGTTTCTTTTTTTCCCGTTTTTTTCTATTTATGTCCTTGTACCGCATAAGATGAAATTCAAGTCATGCCATGATTTTGTTGTCATGGGATAACTCCACTATCAATTTCATGGTTCCTTCTAAGTTTCTTGCTTTGTTAGTCTTTATTAGGAAATCAGCATCTTTTTTCTCAGTAAGCAGGGGTGAGGCTTACAAAGTCTGTGCCCTCCTCAGGTGGAATAGAACTTGTCTGGCAAGAAAAGACATGTGTTTCACATTGGCACTTGGGAGAGCCAGGCAAGTGCAATGTCAGTGCAGTTAAATGCAGATATCTTGTGGTAGTTCGTTCACAATATCAATTTGTTACAGTAAAATTAATTTGGGTTCTGTGCATTTCCTCTCTGTTCAGAAAAGGCTCATCCTAATCTACACTTACACCAGATCCTGCTGTATTCATAGCTCCCATTCATATGGAGCCTGTTAACTTAATTCACACCAATTTGCACAAGAACAACAGGCACTCCTATGTCTTCAGAATCACCAGAGCTGTGCTGAATTTTAAGGTGGAGGTTATTCATAGTCCTTGCTCTTACTTAAGAAGGAAAAACTCCCTGCTGGAGTCAAGGTGCCTTTAAAAATACATTTTGCAAAAATCACATTTGCTTCTGTCAAGGTTTGTTGATGCAGACGTTAAAGAGTGAACGCAAGTCAAAACCTGAAAAAAGCAAGCTTCAGCTCTGTTCCATACAGTATTCCACTGAAGAATGAGGACAGGATAAAATTGAAGTTATTCACCAAAAGAGTGTGGTGTGATATCATTTTCCACAGTGCTCAGTCCTGTAAAAACAAAGAATAAAAAACAAAAAGCAAAAGTTGCAGCATAAGTCCCATGAAGTAACTAATCTACTTCAGATACGAACAACAGTACTGTGAATTTCCACAAATTAATTCTACTGAAAAAGGGAGATACAGTGGTAGAATCTCCTCATTGTGGTAGGAAAGAGAACAAAAGTTCAACTAAGAGTAGTAATCTGAGGCCATTTTTCTCATGATGAAAAAAAATAAGCTCTTTTATGTTGTGGTAAAGCCAATTTCTTTTTTTTTTTCTGTTTCTAGCCTTCCCTAATTGAAGTCATTAGTATTGATTTCAGTCGTAACGGAAAAATATAAAAACTGTCTCCTTTGTTTTAGAAAGACTGCAAAGTCCAGGATAACTTTATTCCAAAAATAACCTGAAGATGGCACAATAGGCACATGTTGCTCTCTGGTTTGCTTAAGGTCATACTGTAAAATGAGAGAATTTTTTTCTAAAATGTGACTGCTTTGGAAGTGCTCTTTAAAAAATAGAAGCAAAAGAGAAACTTAAACCTTTTAAAGCACAGCCTATCAATAAAATTATTTGACGAGTGGAACATGGGCTGTTAATTTCATGCTGCCTAAAAGATTAATATAAACAGGTGGGCAGAGAGGGATTCATCAAGGCTGGATGTTATTGACAAAAATAGGTTTAATTTGTGTTGTTTCATTTTTATTGATACATTTCTTTTGCAACTGTAAAACAACTGATAACCTCATCTATTATCTCCAGCATAATGTATAATCTACACCTAAATACCAACTTTTATGAGACCCATTTTGACTTTGGGAGAAACAGGATTACTTGCATAATCTCTATTTTATTAAAAGATAAGAAATATTATGGGACATTTTTATTAAAAAAGAAAATAGTGTCAAGTTGTATTAGTGAATGAATAAATATGCATTATAGATGAATTAACCTTAAATACACTTTCCACATGACACACAAGCACCCTGAAAATCTGGAGTTTATAAAACACAGAAGCAATTTCACAGATGTGCTGTAGGTAAGGGTGATTCAACTTGCTCTATATCCAAGTATATATACTATGCTTGGATTTTCAAAATGTGTTTAACAAAGGCCTTATGCAGAATGCTTGCATGGAATCAAAGCTGTCTATGGAAAGAAGGGATAGTCCCTTTGTGAATTGCCACCTGAAAGACAGAGAAACAAGAGGGTAGGACTAAATGAGCTGTTCTACAGTGGTAGAAGGTTATCAGTGGAGACCCACAGAAGCCTTTACTAATACCTTTGCTATTCCACATTTCCAATCACAATGAAGAAAGGAGAAGGGAGTGCATAATATTTACTGTCAAGACTATGATATATAAGGCAGTGAAAAAGAAAGGCAGTGACAGTGAGCTGCAGAGGGCTCTCCCTGTTTTATGTGTCTGAACAGTATAAGAATAGTTGAAATCGTGTATGGGTAATTATATTCAATGTGATTTATATGGCGAAAACCAAGTGTTATTATATGTTCACAGTACTGTTGTGGTTTACAGTAGCTGTTACCACGCAGAAAGGAGGTAGAGTCACTACTCCAGTGGTGTAACAATATTGCAAAACACTGGTTTTTACCAAAATTTTCATTAGAAGCCGATAACAAGCAAGATTGGGGCTGTACACGCAAAGGATAAAGGCACCTGAAGGAAGAGGGACTATCCTGAAAACAAGGTTGGCACATGGGAAATGTTTTCTCAGCTTCCATCTACTGTGGCCATTAGTGAATTCCTAGGAGGTAAAGTCACCTAACTCAGTAATACAAACATCGAATGTCTAAATAATAGTTTTGTTTTGTCTCCTTTCATAGCCGGTGTAGACATCTATTTTCCAGAGGGGGATCCATTCCATCCTGAACCAGTATCTAAGGCAGATGAATTGAAATGCTCATCTCTCCATAAAGTATGTTGGCATACTGTAAATTATCGCCACAATAAGCATGTAACAATTATGCAGCTACAAGTGAAGTGTTGTTGTTGTTCTTCTTGTGCTGTAGTAATTTAATTGACTGTTTTATAACTGTGTGGTCTCAAAGTAACATTGCCCCATACCTGAAGGTGTTAGAGAATGAGGGAGGGAAGAGGAGAGCATGGGAACTTTTTTGGTTGGGTTCCTCTCTGAAGCCAGTGTACTGCAGGCTCTTGACAGCAATGAGCAGTGCCTAAGTGCCTTTCTGCTGCTTGCTCCCAAGCAGGGCATTCTCTGTGGAGTCTCTTTTAATCTCACCTCTAGGAGCTTTTTCTCTTTATGCAAATATTCATGGGAGCACTGACTGAAATCTACATTTCCCAGGAGAACGTAATACCCACAAGAGTCTCAATTCCTTCTCATTCTGCAGGCTCATATATTCTTTTCTGTATTTTAAATGTAGCAAAATGGCTTCAGAGGGGAAGTTGAGGGATTTCTTAACAGGGTATCTTGTCTCAGAAAAAGCAAAATGTGGATCCTCATTCTCACCCATGACAGTGATCTCCCTGCTCATTGCAGAAGGGTTGGGCTAAACAAACTTTTAAAATCTCTTTGAACCAAAACCATTCTATGATTCTATTTCAGTATGTTTTTTATACCCAATATGAATGACGCAACCTTCAATCATTGGATGATAGTGCCCGTATTGCACTTACATCTAAATTTTTGTGAGAGTAATTACTTAGGACATTTGATCCAAGAATGATTCCTGGCAGTGGAAAGTAGATGGGAGAAAAGTTTTTATTACACTGGATTTTTTTAGAACTTTTCTTACCTCCTTATGTGCTACATATTTCATTTGAGCTGGTAGGAGCATCTCTCTCTCTCCAGTGTAAAAGTTCTAGTAAGCCCCTTTCCATAGGGCTAATTCTATACTTGCTTTTTATTTTTCTGTACCTGGCTGAGGGCTGTGAACTCTCCCAGACAGTAAGCATTTGAAAAAAATTCATAAGATTCTGTGAGGGGAGGAGGTCTAGGCTGTAAGTATAGTGCCCCTCTGTGTTCCTTTACAACAGCTCTGCAGGCCAGGTTTATCTTTGACAGGGATTTTTACGGCTTTAGGATGGTTATCACAATTTTTGGATATAAACATGGACATGAGTCATCATCCTGAAGGTGCTTAAGAGACATGTAGTTGTAGTACTGAGGGACATGGTTTAATACTGGATTTAGCAGTACTAGATTAGTGTATGGATTCAGCTCAGTGGTCTTCGAAGTCTTTTACAGCCTAAATAGTTCTATGATTCTATACCAACAGCAAAGCTCAGGCAAGGACAAAGGTTTTGGCTAAAGTACAGCTCACAAACAAAGGAGGGAGAGCCAAGTTCTTCCTCTTTTCCAACAAAAAATTGATAGTTTTTCCTTTTTCTGTTCTATTCTTTTACCATCTCCACATTTATCTATCCCTCTGCCAGGATTTCTTCTGTTCCTCTGAAGGTGACTGAGGTATAGCTTTCTGATTTTCACAGAAACTAACTACAACTGCCCATATGGACAATTAGGGTGCTCCAGCTGTGTGTGGGGTGGAATTTCCAGCTGTAGAGTGGCAGTAAACAGCTGGGGGTAGTAGTTTCTCAGACTGCTCCAGCTACATTCACAGCATATGCCTATGCCCTAAGGATTTTCAGCAAACTAACCATATTTGTTAGCATTATTTAAAACATTTCTTATTTCAAACGTACAAAGTAAAATCCAATACTGCAAATTTTGAGGTAACTTAATCTTACTATAAGCAAAAATGCCAAGTATTTAGGGACAACAGCTGTGGCTACTCTGCTTGAAAGAATTTCTATTGCCATCTGGGAAAAGAGAAAACAAAATATTATGAAAATTTATACAGATCTATAGTGTGCTTCCTGAATCCACTTAAACTTTGCCACTCAATTTTCCTAATCAATTAAGTCTGTTGATAGTGATGTTAAGATTTACTATATAGACTGTGTGCAGTAAAGTCTGGCAGAAGTGAAGCTCCTCTGAAAATTTTCCTGAGAACTACTGTGTGCACTTATAAAACTTTCACCATCCAGAATTAATGGATTTACTACAAATATTCAGTTTTAAACCTCTGCAGGCTAATTTTGTGGCCTGTTCATTTATGGATATACTTCCTCCTGAAAAAAAAAGGTAATTTACAGACTATAATTGTAATATAATACATACAACAACCTGCCTCTTAAAGTAACTGTATGTAGGATGCTATGAAGCTGATATCCTGCTACTAAGATATAAATAGCAAGTCCTAGTCTGCTGTGGAAACTGATTGCAATGCTGTTCTGCACACCTGTGGCTACACAGGATTCAGGGCACCAGAGGATAAGAATGGCAGCATGCAAATATGTAAGGCATTTAGTGGTGGCACTTCTGCCATGATGAGATTGCTTATGGCATGTAGGGTAACCAGCAGTGCTAAGTATCTGTGAAATAAGGCCCCTGAATTGCAGTCCTAAATATAGCTTTGGTGATTTGCTTCAGGCTTGTAAATTTTACTATTTTGACTTAGCTGCTTGCAGAACCATAGTTTATAATTTGTGGTGCAGTGTTCAGCCAACTTTTAAGAGTTCATGCAAAAAAAGAGTTGTTTCAGAAATTCTAATAGACCCCAAACTGTCAGACACGTGCACTGTATAATAGACAGTAGTATCATTATCAAGAATTCTCAAGAGAAATCATGGTTATGTTGCCTGCTTTCACTGTCTAAGGATTTTTATATAGTTAAGAAACAGACTTACTCATGACTTCAGAAAACTCTGGTTCTTTTGAACCAAGCATCAGTTGTAATGATTTCCACATGTTGTGGAAATTATGATAAAATATATGTAAACTGTATGAGAAAATGAGATTGATATCTTCAACAGGGTAATATTCAAAAAGATATAACAACCAATACTTTCAAAATACCATCTCTTGCTGGTTCTTTTATTGTTTCAAAATATTTTTGAAATGGAACAGTAATAACAATAATAATAATAATAATTTGTGTGTATGTTTCCTTTCAATTCTGAATCTAAGAGTACATACATTAATAAATTAAGCCTCACAGCAAGTCTGTAATTTAAGAATATTTTTATCCATGTTTGACAGATGGAGAAACAGAGGTACTGTGAATTATAAATGCATTTGCAAAAGTGCGATTAGGCTATACAGAAGAGAATATGAATACAGAATCTAGTGTATTCCAGAACAATGGAGAATTTTCAAGAATAAGAGGTAGGTTCTTTTGAAAATGTAGTCCTACACAGGATGTGCAGGCTGATGGCCTGAACTGGCATTATCAGCATGGCACAGCACTGCTCTTTGAAATATATTGATTTGACTTTGTGCTAGTTAAAGGATCTCACTGCTGCTCCTCTTTCCCTGTTATAGATCAGCATTCTGAAACCCCTGTCAACAGCAGATCAATATTTCGATGCTTCACTATAAACCAGTCCCCATACTTGAATTCATGTAAGATGATATTTTTCAAGGTTATGAATTGTCCACATGGTGCCAATAACACTGCAAACATGCACTGGGCAAGTGACAACTGCTCATCTGCAGCTTGAGATTTTAATACCGAGTGAGCTGTACCTGACTCAGTTGTTTGGGATACCAAGCACTGGAAGTGGAAGCAGCTTCTGTTTTGTGCCAGGCAACATATGCACACCAGCTGACACTTTGGGCAACACTCAGGTGCAACTGAAAAGCATCTCGTGTACTGAAGATGTGGCTGGGAGCACCTGCTCTGTTTAAGGTCAAGTGAATATTGACAGCTGTGATGCCCTATGAGTTTACAGGGTCTGTGCAGACTTGCTGTGTGTCCCAGTAGACAGAGATTCTACTCAGCTTCAAGTTTCAGATCTGAGCCAGTTTACTAAATCTCAAAAATTATTTGGAAGAGGTGAACACATCAACACCAGTGCAGAATTAAGTACTGTGAGAGACGGCTTCCTTCTAAAAATACTGGTATCAGTCCTCAAGGCAGATCTAAAGACAAATAACCTTTTTGGCACCAGAGGTACTCTTCTTGACTGTTTGCAGTTATAAGAAAAGCATTCCATTCTTTCTGTTCTTCTTTAATACAGAATGGGACATTATGTAAAAGCTCAAATAGTAGAACATTCATCATCAAGAAATTACTAAAATCGCTCTTTAGTCTTGATAAAGTATTAATTTCCACCCAGATGACATAGATAGAAATGATCAAATTCAACAGCACTTGTCAGTACTTTTCTTATTCTCAGAGTTTGAACTTCTCATTTTAATGCATATGTAGAAATTAATAAGCTTTAGTTTATCAGAAATCCAGAATTATTTCTTACAATTATTCTGCAAATGACTAGATTAAAGAATAATTTTAAAAACTACTATAAATTATTTAGA
>JANRGV010000084.1:36160844-36176689 GCA_024734035.1 Alethe castanea
ATTTTAAAAACTACTATAAATTATTTAGATTTATTTGAATATTCATTTTGTTCTTAAGGGTTTATTGCAATAAGCAGAGAAAAAAGTGCTATAAATAAATTCCCCTTCATACTTTACCTGCAAATTTAAATCATAACAAGAAGAAATCTACATTTGTTTTTATACAGGGGTTACATAAGTTTTATATAAGGATGTATATATATGATATATCTTATGCATTAGTCAATTATGAATGTCTGTGGTACAAATATATTTATGGATAGGGATTCTTTATGTTCTTATTGGACATATTTTGGTCAGGTTTACTGTTTTGTTTCTTTTATTTTCTAGTACTGGGAATTAGTAATTTCTTGGAAAAAGGTGATTAAGTCTCATTGGTCCAACTGACCTTAATTAACGCTAATTTGAATGAAACTAAGAGAAACAACTGTTGTGACATTTCTTAAAGATACAAATAATAGCTCAGAAATTTGAGCATAGTATGTTTAGTACATTTTTTTAAAAAATAATTTAATACAATTATTCTTGTATATTTCATTTTTAATCTTACAGTGTGCTTTTTTCTGCCCAGGTAATAGAGGAAATTTTCATTCTTATGTTTAGACTATCTTTGGAATGTTTGTGAAAGGTATACATCTGAATCGTCTCTGATTGATGGGAGATGATGTAGATGGTAGAAAGGAAAGCATTGTTTTCTATTCACTCCCTCCTTACTCGGTTGTGAGGTGTCAGGGCTGTGATTTACGGTGATCTCAGTTCAGCTGGCTGGGGCTTTGCCAGGGAAGGTACTGCAGCAAGAATAGCACTACAGTAACCTCCTCCCCCACGTTCCTGGTGTTGTTCTTCCCTCTTCATTTTCCACATGCAAGGGTTTAAAGCAGGAAATATTATCTGGTTTCCCTACCTTTATGCTGTTCAAGGACTCCCTGTGCTGAGAAACTCTTAACTGCTTGTTTAAAGCATTGTTAAGTGCTCATTGTGCTATGGGAGTTAAAACACATTTAAGTAGGTCTGAGGCTCTTGCTCATTTTTTTAATTTAAAAAATATTTAGGCTATTGATTATCTGGATTGGCTCTTGTCTATTTCCTTATTTAGAAGACCTCTTTGAGTTTCCTGCTGTGAGGGATTCTTTTCCCTATGTAAGTGCTGTAGATAAAAATAAAGGCACATCAATTACATGAGAAGCAGAATTATGAAGAATGCAAATAATAATAACCCCAAGCATGGGAAGCACAGTATTTATAATGACATTGGTTAAAATGCATGGTGCTTTCAAGGCAATGTATTGGAGTAAATTTCTTTACAATTAAGTGAGAAATAAAGTTTTAGGCCTACCTTGCCATGTTCAGAGTGTGGAGTTACAGAAATGTAGCTGTCGATTCCTTTTTCCCTTTGCTTTTCTGCACTGTCTGGTTGATCAATATATAAAACCAATGAGCTACTAACCACTTTTTTCCATTGCTTTTCCCAATGCATTCCTTTGTCATTAAGGTCCCACACTTGAGAGAAAGCTTTTTTCATAGTTTTACTTTTTAATCTTTCTTTGAAACATAATTACAAAGCTTTCAATTGAGTTTATGGAAACAGTTTTTGTGTCAGCAAACAGATGAATTTTTCTTTTCTGCTTTTGACATGGCACATCGTCATACTCAAGTTTCTTGGAAGATTTGTTCACCATCAGGGCTTCATCCTCCTTGAGCGTTCTTAATTTTTTCAGGTTCCCCAGTACCCTTCACCTTACAATTTTCAAAATTTCCAGCTAATTTGTCTTTGCTACTCATTCTTCATGTCTGGCTTATCTACAAATCCGTTCTATCCAAAGCAGTGCTGAAGATTTAATCCTCTTTTTATTTGTCGATTCAGCTAAAATTTTCCAAACTTCTTCAGTTTCTTACTGCGAATTCTTTGGAAAATTGCACTTTATATCATCTCACCATTCCTCAAGCCCCTACCTAGTGCTTGTTTCAGATCACTGCTGTTGAAACTTGTCCCACTGTTGTCATACTAGTTTTTTAATTCCTATTTTTGCTGTTCTAATGTCTTTTATTTTTTGTGTCTTTTGTTTTGGTTTTTAAGAATGCAAGAAATTTTGTCTCCGCTCTCTTGGCTTTGCATTCCAGTCTTCTTGTTTTCATTGTGTTCCTCTCTAACAGTGGTCCTTGCATTTTTTCTATCTCCTTTTGTACTTTCAAATTATTTCCTAATATTCCCTTGGTTTGGAAAATTCTTCTTTATCTCAAATGTAAGGTGTCTAGATTTCTGCTTCAAGTTTCTGTTACTCAAGAGCAACAGAAGCGTGTGCTGGTATTTGACTTGGCATACATTGCTTTTACTGTGGTTCTTTCACAGATGGCAGTCATGAAGTATGTAGTTTCGGAAAGGCAGAAATAAAGAGTTAATTTTATTCTTTAATGAGCAGACTCATTTCTAGAACAAAGACTCTTCTCTAATTAATCTTGTATTCCCTGCATTCTGAAAATAGAACATAGGAATCGTTATACTCATGGACTTAATTCTGTGGCAGGTTTGGACAAGCACGTGACAAAAACTTTCATTTCACAAAGAAAGAACAGGATAAGAGAGGAAAATAATGTTCATATGTATCCTTGAACATGACTGCAGCTGATTATGACTTGTATTTGTAGATTGGTTTAATCCTAGAAGAAAATGTACTGTGAAAATAAACTCAGACCCTTAGCACTAGAGGTCACTAAACACAACAATTTCAAAGGGTCTCTTAATAGTGTTTTTTATTGTTGTTGGGTTTTTTTGTTTTTTATTTTAACTGAACACTTCATTTACATTACTACAGTTAAAACTCTCAAGAGACAGCAGTAGGTGAGAAGCCATCTGCTCCTGTGTATTAATGGGGAAGGTATCAACAGTGGAACTGCTCAGCTGGGGCCATCCCTCATGATGCAGGAGCCTGTGCCTCACTGACGAGTGATAAATAGAACAAGGAAAGGATATATTGCTTTATTTCACTTTTACTCCAACTTGCCTTTATAATCCAGGCATGATAAAAGGAAATAAGTTAGTTTTCAGACAAGTAGGTGATTATACCCTTGTGAGACAAGATGAGTTGGAAAACTTAAATTACCTTAGAAAAATAAGCTTTAATTCA
This sequence comes from Alethe castanea, assembly GCA_024734035.1. Lineage (NCBI taxonomy): Eukaryota > Metazoa > Chordata > Aves > Passeriformes > Muscicapidae > Alethe > Alethe castanea. The sequence goes on from JANRGV010000084.1 coordinate 36,163,970, forward strand.
GAGACCAAGCAACAGGTTGAAAAGTAAGATATTAATGCAGAATGAATACTTGAATCTTAGTGGATGTATCTTCCTCATACATCTATATTTGTGGAAAATGTTTCTTAAGACTTATCAGTACAGAAAAAAACCAACAACTTAACGAAGGGACAAATGTAATGAAGTTCTCAGCCAAGAAACAAAAGGAAATGAAAAAACTTTTGGCTATCTGGCTTTGGATCTGTTGGAAAAACTAATGTATTGTTAGTTATGGTTGATTTAAACGACTTTCCCTAAATATTTTGAGGGCTCTATGGTATTATCTTTCATGTCTATAGTACGACATTCCAGCAAGACAAAATGGATTCAGCATAAGAAAAGATGGATAAGAAAAGATGGAGAAGAGATTGAATAGGGAGAGGTTTGGATCACTCTTTTGGGAGAAGCAGGATACAGAAGAAATGACCATCTTTCACAATGAACATATTGCCATGCACAGTCTGTACTGGAGCTTTAGACTCCCACTTTATGCCATTACCCTGATACCAGCAAGAGCCTGTGAATTTCACCTAATGTCCTGGTCCTTCCTGCTGCTGGTCCACACAGGAGCTGATGAATTATTAGTGCTGTCAGCCACTCTTTCACCTCAAGTAGCACCAAGCTTTCTCATACTGATATAAATCCTTGTTGCTCTCAGTTTCCTACCATATGATAGATTATTTTACATAATTTCAAAAAAGCTTCCTTATAGGGATTTTATTAGATTCAAGAAGGAAAATAATTTCATAGTCAGGGAATTTCAGAATTTGCTTTACTTTTCTAATCATACTCTTGCCTTCTGCAAATGCACCATGCTGTGGGCTTTAACCATATAGTATATGTATGTCTTTAATAAAGGGTCTGTGTCATTGTACAAGAGGAAAGAAATATGCACTAAACTGTGGACTATTGTCTCCAGTCACTAAATTAGTAGACCTTCTTGACCTTAATTTCTTTGCTCTTCAGTTCCCTATAATCTTGTAGGAGTGTTGTGAACAGTGGATAATTAATATTTTTAATTGTTTATGTACCATGGTGATAAGCATGAGAGAAACTTATGAGGAAATTAACAATTCTGTCTTGAGAGAAGGGTTTGACTAGTGTGCAGTAAATAAGGCCTTGGGTCACACACTGAAAAATGAGGAGATAACAAAATATTGAGTAGTTGCTCATTATGTGAACATTCTGTGCACTGAGCAAAGCAGAGGTCCTGTGAAAGAGAGAAGTGGTCAAGTAATTAGATTTTGTCAAAAAGTTTATGCACAAAGAGGATGCACACAGAATGAAGGATGGACAAGAAAATTAAAGATGGGCATTTCTTAACATTTAAAGACTTCTTCAATAGTATTATGGTATGCTTTCAACATAATTTGGATTTTTATGTGTGTATTTGTCATCTGTGTCTAGGCAAAAGAAATTTTCCATAGCTTTAAAATGTATATACTATTGAAAACTGACATTATAAATCTTGAATGAACAAGTCTTAAATCTGTTGTATCTGCCCTTTCCAAGGAAAATTTTAACAATAAATAATAAGATGAAAAACACATTGAGTATTTCGAAGTAGTTTGCTCCCTTTTCCTTCAGAGTGTTTCCTTCAGCATTTCATGGCTCTTGGATTAATATGATTATTCTGAAAATGCCGATTTTAAAAGAACTGTTCCCCATAAAAAATTACTCCTCAAGTGAACTGTTAGGTGTGTTCACAAACAAAAAAAAAAAATTCTGAACAAGCATATAGGCTTCATTTCCACCAGATGATAAAAGGTGTATAATGCCTAGTCATACCTCTATTTGTGATACTAGCTTTACAAATTTCTGTAGATTTTTTTTTTTTTTGGAGAAAGGGCCAATCCTTGAAATACTCACTGGTTTCTCTGTCAATAGGTCTAGGGGAGAGGTTATCAGATAACATTTTTGCAAGTATGGTGAAGGAAAAAATACAAGTTTTTGAGCCTTTATTTGACAGTGGACATTTTAAGGGGACTTGGAAGAATGGGAAGTTGTGCAGTACTTGCTTGGATTTTAATTTGAAACTTAAATTCTTGAATATATATCTTTGTTAAAGAAATGTATACTTCATTTTTAGATGAAAAGAAAAATACTAATACAGAGGTAAAAAAATTGAAGCTAAAGGATAAATTATTTGTGTATATTTTCAACATGCTAAGTAAACAACAGAAGATGCTTTATATGCTAGATTAAATGAGATACTTATAATAAAAACTTGTTGGATTTCTGACAGTTTTTGTGTGCATTTTGTTCTTAATTGTCAGAGTTTCCACTTATAAATTTTAAATACACACACATTTAATTGGTTACTGCAAAAAGAACTGAGTGTTTTTGTTATTGTTGTTGTTGCTGAAGAGACATGTCCACGGAAAGCAGAAGATTGAGCTGTAGTAAAGCAATTACCTGTAGTAGTTCCAGACATCAAAATCTGTTTTGAAAAATAATAGGCCTTATCCTATCATTCTTATCAATATATTTACTTAGTTTTTATTAATTATGGATTTGTATTTGATATTACTCATTTAGCAATATATTTAAATATCCTCACAATAGTTTTTGCCCATTAATATACTCAGAAAAATTATTCAGCAGTCTTTCAATGTAAAATTGTTCTACTAATATTACCCATGGCTTGGCAATTGGCTTTTCTTCCTTACTCAGAGTGTTTTCTTTGAAAAAAAGAAAATAAATTTTTATGCTTTGTGATTTGAAAATATAGTCTATCTTTAAAATTTGAGCTATTTTAATGGATTATAGGGAGCAGAAGACTGTATCTTTATTAATACTTTCCACTGTGTTTCAAGACCAGATCTGAATGTGTGGGGACTTCTGTCACATATTATTACGGGGGGACAATTGGATTTTCTAGATTATTTTGGCAGTAACTGTAACAATGGCTATATTTCTTTTGATGTTTTTTCCCAGATAGTTTATTTTTATCTTGACATTTTGCCCATCCTGTGAATCTCATCATGGGAAAGAAACAGCAGTTTGTCTCAGAGCAGTTCAATTTCAATCTCTAGGTGACAAGTTGATATTTCTTTCCTCTTGAAGAAGCTTTTAATATGATGTGTTAAATGTCAAGGAAACTCTTCAATATATATTGAACTTTACTAACCTTATTTCTCTTAATATTAATGACATATTGACAGCATCTTTTGAAAAATGAACACTTCTCACAGATGTCAGGATTCTGCACTCACATTATTCCTACAGGAATCCCACATTCCAGTTGTTATTCCAGTTCAGAATTGCAGTAACTTTTTCTTTACAAAGACTTTTACAGACTTTTGACAAATGCATTTCATGACTTTTGCTTCATTATTGGGTGCTGACAGTGCTGATCTAATAGATTAGAGATCACAAGTTGGTTAGTAATTTTGTAAGTTAGCTTTGAATGATAATTTTAATTTGCGATCTGAAGTTTCTGAAGCTGTTTCTCTCTCATTTATTGGTCTTATAAATCTAGGTGAGTAAGTGAAGGTGTCACATAAGGGCTGTTACCTATGAGAACAAAATGGAATTTTTGTCCAGGAAAACAGCAAATATCCATATTGGAGCCAAGGTCTCAATTCATGATGAGCACTGCTGAAGGTCCACCGGAGAAAATAGTTCTATGGAGACATTAGAAAAGGAGAATCAATAATTTTTTTAAGAAATCTCAAAGTGAGCACTCGAAAATGGGGGTCCACCGAGCTGCCTAAACATTGGCACCTGGAGCTATCTGCAGTGCTGCAGGCTGCGACACCTGCAGGTGCAAGATCTGATAGAGGGAGACCTGCGGCTCCACCTGGCATGTGGGAAGGGTGCCCATGGATATCTGCAAGAGTACCAGCTGAGGTGCCAGCTGCCTGTGCCCAAACAGCCAAGGTGAATGCCTAAGGGCAGCTGCATGCTTCTCTGGGTCCCAGATTCTGTGTACTCCAATGAGATTTCAGTCCCTTAGCCCACATGCACATGTCTATACATAGACACTTCATCTTGGATACACCTGGAACTTTAGTCCTGATGCTTCCTTCTAAAGCAGATCAAATACAGGTTCTTCTAGCTTGCACATTATTACATATTAGCGTGTTCTTCCAGACATTAAAAAATCCCCACCCAGTATCATCCTATTTGGACAAAATTCATCTGAGCAAGTATTTGGAAGAAATTCTGCTTTGAACACGTTAAATACAGTTTAAGGATTTTGTTGCAGTGAGAGATTTTGCATTGACCGTCTATCATTGAAAGAAAAGTGTAATTATTGAACTTCAATTCTGCTGAATAGTTTTGTGCACATCTTATTTTCTATTTAATACCAGATAATATGATGTTAAATGCAATTTATGTTCAATACAGTCAAGTATTCCTAGTGTTACTAGGAAGTATAATTTAACAGTCGTGGTGATTTATATTTGTGAGGCTCTTAGATTACATTGAAGTACAAACAACTACAAATGATTTGGTATGGTTTTTTCCTTGTAATCAAGAAAATTCTGAGCTACAGACCCATAGATATGTTAATTTAGTTTCAGTCATTAGTGTGTTTTTTAATAATATGCTTAATGTAAAAGAAGAAAAATCATTAGAAAGAAAAACCTTTTTCCATTCCCATGAGAAGTCTGATGCATGATATAAACATATTACGCCTGTCTATGGAAAAGCAGTGCCTGCTCCCATTTATAGTGTATTCTACTTTCTTAGAGCACTAAAAGCATTTGTTTAGAAGGGAAGGGATTAGAGTTAGCAGCAAACAATGTGCAAAACACATTTGTTTATTTACTTATTTATTGTGAACTATTCAGAAAGATCTATCCTGTCTCTCAGAGACTTTATAAATATTTAAAGTTTAACATAAGGATAAATATTCTTAGAAGAAAAAGTCATGATTGCCCAAGGCCACAGCATTCTATCAGTATCACAGACAGTTGCTTAGATCTTAAACCCCAGAGCATAAAAAGTAATGTTGAGTAATCAGATGTCTCAAGCTGTCCTCTGAGAAAACCCTGATAAACTATTTGTCATTACTGTTTGCAGTTGCTATTGCAAAGGAGTCAAGGGCAGTATAGGTTTATGGAAAGTATACATTCATGCATAAGGAAGGACACGTCAGGGGTGATGACAAGAGCCTTGCACCCCAGAGCTGGACTTTCAGCCTGAAGAATGTTCAGAACAAGCTGTGAGTGGCCTGTGCTGTGTCTGGGCTGGAAGAGCTGGAAGCACATCTTGCCTCTGGTGGCTGCTCATCACCATCCTGCCTCTGCTGATCTTGGAACATGCAGCAGAGCACATACAATGAATAAATTACACACAGCCTCAGAGACCTGCCTGCACGGCATGAGAGGAAGGGAGCAGTTGTTCAATGCTGGCTCCTGGAAACTGTCAATGTTGCCACCGTTCCTGGAGATGGGGATGTCACCTCTCATAGATGCTGCCACTACCACTATCACTGCTACTACCGCTGCCACACTGCTTTGCACATAGAAATGACAGTTTTAGTTCTCTGAGAATATTTCAGATTTCTGGAGGGTATTTTATACCTCTACGGTGAAACAGGACAAAGAGAGATGGGAGAACCCTGATATCCCACCAGCATAGTACAAAGGCAAGGCTGGGGTTCTTCAGCTGCAGAATTCAATGCTTGGGATCAACAGGAATTGGAGTGTCAGTCTGTTATCAATTCTCAAATTCTCATCTCAGTTACACTAGCTGCAAGGTGGAGCAACTCTAAAAGAATTCACAAAAGATAGACTGGATTTATGTGAGTGCATTTGGGGACAACATTTTGCTCTGTTTTTGCATATGAGCAAATTATTCACCTCAGCTTTCCAGAAAAAAAGGCTTCACTTAATTGCAATGCAACATGATTATTTATGTTTTTTGCTGAGTTTTTTTTGTTTGTTTTGTTTCTGTTGCACAGTGTCCTTCAAGTGTTCAGAAAACAATCTGTGGCTGTTTATAATCTTGCAAACTGGACCAACTGTTCTTTTTCTCAGTGCTTCATTTAATGGTAGAATGATGGAGAAGGCAACACTGTTAATTTTAATAAAATTAACTTTTTAGCATTATTTCAGTGTTTTACAATAAGTTTCTATGATGCCCTAGAGGCACCTCTGTTTCTCTGTTTGTACTGAAGTGTCTTGATCACAGTTTTGTTAGAGTAGAATCACTTGGCTGTATTATTTCTCTCCTTTTTTTTTTTTTTTTTTTTTTTTTAATAGCCTGAAAAAAAGCTTTTTTGAAGCTGCCCTGTGATACAAATAGATGCACTCTTGGGGCACTGACTAAAATTTGTATGTTTTAGAAATATGTTCCTAGAATCACGGTGTCACAGGAGTAGCTCTGAACTATCGGTGTCTGTGCTATTTTCACATCAAAATGCAAACAGGAAATATTCTGATGCACAGATAACTTATAGTCTTCTTAAAATAGTATTTATGCATACTAATTCATTATAACCACGGGAAGCAAGATTAACAGTATACTTTTCATTTTAAACCAGGCTCTCTTGTGCTCTACTTGATTAATTGTCACAGACTCTAATTTTATCATACTTAAAACTGATTCAAGCACATTTCCCTGTAGTAATGTATTTTTTTTTTTGGTTTAGAGAAATTAATATTCTTCAAAATCTAATTAATGATCTCCAAAGAATTATTTGGATAGAGGATGTTAGAGTTTTATAGCAATTATGCATTGTATGTAACTCATTAAAAGGTCCATTTTCATTACTTGGATTTAGTGATGAGGTGACAGGCGGAACCACCCCAACTGGCCAGGCAAAATACAAAGTGAGACTGGGAAATCCTTCATTCTAATGCCATCAATGTAGCCAAGTTATTTCTCCATCATGAAATTTTTAGAAAGAAAATAGTTCTGAAATTAACAGTAAGGTCTTTTGAAGGTTACTTGTTGTCTGATAAAAATTGTGGCATATTCCTTCCATTCAAAGGATGCATCTGATGGTGTTCTGAAGGGCTGGATCCTGCTACATTTTCTTCTCACTGGCTAATATCACCATCAATCATCACTTGATTTAAATCATCCTGAACTACAAGATACAATGCACTGTGGGAGAGGGTGGGCAACTTTCTCTGGTGGGATGTAAAGCAATGAGCTATCAAGCACCAGTTCTTCTCCAAACCTATATCAATTGCTACTCTGATAATGGGAGAAATTAGAAGCACCTTTCTTTTATCTTTTCTTTCAAGCAATATTTTGCATAAAAGTTTGGCTCAGAAATTGATTTTTAGTTCTGTTACACTGGAAGTAGCTGTGCATAACAAACTTTAATATGTTCAATTTGTCTGAGGCATCATTGAAGCCCACCAGGCTAGCTGTGCACAAGGTAGCATAATTCATGGCAGACAGGAGATCCATTCATTATTTCTGCCATAATTACAGCAGGAGCATTATTGATAAATCAAACAGAAGTAATAATTCTTTTTAAAAAATGAAGTTTCTGTGGCTTTATAATGAAACAGGAAGACAGTGTATGTAAAATCAATCTTCCCAATTGCACATTTATTGGGATTTCTGAGATGCAGAACAAAAACATTCTCACCTTTTCCCTGTGTTTCTAGTATATATTTCATCTCCGGCAATATTAATATATAAAGAATCACACACTACAGCTCAAAATATGCAAACTATGCATTTTGTCTCTTTCACTCCCACCTGCACATTCCCCAATAAATCAGTGATAATAATATCTAAGGTCCTAATACAGCAAAACACTTAAGAACATACTTAACCTTAAACACGTGAGTAGTCTCATAATCAGCAAGATTCCTCATGCTTTACGTTTAAGCTCATATTTAAGTGCTTTGTTGGATCATAGCCAAAATTAAATAATACAAACGAAGGTGTTTTCTGCATTGAAATGCAAGTACAAATACAGGGCATTATCACTGTGGCTTAGCCTTATGAAAAAAAAACGCTCCTGGAAGCGTGAATTACAAGAACACTTAATTCAACCTCATGGGGGTTTAGTATAGCAAAGCATGCTCTATAGATGGTATTTTCAAGGCTGAATGTATTTAGAAGTGCTAAGCATAGGCAAATAGAAGAATAGTTATCCTGGCAATCACTCATGATTACTGCGTTCACTATGATTGCTAACGTATCCAATTATAGCTGTCTATTGTTAGCATGTCCTCAGTATTTTCTGTGTTCTAAAAGTGTGATTCTACCAGGCAAGTAATATCACGGCACTCTTTGTACAATGAGTCTGTTGCAGTGTTTTGGTTTATCATGACAACAGAAATACTAAATGACAACAATTTTTATCTCATACTGGAAGGAGATTATCTGGATGACCTAATCCAGTCTTTGATTGTTTTGTTTAATATAGCTTTACCATCAGATTCACAGAGACGTGTGCAAATTTGCTCCAAATGCTAAGAAATAAATACAAACATTTTTTTAAATCCTAAAATAAAATTAGCAATTTTTTGCTTATTATATTTAAAAAGAAGCATACAATGTACAATCTATTTCTGCATACAAGTTAGCCCAACAGCAATCTCACTGGAGTTTTAATATTTTACAAGTGTGATCTAAGGCTAATTTGTATCTGCATATAAAATGAAGGCAATTAAAGAAGAAAAGAGGAAGGAGAATCTGATATATCCTCTCTCTTATTATACTTGATTAATTCAGATAACTTTAAAGGACTCATTATTTTTCCTACTGGGATATTTCAGGTTGCACTTCATCCTTTTGGGTATACTCAGTTGTACTTTAATTCTACTTTAACCTGACTAGTAATTTCAGAGTTTATTTACTTACTCATCATCATGCAAAATATTTTCGCTCAGGATAGCGATCTTTGAACTATGTTATGGTTATTTTTGAGACAAGTTATTTGGTATTGAAACAGAAGTATCAGGACTAAACTAAATAGCTGATAACAGTCAAAAGCCTATAATATGTAAATGTTATTGCTAAAATTTTAATCTGATTCATTGTTATGTAGAAAATGAACTGAGGTATCTGAGTTAATGCAAGCTTCATGAACTCCTCATGAGACTGCTCTAGTGCTGATGGTATCCCAAAGCTCAAGAGTTTTCGGGCTTTTTTTTGTTTTCTTTTTTTTTCCCCAAACCAGAAATGAAAGAATTGCTCTGTGCCCAAACACATGCCGTTGTAGGATATGGCTTTTGTATCTGAAATTTTTACTTGGAGTTGCCATTTGATTATCTAAGGTCAGAAAATGCCTAAACTTGTACACATACACATACCCCTATCCCCATCTCTAAGCTTCTGCTTAGTTGGTGTGAAGCCAACACAAGTTCATGTGGACCTAAGGGAACAAAAAAAAAAAAATCAAGACTGTAAATAATACATCTCATAATACACCTATGGAGAAAGTACAGAAGGTACTACAGCACTCATATGAATACACCTTTTTCGTCTTCACTGGGAGATATTATAATTACTCACCCTCTTTTCCTGTACAAATAATACAAAATTAAATTTAGGATACATGCACAACTTGATGCTGATGATCTAAAAAGGACAACTAGGCAAAAGTCTAGTTGCAGAGCTAGCTTTGCAATAGTTTAAGATGATACTCAAGATTTTTAAGCAAAAGTCTTCTTCCTCCATGTTTCCGGAACATGTCTGAAACAAGCTATGAAGGAACAATTACTATCTGTGAGCTGCAAGGACCAGCTGTTTCAGAGAACTACAAGATAATCTGCTTACTGGCAACAGTTTTTAAAAAGTTTCCAGTAGGGAGAAGTCTTTGTATATAAGGGTTTACTTATCTCTTTTTTATTTTTAAGTAGTTTTTGTCTAATGATTTTTCTGTGCCTCTTCCTACATATTTCTAAATTCATGGTTTCGAGTGTATTTTGTAGCAATAAATCTCATAAGATATATTTTTCTTTTTCCTTGGAATTTTTTATCCTAATTTTTACTCAACCACATTTTGTAATAATGAAAAATATCCCTCTCCAAATTCTTTGTCCACAATTTTCTGCATATTTCCCTTATTTTTCTGGGTTTTTTCCTTCTCAGTAGATTAGCATGTCCTGGTCTTCCTGGTCTCCCTTCAGATAAGTATTTTACCAAGACCATAATTATTTCTGCTGGGATCATGAAGGCCCCTGCTATGTTTCCAGCAGCATTAGTACAAATGACTGGATAAAGCAGTACTTACATAGTCTCAGAAATTGATCTACAGCCTGTTTAAAGTCACCAAAGACATTCCAGTTGACAGCAGTTTGTATGTGACCCTTGTAAGACAATGAATATAATAGCAAGTTGAAGAGCATTTACTAAAAATAGTAATAAAAAAATTACTTGAGGAATTTTTTTGTTTAGTGTAGCATTTTTTGTCCAGTCATATGTTCTGAAATTTGATTAAACATTTATTAATTCTTGCCAAGTAGCCCATGCTTTTAATTTCCGTTCTTAAATTGTTTTAAAAAATATTCAGTGTTCATTTTATCTATTGTTCAGTCACATTTTGTTGTTGGATGCATATCACACTTTCTTCTCATGAAATGAACACCTAAAAATTAGTAATTGGAACATAAATGATGAACAAAGGACAAGGAATGGAACCCCAGTACAAATAAGAGACTTGAGACATGCAAAAAGTGGTAACACGAGCATTTCTGAGTTACTAATATTATAATGTCACAGAGACAATACAGTTGAAGACTGAATCATGAGGGGGAAAAAAATTAATATTTGACTCTGGGATCTCAATAAATGCACATATGTATTTCTTTGTATTAGTTCTAGTATATCATAGAATCGTATAATGGGCTCTGTTTAAAGGGACCTTAAAGCTCATCTAGTTCCAACCACCTTGCCATGGGCAGGGACACCTTCCAATGGTTCAGATTGCTCAGAGTGCCGTCCATCCTGGCCTTGAGCATCCACAGCTTCCCTGGGCAACGTTCCAGTGAGCCTCCCAGTCATGATTCACCTGTAGGAAGCATCACCACCTCTAACACCAAGGAGAAAAGAAGGGTAATCATAGTAGGTAACTCTCTTTTGAGGGGATCTGAGGGCCCCATATGTCGACCAGACCCAACCCACAGGGAAGTCTGCTGCCTCCCTGGGGCCTCGGTACGAAATATCCCTGAGAGACTTCCGGGGCTGATTCAGCCCTCTGATTATTACCCACTGCTGATACTCCAGGCTGGCAGTGATGAGATTGAAAAGAGGAGTGTCAAAGCGATTAAAAGGGAGTTTAGGGCACTGGGTCAAGTAGTTGATAGGACAGGTGCACAGGTAGTGTTCTGCTCAGTCCCTTTGGTGGCAGAGAAAAATGATGAAAGAAATAGGAGAACTCACATCATTAACAGGTGGCTCAAGGGTTGGTGTCATCGGGAAAATTTCGGATTCTATGATTGTGGGGCAACTTTTACGGCACCTACTCTGCTGGAACTGGATGGGATACATCTCTCTGTTAAGGGCAGAAGGTTTTTAGCTCATGAAGTGGCAGACCTTGTGGAGAGGGCTTTAAACTAGGTCTGAAGGGGGAAGGGGATGCAACTGGCCTGTCTGGAAGCAGGCCCAAGGGCGGTAAGCCTGTTTTAGGAGAGAAATCAGTGGCCCAGCTGAGGTGCATGTATACCAATGCATGCAGCATGGGTAACAAACAGGAAGAGCAGGAGGCCATGGTGCAACAGCAGAGCTATGGTGTAGTCGCCATCACAGAAACATGGTGGGATGACTCGCATAGCTGGAGCACTGCACTGGATGGCTACAAACTGTTCAGAAGAGACAGAAAAGGGAGAAGCGGTGCAGGGGTGGCCCTTTCTTTTAGGGAGGTTTTGGATGTCATAGGTATTGAAACTAATGATGGTGAAGTTGAATCCCTATGGGTAAGAATTAAGGGGAGGGCCAACAAGGCTGACATCCTACTGGGAGTCTGCTGTCGTCCACCTAGCCAGGAGGAAGAGGTGGACAACTTATTCTATAAGCAACTGAACAATGTTTCAGGATCATCAGCCCTTGTTCTTGTAGGTGACTTAAACCTACCAGACATCTGCTGGGAACTTAATATAGCAGAAAAACGGCAGTCAAGAAAGTTTTTGGAGTGTGTGGAAGATAACTTTTTGTCACAACTAGTGGGAGAGCCCACCAGGGCAGGGACTATGTTAGACCTGTTTTTCACAAATAGAGATGGACTGGTGGGTGATGTGGAGGTTGGAGGACGCTTAGGGCATAGTGATCATGAACTTACAGAATTCTCAATAATTGGTGAAATAAGGAGGAATATCAATGAGAGCTCTATGTTGGACTTCCGGAGGGCAGACTTTGTCTTATTTAAGACACTTATTCAAAGAGTTCCTTGGGAAACAGCCCTTGGAAACAAAGGAGTCCAGGTGAAATGGATGTGCTTCAAAGCAGAGTTCCTGAGGGCACAGGAACAGACTGTCCTGTGTGCCGAAAGACGTGTCGATGAGGCAAACGTCCAGTCTGGATGAGCAAGGAGGTGTTGAATGAACTTAGAAATAAAAAAAAGATGTATCATCTTTTAAAGGAGGGACTGGTTTCTCAGGAAATATTTAAGGGAGCTGCCAGGGCATGTAGAAAAAAAATTAGGGAGGCCAAAGCTGAACTTAACTTGGCAACTCCTGTTAAAAATAATAAAAAGAGTTTTTAGAAATATATTAATGGTAAAAGGAAGGGTATAACCAACCTCTGCTCCTTATTGGATGAGGCAGGCAACCTAGTAACTAA
>JANRGV010000084.1:36176789-36188142 GCA_024734035.1 Alethe castanea
AGGACATAGGTTGGACTTGATGATCTTAGAGGTCTCTTCCAACCTCATTATTCTGTGATTCTGTGATTCTGTGATTCCAGTGCCTCACCACCCTCACAGTGATGAAATGTTGCACACATGTATGTGTTTCTGCATGTAAGGGAGAGATTTAAAAAGATGTGAATTATATTAAGAATTTTAAGGGTATCATTATTTGTATTATTTTATCTGACTAAGTATATGTACAAATTAGCTGAAATCGAGGGACCTATTTACATCCATTCTAGGACAGTGCTTCAGCTTTTATAATGGAAACCCTCTGTTGTGATGTGATGTTTCCTCTCTTGAATGGTCTGCTTCATTTGTCTAATTTCCTCTAGGACTCTGGATTGTATGAAATAGGCTATCAGGGTGCTTTTAGTGGAAATGATCAAGCACTTCAATCTGTTAACTTGCCCGGACAGAAAGACCTTATTGAAACTTACAAATATGTTTAGACTTGAGTCAAAATAACCGAAGAATATAAGTTTGAAAATGTTACATATGGTGTCCCAAGTCCAAATCATATTATATATTCCCAGAAATTTTAAGATGAGCTCTTATAAAAGGATAAAAGATTTTAGATTAAGGAGAAAGAAGACTGGAAAACAAATCTTCTAAAGTCCTTGAATGAGTACAAAAATAGAAATTTGAGGAAATAATTTATGTAACATTCTGAGACTAGATTATGAATCTGTCATCTTGTAGACAGGACTGAAGAACATGGTATTTCAATTGGATGTCAAAATAGCAGACATGTTTTTAAACCTGTATCAGCAGGAATGTGAAGGATTGAAATTAATTATTTGAATAGTACTAGTCTCTTTTCCCTAAGGAGTAAAGTTTTTTTTGCATATCACTTATGAAACAGTACAGTACATCTAACTGTATTTAGACATTAACATTAATTGCTAATGGTTTCCTTTTATAGATTCTAAATAGTGGATTTATTGAATCATCCTAAATTTGATCCTTCAGGGAGATGTAAGATTAAGCTTGTCTATCCTTAGGAGCAAATTGCAAATCAGCAATTTTAGTGCTGCCTAAGATTGTCTGTTGTGGTGGGGTTTTTTGTTTCATTGGGTTTTTAATTTTTTTTTTTTAATTACTAACATATATCAAGTTTATGTTAATTATATGAAAACATAACAGAGATACTCAGTAGCATTTAAGGAACTTATAGTAATTAACCTAGTTCTAAGCTGCAAAATGCTAGAAGACTTAGCATATTAAAGTAGGTGTAAAAATATAATGGAACACTTAGTTTTAGTGGTATTCAGCTTTTCTATGAAAATAGGTTAAACTTGTTTTCCTATGTTAATGAACTTTCTTGAAATATTATCTTTTTCTCTTTCTCATGTCTATAGATTTCTTTTCCATTCTTGTGCAATCATCTAAAAAGTCACCTTTACTTAATTAGAAATGTCACTTCAATTTGTTTATGTTTCGTTAGATGCACATTTATTTTTTCAATCTGGATGATGACTTTGTAGATTTTTATTCAGAACAAAACAATGAGGAGCAAATATATTTTCTACAAGAGTCAAAGTGACCAGGTGGCCAGTTATCCTGAAACAGTTAGTGAAAAATGACTTAGCATACTACTCACCAACACAGTCCCAGGAGCATTGATTGAATATTAGTGATGATCAAGACAATATCTTATTTTGAAATATGTTTACTGTTATATAATGCTTTACAACACATTAGCTTACAGAAAATTTAAATGAATTAAATTACTTTATATGTATATAGTATATGTATATGTATATGTATATGTATATGTATATGTATATGTATATGTATATGTATATGTATATGTATATGTATATAGTGCCCTCTAGTTATAGAAGAAAGTAGGCTTCTTTATTTCAGAAGATATTTCAAATTTATAACCAGGAATTTACAGTGTGCATGGACTCAATAGATCTAATGAAAGGCTACACAGTTCCACAATTTGACAATGCTGAGATATTCTCAGGTTGAGTTATGGAAGAAAAGGGAAATGAATCCACAAAATTATTCTAGGTGTTGCAGAAATACATGAATCAAATTGTATTTTTCTTTTTCTGAAAATGTATGTGTGCAGTGATTTTTAATGAAAACATTCTAAAAAAGATTCATAACTGCCAATTTAGAAGTGTACTTAAAAGAAATAGAAAATTACAGTGCAAGCACTTTTGCCTTTTAAGAAGGGATTGGGAATAAAAAAAAAGATTCACACAAACTACCAACCTACCAATGAATACTTTAAATAAGAAGTGTGTCTAGCTTGTGCATTGCAAAACTACTTGAATAAGAATGTAAAAGTCATGACATATCACTTTTTCGTATAATGTAAAAGCATTATTTTCTCCTTAATTAGTTCCTATGAAAAATCTGTGGTCTTGCTCAAAAAGATGGTTCTGTTTAGTTTTAATGAGTAGGCGTGTCTGTGGACAGCCCTACATTGACAACTCTGAAGACCTTTTATCTACAGAGCCGTACACCTGGGCAGTGACATTGCTTGTATATCACCAAGGTGCCATGCTTACACCTTCATCTCAAGTAATGACAGGTTTGTTCTTTCTCCTTGACTCCTCACTTCCTTCGCTCGCTGTCAGGGGAGAGACGCAGCACATTCCAATTAGTACCAGATGTGGCAGCTGAGTTTCTGAGCCAGCCATGTTTGGCCTTTGGGAAGTGAGCTGAGCTCCACGCTCCTTACTGGAGACACCGTGGCACCTATCTGATAGCAACATGAGTTGCTCGCTCTTTCCTGTTTGACCTGGGTGAAGTCTGAGCCAGCAATGAGGTATTCAAAGTGCTTCTATCCCACTACATGTCTATCAATGCTATTGATGTTGGAAAGACACTGCAAGACAAATTAAGGAAAAGGGAAAGGTGGCATATGGCATGTATTTTGTTATCTTCATGTAACAGCATGAGGTTGAATTTTAACAAAAAATGAAACAGGTTCAAAAAAATTCTTTTTGACAGATAGCATTCCTGTCAACAGAAATACAAAATTTATTGCAAAGGTATGCATTACCTCCTTCCTGACTTAAGAAATGTTTTGAAACAAATTATTTATGTCTGTTTATTACATAACCAAACCAAGGAAGTCCAGAAAGGACACTGTAGTAAGCTCTACTGAGTCATTTGGTCAAAATCCAAACTTTGAAGTTTTAGGTCTCAGCAGATTTTAAAATTTAATCTTAAACATTCAAGGCATAGTGCTTGCATCATCCTGGTTACTGTTAGATGGAATGAAAATGGTGATTCTGCAAAAATCTTGCAATATAATTTGCATATAGAGACCTCCAAATGCATTTTAATTAACATTATATTTTTACTTACTGACAAAGTGGTTTTAGTCTGTACGTTTTTCAGGAATGCTATTTAAAGCTAGAGTATACAGTAGAGTTTTGTACCACAGCTCATAAAATTATTTTTTTTTCAATGGCAGAAGAGTCTGTGGGAATAACTGTGTCATATCTTAGAACTGATTGTAATGAAGGCATGGAGAATAAAGTCTAGATGCGCTCTGGCTGCCCTGTGAAATCTCAGAGAAGAAAGAATGCAAAAAGCATTCATGTGGGCAAAGTTCCCATCCTGTTCTGGTTGTGTACTCGTGTGTAAAGAGCTTGGGGGGAGTAGCCACTGATTTTAGCCATCTCTGATAGCTACTAAATAAGTGCAAGAAGAGGAAGGTGGGGAATGTCTTCTGAGGAAGGAAAATAATTCTCAGGAAGCACAACTCATTTTCCAGAATTATCAGTGCCTCCAAATCTGGTCTGTCCTTAAACAAAAGTGGTCATAACCTGCAGTTTTCCTAAATGTTGATAGTACTAAGTATTTTCACTGCAAATTTTATGTTATGATCTCGAAGCCCCTGCTTTCTCATTCTCTGACATTTTTGAGCTGGTAAAAGGGAAAAAAATACTACTCTTCCTGCTTGTCCCAGAAGAGAAAGGGAAAAAAAAAATCAGGACAGATGACTGGGAAAAGGGTTTTAGGACTAAATGGTTGTTCCAGGTATCATTTTAAAATTTTTTCCCCCAAGTAACAATGGCAGCCTAAATAGAACCTTATCTGCTTTACCTCTAGTCTTTTTATCCTTTTCCTACTCTTTTCCCTCAGCTGTGCCAAAATTTGTTCATTGGATTGCATTGAAAACAGAATGCAGTAAGTGGTCTGGGCTAAAGACACGCTTGCAGGAGAAACAATAGCAGGTTTCTAAAATCTGGTTCACAAAAGGGTTTACAGATTGTACAGTTAATGTCCTAGTGGGAATCAGTTTCCAAGAATGAGCTGGGGAATAAAACTCATGTAAGTGGCTCAGCTACAAAGAAAAAGATTCATGGTATTATGGAGTCTTGGTTGTGTGTTACTGAAGATGCAAAGACTTTAGCATGCATTTTCAGGTTTGTGAAGCCTAAGCATCTCATCAATCTAAATTTCAGTTTTAGATTTTCCTTCATGTATTTTCTTGATGTCCTCTGTACTTTACTATGGATTATTCATTCAGGAAGATGAGTATGCAAAAAAGAAATGAAAAAAACCTGAAACTTATTCAGTTGTTCAGATCTCAATTACAAGCTTAAATTACATGCCTGTGGTGCTTAACTGAAGGCTAGATATCTATCTAGAGGACATGGGCATGCAAGAAAGGGTTTATAGCTTTGTTGCCAGTTTAGCAAAGTGCCTTTCAAGTAGATTGACCACAGACAAAAAAAAAAAAAACCAAAAAACAACCTTAGAACTTGTTTAACTTGTGCTGAATACAGGAGAATCTCTCTGTAAACAGTAGCTGGTAATAGTAATGGAAAATGCTTCTAATCCCAATACTGACAAGGTAAGAAATAGGAATGACTTCTTGTTTATATTATTTATAACACTTGTGAGCAAGGTTCTTCTCAGTAACTGTTGTTGAAATGGCCACCAAAAGTTACCCATAGACCTAAAAGTCAAAGTCAAGCTAAATTATCAGGGTTTCTATCTACTTTCTGTGAAAGGCCAAAATACGTGAAAATGATACATATATAGAAACTCCCAACCATGAGATTGTATTAAATGTATTCTAAGGCAGACGATGTTAAATAGTGGGGGGAGTACAGGTCAATTTTATATTTTCTCCTTTCCTCTTTGCTTGCTTACCGCCTTTGATAGAGTTTGGATAATAAGAGGGAATGGACACAGACACTGCAGCTCCCATAAAGCATATTATGTATAAATTATTTTACATTTATTTAATAAAAAATGAAAATATTTCAAATCACACCACAAAATGCTTAATTTCCAGTTTTCAGAGGGAAAAACATATTTTGAATAATTTAAAAATATGTATGGAAATTGTCAATATTCTTAGGAAGGGAGAAAGAAGAGCTGAGGAGGAAAAAGAGCAGAAGTTTCATTAATTCATAGGAAAGTTTTTTGATAAAAAATTCTCTATCAGAATGGAAGATTTTCAGGAGCTTGTGTTTAGTCCTGTGGGGACTCAACTTTTAGGGTTCTGTAGGAATTAGTCTCTATCATTCCTTGTATTTCTTAATTGATGTCTTTGCATGGATTTATGCTTTTGGTGCTATTTGCACTGTGTTGTCCTGAGCTGGAATTCAGAAGAGACTGATGCAGAGTACTGGGATGTGGGCAAGACAGTTGTCCTTATTTCAGTTCCATAGAAATTGAATTTGAGAGAGGTGGGTTGCAGATGCTATAGTCCTGACTCCATATTCCAGGATTCGGTTCTTGTATTCTAAATGTCATAAATTTCATAGATATCCTCAAATGATTAATGTCTTCTATTATTCTGAAAGGTGACATATATTAAGAAGCAGAGAACACTGGTGAGTTAGAGCCATCTGTGCAGACTCCCATACTAGGATGTGTGAGGGCAGCTTCTCTATCATTGCTGGTTCCCTATTGCTATTACTGTGCACACCAGCATTTTTCAGCAGCAGAGACCATGGTGATACACTGGCTGCACATTAAGATGTTGAACCTCATTGTGGGAGTCCAGTAGATAACTATTTTTATAAGAATAATCCCCTTCCAGGAATATTTCATACACGTGTGCCCTTAATGAGGGGGGTTATCTGCCCTGTATCTGTTCTGAGTGCTAATTCTGACACAAACTATTTCTGTAGATCACTAAAGTCAATTCTCTTTCCTAAAGAAAAGTTTCTGCATTGTTCATCTTATTCCATGCTGTCTATGCTATCCTGTCATAAATAATCTTAAGCTCCTCATGGTAGGTCTAATATGTTTAAAGGCTTCCAAAACCCACTGTGATTATCTAATCTAACCTCTTTCATAATGAAACTGTAGGACTTGGCAGTATTCATTCCTGTTGAAACCTAGATGGCTGCATTTGAACTAGAGGACACTTTTTGAAAAAAACAGCGACCCGTGTTGAATAAAAGCCTTTCCACAATTCTTAGAAACCTCATCATTAATTACTTTCAGATGTTATCCGCTTTCTAACTTGAAATTGTCTGGTTTCAGTTTCTAGCCATTGAAGTGTGGTAACCTACATCTGCTTGAGTGAGGTGCTCTGTTCTCTGTGTATCCACATACAGGTTGTGATCAACTCACCTCTTTGCTTCTCTTTGAGATAAATACACTTAGCGCTTGGAGACTTTTGGTCTGTACATATTTTTCATCCTTCAGTGATTCTCTGCTCCTTTGGTAACTCCTTTTCAACATTTTTCTTGATCTGAGGATATAAGACTAGACATGACAGCAATCATACTTGTGTTAGGTAGGTGTGCTCTTATTTGGTATTCACCTACTTTTACATCTAAAGGGTTGTGCTATTCTATTGGACGGAGCATCATATTAAAAGCTCACATGCAGCCTATTAGTCGCTGTAGCTCTTTAATCTTTTAGAGTCACTATCTGACAGAACAGACTATAGTAGCATGGAGGATTTTTGCTGTTACCATATCTGACTTTAAATTTGGCCTTGTTGAAATGAACTAAAAGTTGAAATAAAATTTTCATGCCTCCAGAATAACATCATATCCAGGTCCCTGCCTTCCAGGAGCCTGATACTGATGTTAAGTAGCAGAGAACAAAGAATATATACAAAGAAAAGACCTCTAGAAACACAACTGAATATAAAGCTGCTTAGCAAAAATTTCCTGCTCTTAGTGACATTCCGAGACACGAATTCCATGACTATTTCATAGCACTTTAGTTGTCTAATTGAGACCTCCAATAGCGACCAGTCAATCGCCTTGCTGACCCCTACACATTGCAATAGCATTGTGATCTTTCATGCAGTTGCTGCATTGACATTTTGCAGACTGTGTGCCTAGGTGTGCTTTGATGCTGTATCCAAAAGTATATAATTAACTTTCAATTTACACTTCATTTCTGTTAGCTCAAAGTGAGGTTTATTATGTATGGAATGGGGTACCAAAACAAGTTACAAGACTGTTAAAACACAAAAATTGCAAATGGCAGAGCTGATAGGCAGAAGAGGTACCAGTGTGCTGTTCCAGAAGATTCAGAACTGGACTTACTCCAAGGAAAAAATAATAATTTTTCTCTTGAACAGCCCAGTCTTTTTCTGATTTATCTTAATGGTGATCTACAATCCCCTGTGTGCTTGAAACCAGAGTACAGATTATGCAGCTAGCATCTGCTAGCTCTGTCTTCTGCATTCATTTTTCAGATCAAGTGTTCAAAGTAATGCCTTCATTTCATAATAGATTAGATCCAAGAAACAGCAATAATTTTCCCCAGTAAACAGTGACTGATGTCAAAGAAGGATCCTACTTTTGGAATTTTCAGTGTATTTTGTCCTCATGTTGTGTTCTTAGTTACTGCACACTGAGATAGGAAAAATGCTATGTGAACTATTATCAGAAAGATGATCCAAGGATAATGTTGAGGTTGAGTGGGGATCATCTGACGAAGGAGAAGGCACCAACCATTTCTTTCCTCCTGTGACAATGCCATCAGGAGGATGGTGTGATTCTTAGGGATGGTGCTGATCAGGGCCAGGAGCTGGACTCAATGACCCTTGTGGGTCCCTTCTAATCCAAAATATTCTGTGATTCTGTGTTTGATGAAAGAGAAGGCTAAGGAATGATTCAGAGCAGAAAAGGCAAATGGAGGGAACTCAAAATAAACGAAAATTGCCTGCTGAAGCCTTTAGTCTGCACTAAACAATGATGGCTTAGCTAGTGTTTCTCTGCATATAGACAGTTTTTATTCAGTCATGCTGATTAATCATGGCTGGATGACTCTTTCTGCTGATGATGACTATTGATAACTATGTTTGCTGATAGAGACCCTTCCTATCATCACCATGGACTTTTATAAGGCCATGTCACACAAGAAAAATCAAAATGAAAGCAGAAGAAACAGAAACAAAGAAATACTGAAGACATTGGACATTTACTGGAAAACATGCCTTCTTTGATGCCTTCTAAGCACTAGTTTTGTAGAAATGGCAGCTAAAATAGCTGTTTATCATTGTACTGTATCCAGAGAGAAATGGGAGGTTTTTTGAGCTTTAGAAACATAAAAACGGCAGTTCTGTCAGGTAAAGCCTGTAATTGAGTATATTATCATGTATACAAAATTGTTAGAGATCTGTGTTTTTCTCCACTCTGTCATTCTCAGTACTGTTTTCATGATATGTATGTATCACAGAATCCAGCAAGGTGTATGGTCATGCTTGCCAGGAGTCTGCATGAGGTGCTCTGTCCCTTTTGTAGTTAGCTCCTCTCTTTTGTTTCTTTTGTTCGTTATTCTCTTGTCTCAGAAGTCTGAGACAAAACTTTCATGTGCTATGTGCCTCACTGCCTGCTAAATTGCAAGACATTTCATGTTCTCTAAACAAACGGTGCTTCTGATCATTCTCACCAATATTGACTGACTGGTATCTGAATCAGAACAAGTGGTAAGTAGGATGATCAAAAAAAGAAACAACAAGGGAGATATTGGGGAGGATATTAAATTAGTGATTTCTGAAGGCAAAATAGGACATTAGGAAAAAGACTTGATATAGTAGATTGAGAGTGAAAACAAAGACAAGTGTGTCATGGTGCTGTTTACTGTGTGCATGTTATATGCAGTGTACATTTCAATGTTACATGTTTAATTCTGGCGTGACCAGGATGTCTTCTGTTGGAAACAGATCTGTGATGTGTGCTCATATCCTTCAGTTGCACAACACTCAAATGAAGGGGAGAATCCAAATCCAAGTGTAGACTGACACAGCTGTGAGTATGCTGGCTTTGAATTTCCTGGTGGGAGAAACTGGAGTTCTACAGCATGGTTATAGCCTGGGCCCTTAGTCTCAAAGATGTCACTGCCTATGTGACTATACGAGTGTAGGTACAGTAATACTGTCAGACCACGCCTCCACAGAATCTGTGAGAATGAGATTTCTTTTCTCCAATTATGGCATTAAAGCACAGAGGATTTTCTGTCCTTGAATGAGTCATTATGAGTGTACTTATCATCTCCATGGCTAGTCTTCAGTGTGCAATGGAAATGAGAGGTGTTTTGTGTGGATGTTTTCGTGCTTTTCAGGAATGCCTGAGAGAATTCAATGCTGTGGCCTGTTTTGTTGTATATGCTCATTAGTTTACTATTGTTTCTTTAAAGACAATTGTGATTTTTGGTCTTTAGTTTTCTTTCCCAGCTGTAAATTTTTTTCCAGGAGGCCTGAAGGCCTATTTCTGGCAGAAGGCAGAATAAAGTATTTGTTGCCCTATTAAAAAATTCACAATATGGTCTGCTAGACAGGATAAATGTTTCATCTAATTATTGTATGAATGTTTAGTTTTTAAGCATTGGCTTTTTCTGAGTTTCTGCTAGTGAGACCCTTGGCCTGCATGCATTTCAGAAGGAATTTCAGATTTCATGAGGAAGAAAACAGTAGTGCAGCATCAGTGGAGGAATGGAGGCAATATGCTAAAACCAGAGAACTGTTACTAGCATCAGTTTAGAGGGTAATATCAGGATCAAATCCTCTGGAACTAACCTGCAGCAGAAAAAAGGGTCAGATTTTGCATCCTACTGGGGAATGTTGCCTATCCATGGGGAGAGTCTCAGATTGATGGCTGAATACACAACTTGCTGATGAATGGAGAGAAGTAAATCTAAATTGTGCTAAATAGAGCTTGTTCTTACTGGTTGCTATCAGTTACTTATTTGTCCATCATATAATGTTTCTCCCCCACTTTACCTTATGGAAATGATTTAGTGGAACTGGCTACTTACCAAACTTCAGTTTCAGTTTTTGGTTTGATTTTGCTACAGTTTTCTCTCCGAGCCTGTCAGAATATGGCTTTAAGGGTGCCAGATTTTTTCATCAAAGTAGTTTATTTCCAGGCTTAAGTGCCTTTCCTCCACACAATACTTATTATTTTATTTTTTTTTAAATGTGCTTCCCCATTGATTCTGTCTGTACCTTCTGCCAGTTGTGGAAAACATTTAGCTAACCGTTTGAGAGCGCATTCCATGCACAACAATTAGCTGTGAGTTAAATTCTGGGGCTAGCACATGTCTGAACTCCTCCCCAAAGAGGCACAAAGACAAAACATGCCAGGTATTGCCATTACACAGGTATCCTGAGGTTTTTAAACCACCATGAGGATGTACATTTGAACCTCGCCTCTGCAAGGCTTTCCAATATACTTTCATGCTGCTGCTGCTGAGTGTGTTTCCCACAGCTGCATTTGCTGAACTCACATGGCAGCAGGGCTCTGATCCCTCACAAGGTAAGGGCGCACTGCGGCAGGGCTTTGTGTACGGGGAGGCGAGGACCATCCGAACTGTGCTGGCTGAATTGAACGATTATTCAGCTGTCCATGAACCCACAGAGGGCCTCCAGGGCATCGGAACTCAGAGAATAAGCACTGCAAACAGAAAATAGGAACTCGGGCAATTGTAAAATGACACTGGAGAGGAAAAGAGATTTAATGTCGTGGTCTCAGCTATACTTCCACTATAAAAGAAACGGATTAGAAACCGCCTTAAAGAAAAAATCGGCGTGCTCCATACAAACCCTTGAGACATCCTGGGCTCAAAAGTCATGTAACATGATTGTAAAAGTTTTGTATAAGTGTGGTAGAGAGATTTTAGGATAGAAGCTGTGTAAGAGGCTAGCTATCAGTGACAAACCTCTTAGGATATAGATAGCAAGTATGCAATGCATCCTGGATCTGAAAAGTCAAAGTTCTTTTGTCAGATTAATTCATGCTTAAGGAAAGATATTTTCACATTAAAAAAAAGTTGAACCCTGTCCTGGTTTGAAGGACAGGTGTCTGCCAATAAAAGACAGAAGCTCCTTTTGAAATAGAGAATTCAATTTCACCCCCCTCCGTGTATT
>JANRGV010000084.1:36201124-36229543 GCA_024734035.1 Alethe castanea
AAAAGGGAAAATTATTTTAAAAATTATATAAATATGAACATCTATACAACTACAGTGAGAAAGAGGGCAGATTTTGTTATATGCCTATACTTGTTTCAGAGACCAATAATGACAGCAATTAGAAATAAAGAAAACTCTAGAGGGTTTTAACCTAAAATTAAATAAGTCAACGACTTTTATAAATTGAAAGATTAATAAGGAAAAAATAAACAAAAGATGTCAGAATAAAGTCCATAACTGGTATTTCTGATATTAATATGAATCAAGTTTTATAGTGTATTAAATACAAAATTAATCTAAGTTTGATGTGAGCAGTTTGATAGGTGAAGATGGTAAAATTTTTAACAGTGATGTAGAAAATGAAGCACTGAGGAATAAATGTTACTTTCTTTGCTTGGAAGAATAGGGATTCATATAAAATAGGGATTCATATAAAATGTTTTCAGGTCCTCTATTAACTGGAAATAATAAAATGAACTGCAGGCCAACCTGTTACAATTTCCAGATTGCACAGTAGCACACAGTCCAAATACATCTGTGGTCTACTGGTGAAAATTAATAATATAAATTAAAAACTGGCTGTAGTTTAGGATGCAAAATTTTGAGAAGTGTGCTGCTGTTCAAAGAAGGCAAGTGGAAAACTGGACTGCCTAGTCTAACTGGCAACATGAAAAAAGTGATATAAGATTTGATTTTTCAATGTAAGAATGAAAGAATGTTTATACTGTAATCAAGAAGGGACATGATTTTATGGAAATTGGGACCTATCAAACACACCTGTGTCTAAGTTTTACAGATGTGTCTTTTATTAATAAAATTACCTATAAAAACACTGAATTTTCTGTTTCTCAGAAAAAGCTACAGGAGAAAGCAATGAAACACGTAGCACAAACAAGGCTGAAAGATGAGTAAAAATATAGATAAAATTAGAAAAAATATTTTTAGTGGTGATGACAGTTCAACCCTTGAACAAGATCGATGGATTATTTATTTTGGTGTGAGCAGAACCAGATGGTTTTATGTCTTTTCTGAAAAGATACCTCACCCAAGCAAGACTCAGGCAGAATGGCAATTTAACTAGATGGATTGAATGGCCTCCAGCTCTAAGAAGTCAGAACACCAGTCTATTCTAGTTGCCTACTGTTGAATATGCCAATACATTACTTTTTTTCCCATTTTCCAGCATTATTCTTGTGGCATAAATGAACCCTTAGCTTCAAAATATTGAATCTCAATCCCAAAACTTTTGTAAAATTTTTGAAGAGCAGAAACAGTACTGGAAAAGATATTAGGAAGAGAATTCAAAATATCAATGGAATAAAAATCAGAGAAAATACCCTAAAAAGTCAGTACAAGATTAGTTATGTGAAGTACAAAAAAAAAAAAAAGGGATGTGCTAGAAGAATAAAATCATACAGTGTGGTAGGCCCAAAGCTCACTTTATTGCTAAGAACATCCCTGCAGAAAAACTAATGTGCTATGTAATGGCCATAACTGTATTAACAACTATAAGGAGAGATAAAAATGACTCTTATCTTTGAATTGGCTTTGCAACATGGGAGATGTCACCTTGAGGGTAGAAAAAAAAACCAGCTATTTATTCCAGGAGAGCTGGAAATAAGTCTTGGCTGCAGCTGTGCCAAGTGGGCATTTTCCAATTAAGCTCAGTGGAGTTTAGGTAGAAGGACTTTGAATAGTTTTGCTGCCAAGAACTCCTAATGGCCTTGTTTGCTTACATTTTTATGGTTTGCCAAACTGAGTATCTGCTCTCAAGGGGTTGGTGTGTGTAACTAAGGATGATTATAGGGTCAAGTTCAAGAGCAGCAGTGGAAAACCAGTACAGCACCATACAAAGCAATCCCTTCCTGCCCTACATTTAGTGCCAACAGCCCTCAGAAGGGTTTTCTCCCTTCAAACCTGTATGTATGTGTTCATGTCTCTTAAAGAATCACTGCTGGATACCAGCTGTGCTCCACTTGGATTCAAATGGAGATGACTGAGAGGGAGCTGCCATGGCTGCTGAAAATGGCACTAGAAATGGTTAAAAAGAAATACCAGAGAATCGCTGTGCAAGATTCCTCACCACTGGAGCACACAACAGTCTAAGTATTACAGAAAGTAGAAAGAAGTATCCCTCGTATCACTTTGATCTCTATTTGCTAATTTCTTTGTTGTACACAGTATTTTGTGTTTATTTTCTGGTATTTTAAAATAACAGGACTGTCTCCTCATTGAAGTGACAGGTAATGACTCGGACAATGACATTGAAACTAAAATACTTTTGCAGTACATATACATTTGGCTAGCTGTGCTTGAATTAAGTTTAAAAAAAAAGTAAATTTAGGAATAGTTTCCCTTTGGATATTATCACCTGTTGGAATGGGATAATTAAATTCAATTACCATGGACTCCCTTAAGGAAACTGCACTTTCCTTTCAATTAGTCTTTTAGATACCATGATTTTAATTTGTAAAAAAGCAATTATTACAGCATCTGAAAATGGATTTATTTCTAGAGAGCATTTTAATAAAATATTTCAAGTCGCATTTAAATTAATAGCAAGAAAGTATGTCTGAAGAACTTGAATTTGAGAAAGTATATTTCTGCTGTGGTTGTATCTGCTTTGGCAATCTGTGGTTTTACTTAGAGAAATCTTTATGTAAGAAGCAATTTGCTCAAGGTGATGTTTTCTTTCTCAGATACATAGCAGCTTTACTCATTTTCTGAAGACTTATATTACTTACTGCAATGGTCTAATAAGCTAATGACCTTGCCATAATCTTCCTCATTGAAAACTGACATTTATATTTGTATGATTAAATAAAACATGTAATGAGGGAAAACTTAAAATAGGACTGATTATAATTCAAAGAAACATGTCAAAGATTTTATCATCTTTACTGACAATGAGAACCCATGTGTAATGATGATGTCAACTGCAATCTCAGTTAATGTGATCTCCTTTTATATTAGGCTTGATCATTCAGAGCTATTGTAACAAAATGAAATAACAGTGCTGCATATTTCAGAAGATCTGGTAGATCAGAAGCGTAGCTGCACTTGTTTATGTTATCAAACCATCATGTTGGCTGTTATAATGATCAGGGAATTCCTCAGTAGTATATAAGTGCCTGAAATAGAATTTAGGCAATAATAACATAATACTGAAATGGTATGGTACCCTTGGGCACCAATGTAAACATCTGGTCCTTTCAGTTGACTTTTTAAAGTCCTATCTTTTGTAATGCTAAAATGTGGGTTTTTTAAAAGTATTGTTAGTATTGATCCAAGCAAGGCTTATTAAAAATAAGGTCTTTGAAGCATATTCCATTCAGCTGTGTATAATTAAGTTAGCATGTTCTGTGGAAACAGCTGGTGAGAGGGTACATGGCACAAAGAGAGGGAATTAGGTAAGTGGAGGGTACTCAACCTGAGAAATGGATCCATCTCTACAAAGTGATGGTAGATAGCAAGACAAAATGGCTTTGTCCCACAGTAGGTCATGCTCAACACATTCTGAAAGGTCCTGACAAGTTTTCAGGAATTTTTTGCTTTCTCTTGGGATTTTAGCGTGCAGGGTACTGTACCATGTAAGTATAATTTTGCTAGTACTGGTAACAAGTCTCAGCCTTTGCAATGACTTTGCAAGCCTTTACAGATGGTTTTGTCAGCCTTTGTCAAAATTTTCTTTGCCTTGCTTGGAGTTTTGGGACTTTGTTGGTTGAACTGGAACAGCAATTTTTCTAATGGCCTTGTATGTAGGCTTGGTCTGTTTTACTTCAGGCTATTTTAAAAAAATATTTTGGTTGCAGTCATGACTTCTTGGATTCAGGTTCTCAAGACTGAATTAATTAGGGATGCAACTTAATGATAGAGAGTAGGGTAACAGGAAAATAGGATAGGTGCATAAGTTATGAAAGGGAGGTGCCCTGCAGGGTACAGTGTACTGGAAGGAGATGGAAATAGCGAAAGGTAAACACCAGCAAAAAATATTCTGAGTTGGAAGGGTCCTACAAGAACCATCAAGTCCAGCTCTTAAGTGAATGGCCCTTCAAACCCACAACCTTGGCACTATTAGCACCATTCTCTAAATAACTGAGGTAGTCTCAGAGTTTGTAATAGCAGGATTTTGTAAATATATCATCAGGAGATTGTTAAAGAATTGTGGGTCTGGAAATTCAGGAAAATTAGTTTTAGGGTAACAAAGATAAAGCAAGGAGTTTCTCTCACGAAATATTCGAGAACCATCTCGACACAGTCCAGTGCCACGTGCTCTGGGATGACCCTAATCAAACAGGGAGGCTGGACCAGATGACCCACAGTGGTCCTTTCCAACCTGACCCATTCTGTGACTCTGTGATTCTGTGTCTGATATACAGTAACTGTGGAAACAGTCAGAGAAGACTTTGCTTCCATACTTACTGTGGATAGAGCAGCTATAGTTTCAAAGTGCATGTATTCCTGATTATTAAGACAACTTTTGCAACAGTGATTTTTTTCTGTGCTTTGGTTTGACCTAATAATTATTATTAGTTAAGACGTCTATAATTTTTGCCATTACACTTAAGGTGTGTTTCCTTTTTGCTCGTTGCAAAATTTTGAGAATAACTGTATGTGCATGGCATGATGTAGAAATTTTTGAGTAGCAATAGGAATTTGTTATATATTTACATAAAGGTTCTGAAGTGAAATACCATATTAAAGTCTAATGCTTTTAGGTACAATATTTGTGCTGGAATTAGCTCTTGCACAGACAAATGCATGCTGTACTCTAGCACATTGGTCAGCTAAGTCTATTATTTTTTACTCCAAATGAAAGCATAAAAGTGTTTAAAAATTAGTCTATTTTTCTTTTTAAATCTCTTTACACTCATACATTTTTCCTAATATCTAATGTCAAGAACCATGGGAGTTGAAATGAGTGATAAGAGGTGTAGAAAAGCTGGAAGAGTCCTACCTGTCTGGAGATGTTTATGTGAAAAGAATCTATTGATAAACAAGATCCTCAGAAAGGGATGCCACAGACTTCTTCCACAAAAGGCACTTATTAAAACAAACAAACAAACAAATTTTGTTATATGGAACTTAGTGATTACATATTTCTCTCCTCTTCTTATGCTTGCCTGAAGACAGTCAGTGGTCTAAAATGTTACAGCAGTGTAACAAAGACACACACACACACATACACACACACACACATGCATATTTATATGTAAATGTGTGCAAGTAATATCTTCAAACAAGCCTTCTTTCTCTAAGAAACTCATTATTCCTAAGGAGTAAAATTAGTCAAGTTGCTATAAGAGACACTAGTATAAATGTTTTAATGTCTGCTTTATGGTTTATCAGTAAAAAGGTTTTTTTATGCAACCAAATATGGCATACATTCAGGAAGAATGGAGCTCCAATAATAGTCACACCCCAAGTGCATCAAGTGTTGAGAGCAATTTATATTTTCAAGCAGTGATATTCTGTCTCTCCTTTGCAGTAGGACTCATTAAGCCAGTAAGTGATGCAGGACTCATATGATTAGTCATGCAGGAACACTATATGACATCATGCACGTAACAACATCAAAAAGGTAACACAGAGAAAACTACATGATTTTCTGTGTTTGCCCACCATTTTCTAAATTTCTCCTTTTATTGATAAATGGTTTACAACTTCTGTATCTTTACTAAGATTTTCTCTCAAGGTTTCATATCTTGGCCATTACCCTTCCTACTTTATTTTTATTGGTATGTATCATTCTGTCTAGTATCTGTGCCCAGATTCTTTACTTACAAGTGACAAGTCTTTTATTTGTATTGCTTCCCTCAGGGGAGGAATAACTTGATTCTCTTATTGCTGTTTCTGTAACCATAATATTTTTCTTTTTCCACAAATTTGCTCAAACACAGAAGCCTCCTACTAAGTTCAAGGATGTTCTGATACATGTCCAGGGCTGAAATGTTCATGTGTGTATCAAAGCAATATGCAATTTTGAAATGTGATTTCTGTTTCAAAATTAAAATTTTCATTTACAAGAAGACCTCACAGTTGTGTGGGTGGACTGAACTGAACTGTGGCTGTGCCTACACTTGAAAAGTGACTGGAAAAGAGACATATATGTGTGAATAGGTCTATTTCCAGTGCCCTTAATTTTTGTGTATTGAGGAACAGAGAAATATGCGAGCATCGGGAACCTCCTAAATTCTAGTGACTCAAATGTCTTAAAATCGTCATAGATTTAAACATTTCTAAAAGGAGACTGAAGTCTGCCTGCTCTATTCAGGCTTTTCTAAGTGTGAAGTGAAAAACCCCCTATCATTAACCCAAAGAGTGTGTAGTAAGGTATGCAGACAAATGCTTATTAAGCTCAGGTGGAGGAGGAGGAGACAGCCACAGCTGCTTGCACTAAACACACCACAAAAAGAAAAAGGGTGAGATGCCACCCCAGGGGTTGTTAAAAGGCTAGAAACTCCCAAAGAAGGCTTCTGTTCACTTAATCAAATAGAGACCTCTATTTCACCCTCCCAAGGCAATGTAAAGGATAAGCTCTCCTGAGGACCTAGAAGAGAAAGGATATTCTTAAAGAGCCTTTATCATTTTCTTTCTCCTGAAACTCAGGAGATGTGTCTTTTCTGGTGAAGCTGTGGAAGGAAAGCATGATTTCTTTTTCTAACTATGTATCTACATTCCTGATTATTGCACAGGCTTGAAAAAACTCCTGTGATAAATATACTATGATAGTAGATGCCTGTCACTGACAGTGTTACAGTAAATTCTGTTTAACTGGACTGCAAGCAGTTAAATCTTGAAAAAATGCTATCAGCTGTAGTTAATTTTTAAAAGCTGCTTATACACAAAGGTACACTTCTTGTATAAACTGGTCTGTCCAGCAGTAAAGCTGTCATTTATGCATAGCTCTATGCTGTTGTATATATCTATAGAAATTAAACAAAAGTGGTGTGTAATTCTAAATAGGCACTTTCAGTTTTTTAAAGGCTGCCCATAATTACTTTAAAACTTTTTCGTTACTCTGTGTTCTGCTTTGTGACTGCTTTTAGTTGTGTCTCTGTGATAATATTCTATTTCTAGTCTCATCATTGCCATATATTTTGTCTAATAAACTGAAACAATTTATCAGTCCATAAACTAAAACTATTAAAAATTAATTAATTTGTTCTGCTTCTTAGTATTTTCTCAACAGTATTTGCATTAATTTTACACAGCTTTTAAATCACACAAGAGCCCATGCTTAAATTTGCGATGCATACAAAAGCAATGAGTGAGTGTCACATTTCTTCTATCTCTGTTATGTAGTTTAATCAGACTAGAAAGCAGTTTTGTATCAGGGTCCTGAACTTTCTCCTTCCAAACAAATTGCACTCTTTGGAAGCATCATTTGATTTCAGTGCCCTGAATCCGGTTTCCCCTGATGTTCAAGCTGATGATCTCCATTCAGTCTGTGCCTGTGCAATCTTATATGCATAATCTGTAAAGTTTAAGAACTCCTGCCTACATTGTGGTAGAATCAACAGGCCCTGAGTTAGATGAGGGCCCATGATCCAGGTACACCCAATGGCTCTTTCTAGAAAATGGCAATCAAAAGCCAGGGGCTCAGCCTGCACTTATGCTTCAGACAAAAGAGGTAAAGAGAAAACTGAATTATTATTTCAGTTTAGGATGACAGAAATTAAACACAGAAAATTTCGCTCTTTCAATAAAGTGCAGTTAGGCAGATATTGAAATGATCACTTGATCTAATTCCTATTCAGTAAACTTATATGTGCTCTTGACATCTAAATGAATGAAGTCATTCAGAAGCTCTAATGTTTTCAGAATTCTGTTCTTTGCACAGTAGTAAACCCTCCTATATACTGAAAAAAGAAATATAAGTGAGTTTAGTGTATATTTACAACTGCTCAACTGAGCCTGGCCTCAAATGTTATGTTTATGATCCATACTTGAGACACGAAATGAATTAGATTTCTGTGATTGCAAATCTAGCTTTACCATAAAAAAAAATCTAATGATGATTTACATATGTGAAAACTCATAATTGGTGAAATTCACATGTGAAATTCTCTTTTTTGTAATAAAAAGTAATATTGTAAGAAGAAAGGGTCCTGTAGAAACTGAAATCACAGCCTAAAGTATGTCTGTAATTTAATCTCTTCTGAGGCACAGAAACACTTATTTATTTAATATGGAGTGATCATATTTATTATTTTACCTTTGTTTATGAATCCAGCAATCACTTTTGGGATATGAAACCATTTTGGCTGCCATTGTCTGACTTGCACATTTTTGGTTTTACAAGTGCAGCTTGCAGCTTTTGGGTTTTCAGGTGCCCTCATATCTATGGTATCTCTTCTATTAAGATTTTTGCATATCCGTGCCCTCCAGTACTGCTTGCTCGTAGTGTGCTATTGAATTTGGCCAGTACTTTCCCCCTCTTTCTGCCTACCTTCTGCAAAATTCTAAAAAACATAATTCCCTTGAGCCTGGAGCTCTCAACTGCTTTGTATAGCTCTAATTGTCTAATTACCTGGTCAGTGCACAATGGGGAAGGATTTTAATATTTTACTTTCTCCACTTGGTTTCTATCCCCTTTTCACCTTTTTTTTCCTTTTTTCCTTTTTTTCCCCCGTCATGTTAACCATCTCAGTTTCCAACTCTAGAATGTCCCATTAATACCCTTTCTGTGTTTTCTTTCCATAGCTAAGTAGAAGAACTTTTTATGATATATGTTTTATTTATATCATTTTCTTTATATTAATAACTGATTTGACACAACCATACTTACTGATTTTCTACAGTCTTTAATACTTTCTTATACCCTAATCATTATTTTCTTTCCCTGGGATTTTAAGTGTTCTATAAAACTATCTTTTTCTCTAAACACTCTTTGCTTTGTGTTATTTATGCCCAAACTCTGCCTTATGCCTGATATATTTTTGCCAAGTAGCACTATTATGCATGCATCATTTTTCTTTACCAGATGTAGCTACCAGGTTGTCTTAAGGAAGTTTTATTTTTATTTTATTTTTATTTTATTTTTATTTTATTTTTATTTTGATTACAAGCACAGCAATATTGCCTTCTTTGGCAGATTATCTTTCACCTTTATGTCTTCAAACATAGCCTCTGTGCCATATCAAAAGAACCAC
Organism: Alethe castanea; assembly: GCA_024734035.1. Lineage (NCBI taxonomy): Eukaryota > Metazoa > Chordata > Aves > Passeriformes > Muscicapidae > Alethe > Alethe castanea. The sequence continues at coordinate 36,210,280 of JANRGV010000084.1, forward strand.
TGTATTATTTATATGCAGAGTTGAATGTGAACACTGATATTACATGTGTACATCTGCCTGTTCTTCCAATCTCATTAGCACAATTAATGTATGCCAGATCTTCCCTAGAAAGTAAAACTCACCCTTTTCTTACTGGCATTTTGTCTTTTATACACTTTTACTTGCTCAGTCACTTTATAGTCTGCTTGCCCTTTCTTTTTAGAGAATTATACTGTTTCTGTAATTGCAGTAATTTGCAATTTGAAGCATCTACAATATTAGTCCATAAACATTTAACTAATGTAGGTTTCATCTGATCCCAATAACCAATAGTGGTAAGTAGAACGAATAAAAATACACACAGTTAGCAAAAGATATCACTTCTACTGTTTGCATTACACACTTATGCCAGATGATATTTAGTGATATAAATGCTGTGGTAACCTTAGATAAAATTGCTTCACAATTAACTGAAACTTGACAACTCCCATATTGCCAAACATCTTGATGCCAAGGAGAGAGGTACTGACCTCTGCTCCTCTGTTTTTTTGGGAAATGCTATTCTAATATCTTCAACCTGCTCAAGGTGAACCTTAGCAGGGAGGCCGGACTAGGTGATCTGTAGAGGTCCCTTCCAACCCCAAACATTCTGTGATTCTGTATCAATCTGTAAAAAGATAATTTATATTGTGTTTGATATGAAGTCCCACCTAACAAGAAAAGAAAAAAGCTACCTGAAGAAGCAGGAGTTCTGGGTTTGAAAGGCCGTACTCTTCTATTTCAAAGAGCATTAAAGACATATGTAGATATTAAGTATCATTCTTTGGTATTATGTAGCTGAAGATCACTATATGAGTCTCTCCTGTGAGCACTGTTATTAATTCCAATACATGTTCAGTATTGCTGCTTCATATTTCTGCTGGATTTATTTTATACTATCTCTAGGAGATATATTTTGGTGAGTTTTTCATGTTAACTTGCCTGCAGAAAATATGCTGCTATAAAATATACAGATTTCTAGATTTTAAGGTTTTCTGCAGCATTATTTCAAAATAATTTATGCTGAAAATTCAAAACGCTGAGTTTCAACTGTATTTTCTTTTTCTTTTCTTTTTTTTTTTTTTTTTTTGCTTTTTGCAGGTGCAGGTTCACAAAATATGAAACAAGTGCAATAAAAATATTTAATATAAACACGCACAATTTCTGAAAAACAAATTGAGAAAAATATTAATGTAAGAAATCACCAGGCCTATTTTTCTCAAAATGCAGGAGATACAGAGAGGTTTTTTCACTTCTCTGTGTAGTAATGTACTTGAGGCAATTGTTAATTGTTTATTTTCTCTGCTTAGCATTAATTCTAAGACTAACCAGTAGTGGCAGTCATTACTTTCTGATTTCCAAATGAGGCATAAAGCTCTGTCACTTTAGAGACACAGATTACGTGTTTTGAGTCTGAAACTGCATTGTTTCCATTTCATCCCTTGCAAGGCATATATACCTTCATTGCTGATGCTTTTTTTGGTGTGCATCACTTTTTTATGTCTCTAATATATTCCTAGCAGTATTATTTTCCTCCCCTTCCCCCAGCCCCACCTTTCTCTCCCTTTAAAAAAAAAAGGAATAATCTTAATATGCTGACAATCCTGGTTCTAACACCCTGTGTTAAATAAAATTTCTCTTATGGATGTCAGTTTTGTGCCATGTTATGACATCTCACTGTCTGATTTAAAGCTAGTTGAAGATTTTAATTCCTTTTCTATGAATTTTATATTCCTTCCATGTTATTTAATCTACTTTTCCCCCCTTTTTGGACATATTTGCTAGTCTTTAAACAATAGGATCATTGGTTCTATTACTTTTTAGATTTTATGTGCCCCTAGTTGCAGTAAACTAAAAACAACTAGACAACTTTTAAGATGTTTACTGCTATTTCAAAGATTCTCCTTTTGGTGTTAGTTGAGCTAATAATGGTAGGACTCACCTTGCCTGCTGAAATGTTCCCTGATGTAGCAGACCATGCACAGTGCAGATGGTGGAATGAAAGGAACAGAGAGGAATCTCAAGAGACACTAGAGATGCCCATAAAGTGCAATGCACTGCTGTGAAGAAATCCCAGAGCTCTGAATTAGATAGTTTTGGATCTGGAAACATAATGTCATGTGTAAGGTAATTGAGAACCCTGGCTTGGCAATATTGGATATCCTGTGGATATATTAGATCTCTTGGCACTAATTCAGTCATCATTAGCTCAGCACTGCTATGAAACATCTGTTCTTAATTTCCTATCCCTTTCTAATCTGTGGGATTAATGCTGTATGCTTGAAGAACTGCTGTGCAGGCTATATTCCATATTAGTTGGGAGGGTAATCTAGATTTGTGCAGTGGGTGTGTTTTGTAAAGGCGTTCAAATGAAACATCTGGGAAATGCATTTTCCTCCATGAAAAGCTGCCAGCTATTGCTGGCATGCCACTGTCCCTCTGCAGCACCTTCTTGAAGCTTCTGGACAAGCCAAAAGCCAAACTTTAACCTGCAGGAGTCGTTCTTGGAGTTGTTGGACCTTGGCACAGAATCCAAGGCTGCGGTCCAAAATTTCCTCCTAGATGCCAGTCATGCCGACTCAAACACACTTGTTCAAACAAAATTTTTTTTTGTTTGCTTTTACAAAATCACCATTACTAAGCTCCTGGAGCTGGAGAGCAGCTGGCAACAATGCTGTATAGCAGGGGGCAATGAAGTAATTGCAAATGCATTGCCCAAGTAATTCTCTACTCGTTCTTTCCACAGATTGAGGAATCAATCACAGTGTCTCTGAGTGTAAATGGTTATTAGTTAAGCATTTACCAGATTATTTGTGTAAGTATGTTTTAGCCTGTGGCACTGCAGAAAACACACTACGCCCTTTTCTCATAGAGTGTGTAATCAATTAAATAAGCCAATAATGTGGATTTGTGTTCAAATATTTTCAAAACAATGGAATGATTATTCGTATGAGCATGTATGACATTTTGATTATATTTGGTAATATTTTGACTTGATTTTTTTCCAGTGAACATGGACAAGAGTTATATATCAGAAATAAAGTGGAGTTAGTATTCTTTTCACTATACTTATAGTTAATGATTCCTGTATCTATATTTTCTAAAATCATAATTTTCGGCATTGAAAAGTTAAGTGTCTTCATTGCATACTAGAGGAGGGCCTATCTTATAAACTCCTTCTTCAATTGCTTTCTTTGAGATCATCCACCTGCTTCAGACAGAAGGTGTCAAACAGTTACTGAGCTGCAGCAAAATGTTGTCTTTACTATCCCAGTTTTATGTTTGTTACAGCTAATCATAAGAAGAAATGTGCAGGAGGTAAATCAAATAAAGAGGGATTCAGAGGAAATAAATATTTTAAATTGTGGGATAATATTGTGAAGATGACATTTAGGTTGTATGTGTTTGTGGGTGCCCAAGTACTGCAAACCATTGCAATTTATACACACACTAACTGGACAGGTTATAAAAGCATAACTATATTTTTCTTTCATGATGTACTGACATGAGAAAAACACTTCATATTCACTATCAAAGTCTATAGTGTCATCCACCATTACTTTTTTAAAACATGTTTTTGTGCAGAGCAAAGGAATGTAATTTAGTTTATGCTCTGTCTTACACTGGGTTTTTTCAGTATATGAAGAAATAGAGGTTCTTAAGTCATAGGTAAGCAAAAGAAATGACATCTTAACAGATCCTTGGCTTCAGATTCAGTGGCGCAGATGCTGCCATTTGTAGAGTGTTGTCCTTGGGCTCAGTTGCTGACTGAAGGAGCAAAAGCCAGCATTTTCTGAATGTTGTTATGTCACAGGTATAGAGCAAACCAAAGGGAGAATTTTACTTTACATACTTTTATCCCCCTCATGTGTTCACCTTTCAAAACACAAGCCAGATGAAAATATACTATGAATATTAGTCTCTGAAATTTTAGCTGTCTGTACCACTCAAAGTGGCAGATTATATTGATACTTTAAAAAATGAGTGTATCGAACTGTCAGCTTGGATTAAATAGGATAACTGTTGCTGACCAATAGCTTAGTAACAAAAGCTGCGCTCTTGGTAACAAGAACCTCCCACATTGCAGTAACTATGTATGTATATCATTTCATTCTAGCACTTTGGCATTGCTAAAAATTATATTTAATACAGGAAACAGCAAATCTGAGTTGGTTTATATGATTAATAGAAAAATGATGCAGTTTTCCAACAATGTTCAGTTTTTCAAATTTTTGGGTACAATTCTCTATGTCATCACAGGTTTTTTTCCTCAGAATATTACTTTTCCTGAGTGATTTGTTTACTTGCCCTTTCTGTCTCCCTCCTTCTCTTTCTATCTTTCTTGAGTTGATATCTAAAACCAATTTTGGTTCCTGATAGGATAAATCACCAGAAATTTTAAAAGTAGTCTCCCTCTCAGGATGATTCCTTTAGAAGTAGTCATATTTTAAACTGTTTTTTTGGGTTTTTTTTGTTTTTTTCGTCTAACCTCAAGTAATCATCAAGGTCTAATAGAAGTAGATGACTAGCTGACAGGTGGAAAAGATCGATCTGATCACCAGTCAGTGGCTCTCAAATATTTTAAGCACAGCTTCTGCATCTGTTTGGTCAAGTTCCAGATCTGCTCCAGTAAACTTGGAAGAAGTCTTGCATCCTTACTTATCTGTCTCAGAAATATTTTGGAGCTCTCTGCTGAAGTAGTACACACTGAACTTTAAGGTTGTTTTCTTTTCTTAGTGTCGTTATTGACCTCTTCAATCATTTGGTCTTCCTAAGATGTCTAGAGATCTATTCTGAGACTCCATTTTCATGATGGATGTTGTTATCTGGGAAATACATCATTTGTACATTTAGGAGACAGCTAAATAGCATCCATAGTTCAGCCTATATGCACAAAAGTCCAGGGATTCCTAGCATGGTTGAAATTCAGGTGTAGTATCCTTTCTCTTTCCCTTGATGCCTGTATTAATTCCCGAACAACTTCTATCATGACAATGAAAGCATTTCAAGATGCTGTTATGTTTCCATTACCACTGTCTCTAAGGAAAGTAAAGCATGCTTTAAGTCTATGTGGGTTTCATGAAAATGAGTAATTATAAAAGACTGCATCAAAATTGCCTTGGCAGATGTCAACACCAGCATTGTTGATACATTAAAAAGCCTTTTCTAAGTGGGATGCAATTATACAGTAGTCAAGGAGGACTTTTTTTTGCATGTTAAGTAAATGATTTAGGACTTGAAGAGCTTGTCTATGTGGTTACAAAGATATCTTGCCATTACTTCTCAGACTGATCTTTGAAGAAAATTCTGCATGAGGTTTTTTTGCAAAAGTTCATTACAGAATTTTTATTAATATTAAAGAAAAGGTGAAAGATAAGCATTCTGTCACCCTGTCAATAATATTTAGAAATACAGTGGAAAGAGCATATAGAAGGAACAAACCTTTATAACATGAGTATTTATTTTGATGGAACATGCATTAAAGACAATTTTGGAAGATGGATTCAGAATTCTTCTCTTGTTTGATGCCTCCCATTTATCTCAAGAAAGAAAATCACTTTTTTGTTTCCCAGTTAGAGATGCATTAACTTAAAATACTTTGAAGTTGAGCTTCACAGGACAAAGTATGAAAAATTGTGCATTCATCCTAATACATCCAGGCCAATTTTGTCCATAAATCTTGATTAGAATTCTCACAGGACTTGAGGTTTGCTTAGGTTTACAATATATCTTGATTCCTCTATGAGGAGGGTATTTATGACTTTTCACACCCTTGACTGGCACCCTACCCATGTAAAATATCAGAACTGGAAATCTGATTTTTCTTTTTTTTTATTCCAAGCTTTAAGAACCAGAGCTCAAACAGTTATTACTTTTTAAAATATGCATATGATTTACTTAAACTTGCATGTTTTCCATTATTAACATTACCGCAGGGTATAATGTCAAACATGTCTGATATTGTCCATTCTTCCTATAAACAGTACAGTCAGTGTGTGTAATCTGTTCTTAGCCTATTTTTGGCCACAGTGGTGTAAAATGAGCATTGTAGCTGTATCATAATTTCAGCTACCAGAAATATCTCTTGGGCACAGATCAGCCCACAGTTTGTCACAAATCTTTTGGTGCCAAGATGGGAACAGGCATAGGTCGTGAGTCAGGTGAATTGGAAAGCCTGTGTGGAATCCCACCCAGCGTGTGTCTGCAGTACAAGTAGCTTCCTTTCATGAACAGGAGCATCAATTAATTAGATATATTATCAGAAAATCACCTCCCAAATGTTATTTCTGGATGTCTTAATATCCCAGTGTCATCATGTCAGAGGCCATGGCAACAACATCACTAGACATATGGGAGGCTTAGCAGTGGTGTTCAGTGAAATTTAGAAGCTTTTAAGGGGCTGACTAAAAATAATTGCTTGTAGTCTAAACACTTAAAATGCCGTGTTTGATGCCTGCCATGGGAAAGGGACAGACTGCTTATGTTTTGTGAATTAAAGATGAGCGACAAGTACAAAATACTGCTATACTTTGATTTCAGAGGTGAAGGTTCTTTTTCAAAAGAGAATGCTGATAATTCTTCTGTGCTTGTCTTTCAAAGCATTTGTATCTTATGGACCAAAACATTTTTTACACTCAAATTTGGTTGTTATAGTTATGTGGCTATATAATAATTATGGTTTGAAAATACCATGTGAATTAGTGTTACTTTAGTCAGTAGTTTTCAAGACAATGTTAAGGATATAAAATGAAAGAAATCAGACAGATCAAATTAGACTGATCTTCTAATTTTAGATTCAATCAACTGCAGTCAGAGATAGAGGTGAACAAATGTCTTTGATGTCTAAAGGAAGATTAAATTGATGTGCACACATTATATTCAGAATTGAAAAGTCCCTGAATAACTCAAAGACAATTATCAGAATCAATTAAGAGAAGTACAAATTTAGTAGAACAAATTTAGTAGACATGTATGTACAATTACGTAAATCAATATAACCTAGCTGAAGTGAGTCAATGTGAAGGGGAAATTTGCTTATTGCAGGTTTTGAAGGTGTCGACAAATGTCTGTAAAAGTACTCTTGCTGAAAAAGCGTGCCAGACTTCTCCTATGCCTCTGGAAACATCCCTCACCAAGAACTTTTAAGGAATTTAGGCAGTGATTTCAGGAGTTTCCCCATGTAGGTTAATCATCATTTAAACTGACTAGTCAAATAGTTTTAAAAACTGACCAGGTGATAAGAATATATGTTTCTGGCAAGGGAGGGGGTCACAGTTAAGTTTTGCAAGGGGTCGGTATTGGAACTTGTGCTGTTCAAAAGTCAGAGTGACCTGGGAGAGGAAGATGAGCAGTGAGATGGGAATATTTGCTGATGATACAAAATTATTCACAGCAGTGACAGTGAGAGAACACAATAATTAAGGTGAACACTATGAAGATGAGGGACTCGTTAACAAATGGCATATAAAAATCCATTGCAGGTAACTAGAAAGTGGTGTTCTTGGAAAAAAACATCTTAATTTCACTTAAGGAATTATGAACTTTGAGGTGACAAGACTGAGATCTTGTGGTAATACTAGAAAGTCTCATAGTAAGTTCCATACTGAATAGAAGTCAAAAATGCATACCAAATTAATTAATGAAAAATAAATAGAAAAATAAATGAAAAATCCCTATTGTCCTCCTGCCTATACAATGAATATTTCAGTTTATAATGGTCTCCACTTCTCAGGCTATCATAATCAAGCATCAGGAAACACAGATTATGAAAAATCATAAAATTCTGAGTTGTCCTCCACCAATGCCCCAAGCAATGTGTCTTCTGCCTTATTCCATTGATCAAATTCCTCTCAAATCTTCTAATACTGTAAAGTACAATACAGTATAAACAGTAACATATTTCTACATAGCAGTATGCTAACTGTTGATATATTGATTCAATTTCTTCCTTGCAGTTATGAAGAGCTTTGCCACAGCTCCTAAGTTAAAGAATTTGATTCTACATTTAAATCAGGTATTGCACATATTTGCTTTCTTTGACCAAGGCTCCATATTCTTCACAAAATTGCAACATTTGTTTTTTGGGCATAGAGCAGATTTCAATAATTAACTTATATTAATTACACGCTGCATCTATGTTCATCCTTTCTGTGTCACTACTGGTAAGAGTAAAGGAATAGAATCTTTCTCTGTGTCTATATAGTTGAAATGGATTGAAATCTCATCTAAATTCTGTCTACATGGTAATCAAATTAGCTTATTAAATATTATTGTGTTTGCAGTAATTGTACAGACCGTGGACATTCTGAAGAGCATCCCAGCAAACAGTTGAACAGAGCTAGCAGGAGCAGAAGCAGGGTGAGCAATCACCTGAGAGCTTCAGAGAAAGCAGAGGTGAGGGATGGATTAACCCCACCTGCCCTGTGCAGGCTCCATGTGGCTCTGATGCCCTGCACCACCCACTGGTTACAGAGCCCAGCAGCTCCAGGGCTTGGGCTGTTCCTGCTTTTGGCATTACTTGGGCAAACAGAGCCTGACAAATTAGGGATGACATTGATTTTCCTGCTCTGGTTCAGCAGCATGGTTCGTGGATCAGAGCACCCTACTTGCTTTTCACTGGCCAGATGCATCTGTAAATCTTCTCTTCAAGCAAACAGTAATAAAAAAATAAACTTATTTCTAACAACTTGTATTTTCAACCAGCTAGGGATAGCACACATTCTCAACTACTTTTTAATTCTGCAGGGAGAGAATAAGAGCCCTAAAGCAGGGAATGTATCAATAATATAAAGAAGTAAAACTTTACAGGAATTTTGCAATTACTTCCATTGCAAGGATTCAAGGCTTCCAAATTAAACTTAATTTACCCTTACAAGAATTCTAATAATTTTAAAATCAGAAGTGTGTGATTAAAGTCACCACACAGTCTTAATTTGGTCCAAAAGTAATACCTAGTGAGAAAAAAAATTATCTATATAATAAAAAATATGCCATTAACCTGCTAAATCTAATCCAGAGCTTCAAACTTTAAAATGTATTTTTCATAACCATATGGTTATTGCCTCGTGTCACTATAAAGCTGAGATAAGGTTATTGCATGTAGCATCTTAATATATATTTTATCTGGGAGTTATATACATAATTCATATTTATTAAAATAGTTTATTAATATGACCAAGGTGAGTCAGTTGACCCTGAAAATCACCATTTTAGGCTTTGTAACTGAAGCTAATAGGACAGTTCATCTAGTGCCCTTAATGCAGGCAGTGTTAGATAGATCAGAGTTAGTACATTAAGTATGAACTGGGATTTTCCCTCTCCCTCTTCCTCTTACAGTCTGGCTTTCTCTAGAATTGCAGACCTGGTGCAGATAGTAAGGCTGAGATAGGAAAGTGAAGTCTTCCATGGCAAGACATAACTTATCATTGAGAAATGTAATTGATTTCTGTAATTTTCCATATTTATATTTTTACTTGTAAATGACTTTGGAAATCTTCCTGATTTTTCATTGAAGTTCAGAGTTTTACATTGAAAGTCTATTGATATGGATAAGCCACATTTTGTATTATATCAAAAGAACATGATTACATATTCTTGAGTGTAGCCCTGTAGAACTGTGACAAGATTCTTCGTCTACTAGTAAAAGAGAGCCTATGGAGCAAAAAATTAAGCCAGGAAGTCACAAAATAGATACTTATTTAATGAATATTTGGTGCTCCTCCCATATGAACCAGTGCAGCTTATTCAGTGTGAGAGCACATTCTGAGACAGATGAAGCACTGAAAAACCTGTCATCATCCACCTTAGGCCAACTCACAGAGAAGATTCTCCTTTCCATTAAAACTTCTTGTTTCTTACTTGCTCTTTTGTTTCTGAACTTTGGAGGGCATCCCAGAGTTCAGAGTTGATATTAATCTAATCTTGGCATTATTATGAGGATAGAATATTTGACTGCTCTCATTCATAATTAATGACAAAGGTGTCCAAGAGGGCACTATGCTTAATTAATGATTCCTGTACTTTGAAGGCAAAGAAACTGCCTTTGAAAGGAAACGAGGCATCAAAAACTTCTAAAACTGCTGTTGATAAGCCAGTAAGAATAGCTAGAAAATTGTTAAATGCTGGATGCACAGCTAAGTGGGGAATACTGTGGGTAGGTTCTGACTTGTGGCATCCCCTGACTGATCAGACCTGATACTGGCAACACCCACCCCTGACCCTGTGCTGCAGATGGCTTTGTGAGGCTGCTTAGCTGCCCTTTTCCCTTTTCCCCACATGAATCAGATTTGCAGTCTCTGGAGTCCCAATAATAAATGCCATTGGAAGAGTGGAAAACTTTGCTGACGTTATGAAAAATAAGAAGGATGTGGACAGGTTGGAGTCCAGAGGAGGGGCTAAAGATAAGGGCTGGAGCACATCTCCAATGCAAACAGGCTGAGAGAGTTTGGCATGTTCACCTTGGAGAAGAGAAGGAGCCAGAAAGAACTTACAGCAGCTCTTCAGTGGCTGAAGGGAGCCAACAAGAGAGCTGGAGTGGGCAGGGGTAGAACAAGGGGGAAGAGAGTAGGTTTGGAATGGATATTAGACAGAAATTGTTTACTGCAGGGCTATGAAGCACTGGAACAGATTGCTTGGAGAAGTTGTGCATGCCCCAGTCTTGGAAGTGTTCAAGGCTAGGCTGAATGGGGCTTTGAGCAACCTGATCTAGTGGATGGCATACCTAGGAATGTCTGGTCTTGTTGGAAGTAGCTGATATTTAAGGTCCCTTCTAACCCATAACCTCTTCTATAGTTCTAGGATTCAATGAAAATGAGCAACAAGACCTCTTTTTTTTTTTTTTTTCTTATCACTGGTGAAGGATGCACCTGCTCATAAAATATGAAAATCCAGAAAAGATAATGGAGAAGGTGATTAGGATTAGTTACCAGTAGCTATATAAAGTAAAAAGAAGACATATTTGATTTACCCTAATAGATTTTGCTTTCTCAGCTACTTTGGTTATTTTCCAGCTACTTTATGATGCAGTGAGGCCAATAAAGCCTTAGCAAACTTGTACATTTACCAAGTCTTGACACTTTAGCATATACTGCTCATTGAAATAAGAGATACTGGCAAAAGCACTTTTTTGCAGATATAGTAAAAATCAGTAAGAGAGTTTTAGTGGCAGGGCTCTGCCAGTAAAATTAAATCAACTAAACACTTTAATGCTGGCAAGTTTAGGAGCAGAGAATCCACCAGGAAAAATATGTAGACAAGAAGTGAGAGTTTGGGGAAGATGCAAGAGAATCGGGAAAGTAGTATGGATTGTTGTAAATGGTCTTTATTGTGGGTTTGTTGTTTTGTTTTGTTTTGAGTTTTTCTTCACAGTAACTCTCCTGCTTAGAATGGTATGTAGCCCTGGAACTGATGGGAAAAAAACTATGTTTAAAAACTAGAACATAAAGTGCCTACCATATATGAAGTGATAAAGTAAACTTCACTTTAGAAGCTAAAAGACCTGGGGAATTAGCTTTTGAGTAGAACAGAAAACTTTGCTTTGGTGCTGTGGATACAATAAAGGTTGGGAGCAAGTGGTTTGGAGATTATAGGTATAGCAGTCTTTTCTGTATGTCTGTTCTGTATAAATCTACCTTCTGAGTTGACATTGTACAGCCCATTCATACTTCTTATCTTGAAAAGATGCTACTATTTAAAGCTAAGCAGTCAATGACATTTTCATCAAAATCATCATTTCACTTAAAAAAAATCTTGAAATGAAAACAAATGTAAACAGGTGACCCTTAGCAATAAAATAAGGTCCTCTGCAATTTTTCCCATGAATTAAATGTGTCCTACTTTTTTTAATGAGATGTAATTTTGTCTGGGACCTGCTCAACATGAATCTCATGAATTTGCATAAGCAACCACCACACTCACAAACCAGAAACAGGGGAAGGAGGCTGAGGGGCTGTCAGAAAGACAGCCATATGGCCCTGGAAAAAATTGAGTGCTGGAAGAAGGTTGTGAAACAAGTCTGAGATGTGAAGAGTATATGCATCCTGTATACTTCCAGGTCTAAAGAGTGCTGAAAGGCATGTGACAGGTCAGTGTTGCATCATTGTGTAAGGTGGATATTAGCTGATGTAAATTGCTAACTCTTGACTTTTCTGCCCCACAGATTCCTTCTCAGTCCTTCTATCCATGCAAGGTATGGCTGTTGGTCACTGCTCTCAGTAGTAAGGATACGGCAGGCAATCAGGATTTGCAGGTTGAAAGCTCATTTGTTTTCCTCTCAAAAAAAAAAAAAAAGCTTTTATTTCTCCCAGTCCAGAAAACCTGTATACAACATTAATTATAGTGGATTTGTCTTTCATATCTCTCCAGGAGCAGCCAAAAAGATAGCCTGAGATCATACGAAGGCTTGTCACATGGAAAAAATGAATCTTTGTGGAAGAAACCTACCAAAATTTCTCTTTATAGAGCCACTCCATACAAAACATGACATCTGAATTGAACAAGAGTTCCCTGCAGGTAATATAGCTCTGGATAATTGAGATCTGACACATACTGCATATCTCTAAAAATAATTTAATCACAGTCTGATCAAAGTTTCATAAATCAGATAGTGCTTTACATTTGCTCAAGGCTTATGATAGTTAATTATAACTTTGATTATACCTCCATGTTTTAGGCTTCTTTATATGACAAAAGGATTGCTCCTCTTATTAGAAAGAAGTATACTGTAGTTTACTTTTATTTTGCTTTGATGAATTGCCCCTAGAGGACAGGTACCTGGTGCCTACTCATTTGGGGGCATATGTTCAGTAATGACATGCTGTGAGTAATTTATTTTTTTTTTTTAATTTTAACTGTGCCACATCATTTATAGACTGATTATGTGTGCTTAGTCAAAATATACACAAATAAGACAGCTGTGCTCTACTTTTGTTTTACCAAACCTAGCAAGTATTTTATTTGCAATAAAGAAACTGAAGGGCCATCAAAGTTGTATACAACCATCTGCTTCTGGAATTAGTTTCATATAAGGGATTTAAGTCTTGGTGATGTTCTTCTGTGCAGGAAATTAAAATTTTTTTCTGCCTTTTTTTTTTTTAAGTAGGCAGTTGAGTATTAAATGTATTGTTAACAAGACATAGCTTACTCCCTTCTATCCTCATCTGAATTTGTGAACACTGCTCTTCTGTATGACAAAGGCATACTAACAAGTTGAAAGTTTTGCATGAGAAATAAGCTGTTCCACTAATGCTTAGAGAAGTGCTGACTTCCCAGTTACATAATAAGCTTACTGCTGCATATGATACGTAACATGTGATAACAATAACACAAAACATAGTGTTAGAGGCTGGTAGATGAGAGATCAGGTGTTAGTAAAAGTCAATGGAGCCAATTGTGATATCTGCTATATCAAAATATTGGTGCTGTGATACCAGCTCCAGCTTGTTAGACTAACAGGAAAACCCATTAAAGCCCCATATATTAAAACATTTAAAACAGTCTTTGGGGGGACAGTAAAATGGGAGTTACCACAGGGCAGTTGATTCTATGGTGAACAACATGATATGAAATGAAGGTTCACTACAGAGACTTAGATTCTTAAAGAGGCAATTAGACTACTAACTCCAAATTAAGGATCACTGGCATGCAAAAAATACCCCCGTTCAGCTGCTGCATTTCCGTTGTGATGTCTAAAGTCCCTCAAGACTGAATTTTCTGCCAGGACATGTATAAAGCTGCCTAAATCTTTAATTACCTGGCTTTTGCTGTATCCTTAGCCTGCAGGGGATGTAAAAATAAGGCATTTTCTCATTTTATCTCTTTTGGACTGCCTCAGTCAGGAGTGTGATAAGAGTACATTGTGTGTGCACTTGTGATTTCATGTCTTAGAAGTCAATGACTAAGAAATAGAAAAAGAGCTGGGAAATCCTGTGAGGGAAAAAGAAGAATTGGGAGAGAACAGTTATGCATTTCTTCAAATGCCACAATTTGATGAGTTGTCTGGACCACAGGAGAGCCAAACCCCTGCTTTGAAGAAAAGGCTTGAGCTTTATTGTACCCATTTCTAGAATACCTTAAAAACAGTCAAATGGGTATCCTGCCAAAAACCTCGCTTTCAACATTTTAATCAATGTTGCTTTATATTGTATAAAGTGCATAGAAAAAATTTTGCTGGGCTTTGAAAAACTATTATAATTCATTAGTCAAAGAAGTGAGACAATGCTGCAAAACAATTAGTTGTTAGTTGAGGTGCTGAATGAGTTATTCTAAATTCAAGTATTTTTTCCAGTGACTGCAGAACACAAACAGAAACATCTTCAACAGAAAAGACTCAATAGGACACTCCTATTGTGGAATGATGTATGCCGGGGTGATGAGGCCTTTGGAAGAGGAAAGAAAAGACTTTGTCCTGCCTCTGTGAATGATCCTCTGTTCTAAAATAGATGGGAGTATTTCACATAATTTTGCAAATATTCTTACTGGTCAAGACATTTTAATTTTTTTAGTATTGTTGCAACCCTTTTTGACATCTCAGGTTTGGGATTGTTCTGGGTGTTTCAATCCAACTGGATATAAACATCTGTTTGTCTCTCCACCTGCTCTGTTTTAGCTCATAGGATCCCACTTGTGAATCTCACTGCTGCAGTGTTTCTAAAACTCCCAATTATTGGCTTAGATGACTTTTATTTTAATGAAATGACAGTTTATGCTGTATAGCCGGTTTCTTTGTCAGTAAATCCAATTACAGTAAGACTAATTGTCCCCAGGGCTTGGCCCATATCCTGCACTCTGGACTGACAACTTTCCTACCATCTGTAGCAATATGTTCTATGAGGGTACCTTTTTTCTGCACAGCCATAAAACTCAGTTTCTCTTCTCAGTTGTCTGCTAACCATCCTCTTACAATTAGCCACAATGTCTTTGTAATTTTTTCCACAATCCTATACAGGTCTTTTATCCATCACTTTATGTCTGTGTACTTCTTCTTGCTATGTGTCTAATGAGTGCTCACAGTAGGACTAAATTTCTCATTTAGTTTTGGCACCAGGTCCAAGATCTATCTCATATGCCTTTCTACCATTATACGCTTTCGTTTCAGAGTACACTTAATAGTTATCAGGCCTCTTCTTTAGATGAAACTTTTTCCTGGCCTGCTTTCTCTATAACTTAATGTAAACAATGGGATTGGATGGGATAGTGGGAAACTGGGTTCAAACTGTTTGACTGAAATGTATTTTCCTAGCTTGTCTTTGCTTCCAACAGACTCTATAACTCCTCAGGCAGCCTTTTTGAAGTCTTTACTTTTTACAGTGGTCTGGAAGCCTTTTGCTTGTCAAGAACTCCTAAATGCTTTCAGTTCCCAAATTGTTGCTCTATTACACCTTTTTGTACTTCTACTGCTTTAAGTTTTTTACAGTTTCTCTAACCATGAAAAGATAAGCACATGGCTCAACCTGAAGGCTACTCTTTTCTCTTTTCAAGATGGGAAACATCTTGGGAAATTAATTATCTTCCTTTTTCTGGCATTTTACCATTATTCTTAAAGCAGAGCTGTATCTTAACAATTACATATTACAAATACCACAAACACTCCATAAATCTTCACCATTTCAGCCACTCTTAAAATTCAATCATGAGACACTAATATATAGCTTCATATAATCTACCCAACATACATGAAAGCTTTTTCACATTCTTCAATACATCTTTGTCACCATAAAATAATTCTTCATTGTTTCCTGGTCTCTGACAACATTCAACCATTCTTCTCATAATTTCTAGTACTGAATAAACACCATTATATTAAAAAAACTGACTGATGAGTATCAGAAATTTCTTTCACATCATATGCAAATAATTTATGGGTTTTAAGCTTTTAGCTTTCATCATGTGCTTTTTTTGTGTTCCTTCTAATGTGAATTCCTTCCTTCTTGTTCACTTTCTGATTCATCTAGAAGCTCTACATTTACTTTAGTACTATATATTTAAAAAAAAAGAAAAAAGATTAGTCATCATATTCCCAGTCTTCTTTATCAAATGAGTGGAAAAATATCCAAGGATAATTTCCAAATAATGCTGATTCTCTGTCTTTAGCTTTGCTGATTATCTCAATGGCTCAGATTCCTATCACAGTAGGAAGTTTCAATTATTTTCTCGCTCAGATATATTATCACTGACTTGTCACTTTCTCCTTTATTCTCTGTTTTTTTTTACTTCAGCCACTGGATCTTCCTGCTGATGTATTTTTGATGACTGATTTATTTATTTCCCACAACGTTCTCTAATACTGCTTTATAGTCATGACTGCACCCCGGGGTGTATCTTGTTAAATTATTACTTCTTAGCAGTCATCCTTTCAGGTAATATATCAACAGTTTAACAGCCTAAGTACTTCACAACACAGAAAATATCCTTCTGTTATTTTGCTTAGCACAGAAATATTAAAAAAAAAATAAATTTGAAATATTTGTGTAACAGATTTCCTGCTATAGAAGCTTTTCATGTTGTGCATGTTCAAAACAGCACAAGATAATTCTTAAACTTTAATGTGTTTGCTTTTGCACTATCTCTTTTTTTTTTTTTAATAAGCTGTAAAAACTTTCCTCTTTTTTATTCTGTGAGTCATCATAATCTATGTCTGACACTTTTAATGATAAGACTCACTGTAAAATGATGAAGTTGTAACAACACAGAGCAGCTGTGGGTGCATCTGTTGAAAAAGATGACTTGCAGTTAGATATTTATAGAAATAAGAGAGGGTTGGTCAATAAATGTGTTTTTATCTCAAAACTATGTGGAATGCCATTACTATTTCTTGTCAATTGATAAAGTCAAGAATGAGATAGCAAGATCAGATATTTTCAGACCTAGATTTTAAAACATTTATTGTTTGGCCACAGTAGATTAAAATTGAAAGTTTATAAACATTAGAAAAAGCAACAGAAAAAAATGAGGGTCCACTCCATTTTCCTAGGATTGTGAGAATAATGTTTATTTCAAAATTACAAATATTATTTTTATGTTTCTATTCTGTTAAAAGCTGTTGGAAAGTTAATTTTTAAAATCCATGTCACAATCCTCTTTTTAACATGAATATTTTAAGAAGAAACAGTGCTATTTCTAAGACACAGCGTTTCAGAATGGTCTGTGATTGTTTTAATGGAAAAAGAAATAGATTTTGTAAGTACAGGAGTCTACTGTTAGAACCCTCTTATAAGGTATTGTCTTGCTTATGCAGTCTCTCAGCTGAAAAATATTGAAGCAATTCCTCCTCCACTTGTTGAACACTTGTTAATCCACATCCAGAAGAATATCTGAATCATAAGCTAAAGATTCCACCTTAGTTGAACAGCAATGAATTTTTATTTGAATTATTGTACTCTTGCTGGGTGAGTCTCTAAATGATCCTTAGCACCAGGTTAATAGTTAATTAGGTGAACTGATTGTTCTGCAAAAGAAACAGCGTTTTCTTGATAAATGAAAAGGTAAATGTAGACAATTTGAACAAACTGTCATTATCTACTGCTATGCACCTCTGTGTATAAGGGAATGATTATTTTTAATGACTTTTCTACTTATCAGTGATTATTTAGATATTATTTAGTCATGTTTCCTCATAGCATACTGCAAATTATACCCTTCCACAATGACGGCATTATAATTAAGAAAAAAAGTCACATTAATATTATCCTTTGTATATTTTGACAAAACACAATTAAAAAACTTTCTGTAGGGAACAATAAAAGAAATGAAAGAAAATGTCCTAGCAAATATTTCCCTTTTGGTATCCCCTGTTAATATTTTTATGAGTCTCTTAAGCTTATCTAAGAGATTTTTAATGCAGCAGAGTATGTTATTAGGTTTGTATTTTTTTCCTCACTGTCATACATTTCAGTCTTTATCACAGTGGGAACATTAAAATAACAGACCACAATGCATTAGCATCATAAAGAAAATGTAATAAATGGCTTTATAACTGTAGTAAAAGTTGCATGAGCACCAGCAGCTGTAACAGAGATGTTGCTACAGCAGCATTTTATGACCTAATAGCACTCAGTGGGCTGATAATACTATGTGTGTGTGTGTAATGCCAGCAGCTTCCCAGGCCTAGATTTCAATTCAGATAAATAATTGAAACCACTGTTAGACTTTTCCATAAAATGTTTAATAAGAGATCAAATCCTTCCTCCCTGTAGTGGAAAATTAAATAGTTTTTACAGGGATGTTTTATGATTAAACTCTATTAGGAAGAGAAGGTATTTGTTTTATTATCTTATTTTTTTTTTTAAATGTGGTTATTAGAACTAAAATATATTTGAAGGAGGTCTTGGTTGTTTTGTTTCATATTACTGGTAGTAGAGAATGATATTTGTTTTTACACTTGTTTAGCATTTCCTGATATTTGGAGGCAAGAACCGTGATAATAACATTTACTAAATTACTTCAAATATGGTAATAATCATGACAATCTGTATGCATTTCTAGAATGAGAAAAAAATCCAGAAGGGCTGTGGAAGAGTCAGTTTTAGAAAATTATGGGACTGATAGTCATATGGTATAAATATGGAATTCACCTAGGGTCATCTAACAAAGGACCTATTTCTCTATCTCCTCAGTAGAGTTGAGATACAAAATGTGTTCTGGATGAGTGAATGAAGAGATCATCCAACATACAGCCTACAAGATCATGATACCTTTTAAAGCACAAAAACCACACAATATTCTGTGAGGTTTCATTTTTGTTGTTTGTTTGTCTTAAGAGGATTTTGGAATTTCTTAATTTTCTCTGTTTCTTATGGGAATTGCTTATTTTATAAAAGGTGAAAGAAAGAGTGTGAAGTATGTATATTAGATTAACTACTGTATTGAATACTTTTGTTTGGCACAGTAACCTGCTCTTTCTGTCTCACTGTTCAGAATACTTAGGCAAGAGATAATACAAGATTACTTTTGTCAAAGCGCTCCTTCTGGGACTTTCTTGCTTCCTTTCCATGATCTTAAATCATTTTTCAAAATGATGAAACTGGAGCAACTTTGAAACTGTTGATATTCTGAGGTCTCACTTGTTTCTCACTTGGAAACTTTCTTTATCCTTTGTATTTTGCAAAAGATAAAAGTAGGTGGTAAAACATAAAAAAAAATCTTATGGTTTATAACAATGAACTTTATCAGTATAAAATTAGGTTTCCTTAAAACAACTTTCTATTTGGACTCTGGGAAGGCTGGAAATACTCAGAGGATAATGCCTCAT
>JANRGV010000084.1:36230085-36275490 GCA_024734035.1 Alethe castanea
GGATGCCATGGCAACTTGGTATTGTGTTTAATAGCAACATTAAATGAACAGTCAGCTGTGATTTAATTGAGTTTCTTTTAATAGAAAAGCATCTTCTGTTGCTGACAGGCTTTATGAACCACACTTGATGAGAAGAAAGAGGTCTATCCCAGTTAAACTTTGTTTCCCTTGCAAGGAGTTTATTTCGGCTACATCTCTGCAATAGTAAAATTTTTTAGGATTGCCTAAAAAGTCAGAGATATCTCTACACTTCAAAGGCCTTCCAGCATTTAACTACGTCCAAGATCATTTGTTATTTACATAAAATGGAAATTAAGACACATGACCAGCTTGACCCTGTCACTCTCTCCTGAGATGAAAAACCCCTCATGCAATTGTTGCTTTTTAAAATAATCTATATGCTACTTTATAGGTAAATGGAAAAAAAATACTCACTTCTATCAAAAAAGTGGGGGCTTCTGCAACATAACAGAGGTAATAAAATGTGAAAGACTGGAACATGCAAAAGATTTCTAATGATAAGGTAACACAAACCTATAATTTCTGCTGATTGAACTGTAAAAACTGAGGACTAAATATTCATATTTCTCTAGCTAATTAAATTGGATGAACATAGGTTTCACAATTGAAACCAGGTATTTAAATTAAAATTTAAAACATTTTAATTATAATGGTTGAAAGGATTTACCAAGGACGTGGTAAGAGGTCTGTTATCCCGATTAGGGCTCTCAAGTTTTGTAACAAATCCTCAAAAGAAGTTTATCTTATTTTAATGGTTACATATGTAAATATTACCAATTCAGTTAACTTACATGTCATTAAATAAATATTCTTGTGTCTTCTCAGAGAGCTAAAAGATCTAACCTAGCTAAAGGCATAAACTGAAAAACATTAAATGACCTTGGGAGAACCCCAGATAATTAGTAGCTTACTACTACTTACTTGCTCCCATCCATTTTTTTCCCCACTTCCTGGCTTATTTTCTGTCTGACCCTGACCACAATATATGAAGGCAGTGCTGTCGGACTCTTTCCATTTCTTAAAATAAATTTACCGCTAAGAGTAAATTTTCTTGGGCTGTGCACAGCATTTCATACTGTTAACCACTGCTAGCTTTACATAGGTAATTTCCTTGTAAACATAATCTTAATGAAGCAGAAATGAATGATCTTCCTTGAACTTGAACTCTATCAGATGACTTATCCTTCCGTCCTTTGAGAACTTCTACACCATGACAACGAAACTGATACTTGCCTTCACCTGTTTTCCTTCTGAAATTTGGTTCCTCTCTTCTTTTTCAGAGCTTGACTATAAACCAAACTGTTGTAGCAGCAGCTTACACCTTGTGGGTTTGGAAACAGAGAAAGTGGTTGGGAAGTCTCAGATGAGATTCTTTTAAAGCTATTTGACTGTATGAGAGAGAATAAACAGATCTTGAGAAGAGAATGAAATGTCCACAGAAAATATTTTACATCCCCAAAAATGTGTTTAATACATATCTCTCTCAGCCTTAGTCTCTACTAACAGAGACAAATGGAACTACAGCTATCAAAAATATTTGAAGGAACACATATACTCATTATTTTACTCAATTATGCTCCAAACCCTAATTTTTCTACCAACAGCAGATTTTGATTTACAAAGCTCTTTATGGTTACTATTTTGGTCTCCTTAGAAACCACCTTAGACTCACTCTCCATTTTTTACAGGAAAAAGGCCAGTCACCTGAGGTTTTTTTGGAGCCTGGATGTGGTCTCTGAAGGTACTGGTGGCAGAGCTGTTTTGATGGATAGACCTTACATTAGGTAATTTTTATATTTTTTTTTCTAGATGGATTCATTTTAATGAAGGTTCAAGCAGCCCTATAAATGGGTTTTTACCTAATCAGGCTGTTCATAGAACTGATGAAGTTCAATTTTTTTGACAATGGCTGGTGCATTGTATATATTTATATTGGTCCATCTGCCCCAGAGTAACTTATGTATTTAACAATTAATCCATTTTAATTTATTCTTGATGAATCTTTATGTTTTATTTCCATGTTGTTGACTCTTCATTTAAAAAAAAAAATATTTTCTATGGCATGGTTCAAGTGTCAAGGCCTACAATGTTTGCATCTTTGTAAATAGTCTGGAAAAAAATAAAATGACCAACTGTGCCAATCCTAATAAACTGCAACATAAGACTTTGTGGAACTGCTGGTGTATTCATGGTACTGAGACAATAAAATGACAGATGATATTCAGCATCCAGAGACAAAAATGAAATCTGTGGAAATATTGTTTTAAGGAAGGGCTGTGTACTCAGAAAAAATATTTGTCAGTTTCATTTTTCTGTTCTGTAACAAGATCAATCTGTTGCTGGGTGATATGTAACAATGCAAAAGGTAGCATTTACAAGGAGTGGGATAGAAAATGTTATTATGGTCAAAATACTGAACATTACTTTGCAATTACTGCCCATCTTGGATCTATAAGCATACTGTTCCTGGAATGATGGAGCTAGAAAAGATATGGAGGGAGATGATGGAGGTGAGTGAAAGATGCAGGGAGACTACATACTGTGGTGAAATATTCAGGGATCTTCAGTCTGGAAAATAAATTATGAAATGAGATATTCTGGAAATTTATACATCATGAGCAATACAGATAGAATGATTAGAAACAATTGGGTTTTTTTTTAATTTGAGAAAAAAGGATACAAACTGCAAATGATCACAACAGAATCAAGCAACATAAGGGAATTACTCCACACTGTGCACAGAGAAGCTGCAGTGATAGCAAGCTGCAAAGTGTTGCAACTCTGATGCTAGACACTGCAGATGCTAAATAAATATGTGTTCAAAACACCAGTAAGGCCATGTCACTTAAGGAAAATAATTTAATACTCTAAAAACTGGACAGCCACATCCACCCCAGGAAATGCAGACTGCTCAAAGCTGAGAGAACATAGTGGGAAGTATCTCTGGATGTGTTCCTTGTTTGTATATCTTCTTTAGGTGTCTCTATGAGTTAGCATCAAAGAAAGAATATCCTGAACCTTTCATCTAAACACAATGTCCAATCTGATCATCATACACCCATATTAATGTTATGCTCTGTTGTGTGTGACTTTAAGGCCGTTTATTGTCCTTCCTTCCCTCTTGAAAAAGTAGACAATCTGTGTGAAATTCCATAACACATTTTAAAAGAGAATTATGCAGCTTCAATTTGTTTTGTCTTGTATGTTTTTCTTTCTTACAACAAAGATTTTGGTTTTACTCTAAAATTATATTTTTCTCTATGATTACTATTCAGACAGATGCTAGTTTACTCTGGCAGGCAAAAAAAAAAAAAGGACACATTAATGTGTCATTTATTTTGTCTAAAACCTGCTAAATTAATTGAGGACTACCGTCACTGAAGCAGAAAATAAGGTTGGATTTGAGCAATGAATGATGCCTGGCTAATGATACTAAACACCATTAGAGCAAGAGAGACACTTTTTTCTCAACATAGGCTGATTGAGGAGGGGGTTGGAGTTGGCAGGAGGATGCAAGACTAAGTGAGAAGAATATGTTATTCACTGCAGAGAGCAAACATTGGAATTTGAGAGTTAGAAACATGAGAAAATAAAGAAGAACAAAACTAGATGAAAATTGAGAATTTGACACAAATGTTTTGCGTTGTAAAAAGCAGCATTATGCCAGCTATATTTTCTGTCTCTGTATATTGATGTATATTGACCACATACATATCAGGATCCTGGTCAAAATCCCAGTCTACAAAATGGGACATCAGAAAGTCAATGCTAAGCATCCTTTTTTTTTCCTTATCATTCAGTGGATGGTGGGAAAATCTTGCATATAGCTCTCACTGAAAATTTTGGAATGAATGTAAAATGACTGACTTTTTCAAGTGTCTTGTTTGCCTACAGTAGGTGTTTCAGTTGGACAAAACTATTCTTTGCTGTGGTGAGATACAACCTTTTTCAGCTGTTCTATGTGATGTGACTGAGATGACAAAAATGAAGTATTCTAGTTTGCTTAACTTCCTTACACCATTCTTTCCATTTTTAAGCATTTAAGTCACTCATTTCAATGTTTTTCTGAATCTAAAAGGCTGATGTAAAGATCAACTGCATGTGTGACAAATTAACTTTATTTATGACATTACTTTTCTTCTTTTTTTCCCTGGAGTCTGATGTCTTTAAAAGCAGGCTTGAATTGCCATATCCAGAATGATGTAGAAGCTGATGTGAAATAAAAAAGAGTTTTCTTCCTAATTAGTGTCAGAAAAATGACCCCAACTTTAAACAGTAGTGTCTGCTACTGTATTCCTCCTGATCTCCTCCCCTCAAGGAGGCACTGAAAACTCTGTGGGCTTTTATCAAGTAGGACAAATATTGTTCCAGTACCTTGTGCATATAACGAGTTAGCACCACGGATGTCTTTCATTTCAAACCTGATGCAGCCACAGCATAGAAATATTTGAGTACTTGCTCCCTCTTTGGAATAAAATTAGGTGGTTATTTTTGAATCTCGTTAGTTAGCTTAGCTCTACAGAGATTGACAAGGCTGCAAAATGCTGCTTGGGTGACTGTAACTGAGCTGACCTTGCTGTCACTGGTGTGTAGCACCGCATGTTCTGCAGAGAGGAAGGTCTTTCACACTGCAGCAGAGAGAGCCTCACAGGACTCTTTCCCTGTGATCCCTTGATCAGCTTGTCTGTACATTTGGGTGCAAGATGGAGATTGTGGAATGGCATAGATGGACTGCAGATTTGTTAAGACAGCAGTCCATGACTTGTGCTGATTTGATTTAAATCCTGTTCACACTAATGGGTAAGGTAACTGCGGCACTATTACATTAGATTTATAATTCATGTTATATTTGTGCATAGGACCTGACTAAATATATTAATTCTTCTTAGCTTCTGAGTGCTCTTTCTTTCAGTTAGCTAAATATTTTAAATATTGGAAACATCCAAAAAAGGATGTAAATTATTGTTTTAAGATGCTTCTTAAATTTTACTCTAGATTTAATAATGAAACTACTACAGAAATTTCTTTTATTTTATATTTGTAAGAATAATGAGATTAAACCAACTACCACAACTTTCGCTGATGTAAGGTCTGTGTGCTTGATCTGCACTTCACATAATTTTACCCCCTTATCTATAGAACAAAAAAAGACTATGCAAGTGCCTAATAATTAATATACTGCTTTATAAGTATCCTAGAAAACAAGTAAAAGGAATTCAATTTGGCATTTTGCTGAAGTAAACATCACCAATGCGAAAATGATGTAAAATCTGGGAACTATTAGGCTCATACATAAGGATTGATGGGAATTTAACTACCCAAAAAAAGTGAAACATGGCTTAACATGTATAGCCTACATTGACTTTTGCGGGTAATGAATCTAATTATTTTCTCCTATAGGTGTTTTCACTTTAGGACAACCTTCCACCTTTTTTTCCTTTCCCTTGCTAGATAGTATCACAAAAATTTTAGCTATGCTTTTGTCTCATAATATCTTACTAATTTCATTCAGCACCAGAGAATGGGAAAGCATCCTTGTGTATTTCTTACTTCAGTTGTTCGTATTTTTTTGTGAACAGGACAGGAGGTGTTGAACACTGTTATAGCACTGAGTTATCATTCAAAACAGGAGTGTATTTTTGGCTTGGGAAAGCAGTCTTGGATGACAGGATGTCTGTTCTCTTTAGGTCAAAAATTAAGCTGTTGGCAAAAAGTTAACAAAGCCCACAAGAATTTTTGAAGCAGAATTGTTTGTGCTTTGAAAAGTCCTTTATATACCAAATGCTCATTAAGATAAAATGATAGCACCTGCAACTCACTGAACATAATTTACATTTTTACTTCACATATTTGTTGTTTGGTTTCAGTTTTATCCTAATTAAAAGGTGGGCCAATATCCACGGGTATGGGCTTGAAGGACAGTGATGCAGAGCAGTGAGCCGGAGGCCACTGGTGTGTGGCATGAAGCTGGAGGTACCGATGTGAGACATAAGTAAGACAGTTTTATGGAGTAGCCTAGAGATGCTCCAGGGAGAAATGATATGCTAGAAAATGTTACTGAAGTCCTGTAGTCTGAAAATTACTAGAGGAAGACAGATGGATGGGATGACCGATAAAGAACAGAAATTTGTAAAATGGCTGATTTGAGAGAATTAGTAGGCTGAGCGCATCAGACAAAAAAAAAGAAATCAAAACATGGAAGCCCAGTGGAGCAAAAGGCAAGTGTTAGGAACCACTGAAGTATGGAAAAGGCAAGCTTTCCAAGAGCTTGATTAGCAGAGCACAGTCATTCCTTTGACTGAGAGGGTCAGCCAAATCAAACTTTGAAACTTAAATATCACTCAGAGTAGCCAAGAGGTCAAAACATGTATCCTGGGTCAGGTCAGAAATGATAGACCAGAGAGAAAGAATTGCACCCTTATTTCTATAAGCAGCTGTAGTGTGGTGTAAACGGCAGACCTCACTCTGTTGCACACAGGTGAAGGTGAAGGGGGTGGCCTGAGAAATAAAGGGAGGTTCAGTCTGAGCAGGTCTGTGTGCTGTGCAGCGGGGCCCTGCCCTTTCGGAGGTTGTGGTGCTGCAGAGCACACTGTGCCAAGTACCCTTCTGCATTCAGCTCAGCATCCATGCCAAGAAATGGAATAAATTAGCCTGTAAGGAGCTGCATGCTGCTGCAGCTACTCTGCTGAGAATGCCTCAACTATTTCATTTGCATATAGCTTCACTTACATGTAGTTCAGGGATGGCTACCTTGCACTGAAAGCTATTGTACGTATTTACTTATAAAAGAATAATAGCGGCATTTTAGTTACATCCTGGATTTTTTTGTATCAGCCAAAACTGTATTTGGAACTCAGAAAACTGATAAGAAGTTAATATTCATTCCAGCATATTGGTAGAGGCAGATTCTTAACTGAGTAACTGCATGAGCTTTTCCTGTTATCCTACCAATTTCCCTGTGCTTGTCACATTATTAGAGTTTATGCTTGAAATTAGATTGCTATGCCTTAGGAAAATAGCCCTTTGTATTTTTAAAGTATTTATCAGTTTTGAGGATGTTTCCCTGATGCTAATTTTCAAATCCTGTAATATCAGAAAATAACCATGGGAAAAACCCTCACAAAACCCAGACTAAATAATAGTGAAAATAATTTGGAACAGATACTCTAAATTAGTATTTGTCTCTCATTTCCTGATTCTGTTCTCATAACCACATCCATTAAAATATTTTATAAAATTTACTTCATGTCAAATTTTAAATTTTGTCTTTGGATTGTGGTATATATTAAAAATTTCTTGTTAGGCACATAAAATTTCTAAAAGCCAAAGGCTCCTTGTCTGTAGAAGAATGAATCAAAGTTAGTGAGGAGCTTACTGTTTTATATTATATGTGACTTCTCTTTCCCTCTAATGTGCGTATTCATGTTTTCTTTAATACTTGTATTTATGGTATGTTGGAAAACAAACCAGAGACCAGAGCTTTTCCTTGATTAACGGTGTTCTGGAAAGGGCTTTGAGAGAGGCTGAAATTGAATTAGGATCCAAACTTATAATTCAATGCTATGATAATCTATAAAATAAGAAACACTATTAAATCAACAGGAAATGAAGAAGGCTGCAGTTAGCCAAGCAACCATCACTCAGCACAGAAGCTAAGTGATCCTTGAACTGGATGAATCAATCCAGCCTGCCAAGGTCAATGGTTGCCATACTCGAGGAAATATGAACACATGTAGTAAGAGCCTCGCAATAAAACGAGCCATGCTGCCATCTTTTGTTAATAGCAGCTTTATCTGATTAAAGGGCTGAAGGCAGCCCTTGTATCAGCAAATTTGCACTAGCATTTGGAGCAAATTGACTGACAAGAGATGATCCAAGGAAGAGTTATGAAGTAGCAATGCTGCAGTACAGTCATACACTATTAAGCTGAGCAGAGGTACTGCAGACAGTAGATTTTAGTATCTCCCTACAGCTGAAAGGGGTTTAAATAGCTGTGTTTAGTATAAAAGGGTTTTGTATGCTACTTTATATTTTGATGGGTAAGGCACAAAGCTGAGAAACAAAAACATGAACTTGGACTTTTAAATATTTTTCCAGCAGCACCTGAATAGAAATATTCTTCTTTTCACTCTAATGCATTATCTCTCAGAACTTATAGCCTCTTTTGCCTTTCAGCCTCAATCAGTTCTGTCACTCTCATATCTATTTCACAAAATAGGATTTGCATAATGAACAATTTTGCAGAGATTCAAAACATAAATTAGGTTTTTCTGACATGGCAGTGAAAGAAATTTGAAAAGATTTGATCTTTGTTACTGTCAGAGTCAGCAGGGGTGAAAGTTAAGTTGTGTAGAAAGCTTAGCAATCATACTTTTCATTAGGACCTGCATATTTTCTCATTGATCATTCTCAGTGCATCATGCAGATAGAAGACCAATCTCAAACATGACCCTTTATAATAATTCCCTTACATGAGCATAATAATTCTCTGCCTTTCCAGTTACAGTATAAGATCTTAACACTGACTTCACTCATTTCTGTAGTCAAAGAAACTTAGTTACTGAAACACCTAGTAGTGGTAATAAGCACTGACAGGAATTACATAAGTGCCTTTAGCCATTAAGATCTCTCCTTGATTGAAATTTTGGATTCTGGCATGGTTATATGAAAGCGGATGGAAGAGAGACTGCTTTAACGGTAGTGATAAGAAATTGCAAGGTTTGCTGTAATGCAGAGAAACAAATGAAATGGAAACTGTTCCATCCTGAATGCCAGCACCTGCCGTTGGTAAAAACAATGGCACTTGAAGCACACTTCTGAGTGCTTTTTCAGAAGTGTTCTCATACTTGGGTATGTGCCTCTCTGAAGGCTAGGACAAGCAGACAAGACTTGTAAGAGATACCAGTGAGTTAGTGAAGATTGTAGTGTGGTTCTGAGAAGAGAGAGAACTTTTGATCTTAATGCTGGATAAAAGGTGGTTGACGTTTCTGAAGAAAAATTCCTCTCCTATTGGATTCTTTTCACAATTAGGAAACTTTCAGGTTCTCTACAAATAAATAGGAATGTGAAACAAATATATTGAATATTATTTTTCCCTTTGCAAAGATACAGCTTGCAAGGCCTAGAACTTCAGGTAATAGGTGAAAAAGAGATATGTTAATTGAGGAACTTTACATTGATGAGCACTGATGAGCAAGTCCTCCTAACAACCAAGAGAATGTGAAACAGTAATATCATTTTTGAAGGATTTATAGTGTTCCCAAACGTGATGAGACCTGTGGTCCAGAGAAGCTTGTACAAGCTCTGAAATACTGCTTTATAGGCAGTACATCCATAGGACTCAGTTGCCAGCACCAGGTAGGTAGTAGGTTAGCCTTGCTGTAGTAAGTTAGGTGATTTGCCTGTCCAGCTAATTGGGCAGCCTTTCAAATAGAAACTCAGGGCTGCATGTGCTAAAATATGAGCAAAATTGTTGTCTTTTTTTTTTTCGGGTTTCTTTTGAGATTGTTAGAAGCATGTAAGCTTTAGATGCCATGAGAGATTAAACACTACCTGTTTAGCAATGGCTAAGAGAATCTGGGAAACCACTTATCCCAGGGGAAAAATTTGTCACAACCAGATTTTTTGCCAGCCCTAAGAAAGACAAGAAGCAAATCTGTACTTCAACCAGAGGTGAAGCTGCATTATAATTAGAGCCAAACATTAATCTACATTGCATGAGCAGTAACATAAATGAAGATATGATGCATCTACCCTGGATCTGACTGCTGCAGCATAGAAATCTGTTAGTCTGTAGGGTTGGTGATGACTGTCAATGCTGGTGTACAGATGCTATGTGTCACCTGTATAGGCCAAGTGGCTGCAGTGAAGGCATGCATGCACAGAATGATTTTTCCAAGTGCTTTAGAGTATGTTGAAATTAGGAGGCCTTGGTGAAAAAAGCTATGTCTCCTTGCACTTTATGAAAACAGAAAAGTGATTCCTAAGGTATCGTTTTAGCTGCATTAATAGCTTTGACAGAGGGTGTTTCTTATGTTTGTTGGACTGAAATCTTTCTTTTTTTACCCACTGATTTGTGGGTAAAATACTTTACTGTGTATCCCTTTAACAACCCTGTCTCTATGCTTTAAGATCTTTCTCTAACCTATGGTCTTCAGTGAGGCACTTTTAAATATTTCTTCAGACGAATACTGGTGTAGCTCGTTTGAATCTACAGGACTTCTTAACAACATGCAGATTGTTCTCAGAATAATTAACATATCTATGTTGCCTCTGTAGCTCAAGTAGCAGGCAGCAGCATTTGCTGAGGATATTGGCTCCAAAGGTTGGTGGTGGTCTTTTTCTGGGGCAGTTTTCTTTGTAACGAGAATGCAAAAATGAACAAAATCAACCTCCTGTCTTCCTATTTATCATTGAATACATATTGACAGTGGTGGCTTTCTTTATTACTGTCAGATAATTGTCTTTACCTTTTATCTGATAATGTGTAGTTAAGCACCCATGTTTCTACTTCAATGAAAACCTTCACATTTAATCTATTTTATCACCAACATAAAGAAATCACCTTCTGAAGATTTTGTGGAACAAGGAGCTAACTCAGTCAGTTACCTTCGTGTCTCTGGTAGTCCTGGAGTATCTGTCGCCCCACCTGTCAAGCCTCCTGTAGCCAACAAACAGCACAAGCTTTAGATATAGCTTTTCTACAATGAGTTACTTGACAAAACATAATCTTAACTGATATATTGCATAAAAGGACAAAGAAAACTCAACAAAAGAGAGAAAGCTGCTGAATTCACCACAAAAAAAATCCCCAAAACAGGCGATATACATCACACAGGAAATTTTGTAAACTAAACAAGATGTGGATAGGTAAGCCGAGATAGATTTATCAAGAAATTATTTATATTGTGCACAGTTAATATTTTTCTCTTGCTAAAAGTTTCAGAACTGGAATCTTCATAGTATATGTAACAAAGCAGTATATCTGTGATGCTAGTCAAGGTCTTCTCCCAACTTTCTACGAGTATCTTCAGTTTTTTGTATATGCTTAGTTCTTAAAAACAATGTGAAAAT
This sequence comes from Alethe castanea, assembly GCA_024734035.1. Lineage (NCBI taxonomy): Eukaryota > Metazoa > Chordata > Aves > Passeriformes > Muscicapidae > Alethe > Alethe castanea. The sequence goes on from JANRGV010000084.1 coordinate 36,241,180, forward strand.
GGAAGAAAAATATTTACATATTAAATTTATGGACTGTGGTTCAAATAGTAGTTTGTTCTGAATAGTCTTATCATAAAGTTCTTTGAAAGTGATCAGCATTGAGAGATTTTAGGGACAATGTTTGAAAATTTAATCAAAGAAGGGAAAATAATGCTGTAAAAACAGTTGTGTAGAGGATAGAAGTCACCTTGTGACTTTGACTGAAAAATGAAATTTCACAAGTAGGCAGTAGATATTTCATGTGAAAGAGGACCCAGTTACCACTTTAAGTTGTACAAATCTTCCCTGTCCATGGAAAGAATTGAGCCAGCCTAGTGGATATTTTCTGTTACTTAAATACATGTCAGATATATTATATCCAAGTAAAAAGATATGTCTGCAGGCAGAAGAAATTGCCTTTTCATCATGAAAATATGAATATGGTTGATTATGGATGGGTATGGTTAATTAATGTAGCTACACAGTCCAAAGCAGTAGTATTTTAAGTACTTTATTGAAGTCTGAAATTTGAAATACTACACAAAGTTGTTTGGAATGGAATTACCTTTACATCATTTTTAACAGCTGATATTTAAGATAAAGTTATTAAAATGACATTAAGTGATAATTAATCATAACAGACCAACATAACACATTGGAATTCTTTATGCTCTCCTGGAAGATATTCATTATTGCTCCTTTTAATAATAGAAACAGGAACAAAAATAGAAAGTTACACCAACAATTTTTTTGAACACAGGCCAAGAAAATTTAAAATTACTCTAGAGAAAACAAGGCTGAACACAAATATAATAGTTAAGCATTCTCATTACTGATGTAGGGCACATAATTAAGCTTATTTATATCTTACTTAAAGCTTGTAGTTAAGCATACCCATAACTGGCTTTTACGCCAGTGGAAATTGGACCAGGCTCTTAGAAATCATTAATAGTTCTGTCCCACCAGGGCACTTAAGTGCTGACTCCTAAATTAAAATTACTTGTTTTTTTTAGGAAAGGTGGGGCTGTCCTCAGCCCTACTCAGGCATGGACAGGGCTGTGAGAAAGGTTTGGGGACTGCTGGGCTAGGACAGACCCCACTGCAGGACAGCCCAGGTGCTGGAGCTGCCATCCTGACTTCTCTCAGCATCCTCCCTCCCGCCAGTCTCTGGGTTCTCATGCCCCTTCAGACCAAACCTGGAAAGCTGGAGCAAGTCACAGATTCAGGCATGAATCTGGCCCCAAAAATAAACCACTACGACCAAAACTTCCAAAGAAACTGGCCAAGAGATGTACTTAGATGGCCTAATTCCTCAAAAGACTGAAACATTCAACTTTTGCGTATTTGGCTGAATACTCAAACTGCTTGAAAATGGGCTCTACACTATTTGAGTATCAGCATTACTGACTGCCATCTCAGTTTCACAAAGATTACTTTTAAATACCTGGCATGCAGATGCCTGTAGCTATCACACCAGTGAGTGTTTGCATTTTGTAAGCATAGTTACAAAAGAAGCCATCAATTGCATATCTGCCAATACTCCTGTGTCCTCAGTTCTTCTACTTTTCCTCTATGTGACGCTTTATAATCACATTTTTACATTAAGTTTTATAGCCTTTTTAATGAATATAGAAAATAAACCCCTATAACTGTCACTGCTTTTTTTCCAATACATAGAATAATAGTTATTAATCTAGTAAAAAAGCAGTGTCATGTTTTAAAGAACTCTCCTGAGCATATTTGTGCCAAGTATTTATTTCTTAAAAATGTAAATGTGTCATCCATGCTGTATAGTCTTGCAACTTTACAGCCTCTTTCAATTGGTATATATCCCCCCTGATCACTCCGACTACATCTGCTTAAGTGAACTAATATAATAAAAAAATATTATCCAAACTATTCATCTGGTCTTCTTTTCTTTGCTTCTTCCCTCTTCAGCAGGACTAATAGCTCTAAATCAGTAAATGCAAATGTATATTTTAGGGCCTATTGCTGTGAGAACAGGGATTCTCTTGAAAATACTCCGAAGTGTTTAACATGTGTTTTGGAATTAAGATTGCAATCACTGAAGGAGTGTACAAGGAGAACAAATTTATAAAATGTTAGAGGTCTAATTAGATGGAGGGGTATTGTGAAACTTCTTCTTTTCAAATGCAGTAAAGCATTAGGTGATTTTCCCTGATATTTGACAGAGTGACTTTTATATTGCATCTTTTGTGAAATGTCAAATCCCGTTCTCCATGGCTACTCACAGCATCTTCAGATATTCCTGGGGGTAAGACATTGCTTGATGTGAGAAATAAGTGTAAATTCTGCAGTGCAAGTGTTAACAGGTAGGATCACTCAGGATTGCACTGGGGAAGGCCTTTTCATCACTACACACCAAACTTGCCTTTCTGCTTTATATCCTTGGGGTAAATGTGAAATCCTGCTCTTTTCCCCCTCCACTCTTTTTCAGGAGGATAGTACTTTGAAATCTCTGTATGAGCAGCAGAGCAAAAATTGGCCTTATCTTAGAGGGGAGAAAAATTGTATTGACTTTGAAAATGGAGAGGAGTATAGTCCAGAGGAGCAAACAGCAGACTTGAGAAAATTGCAAATGCTTTCTCCCCTAATGCATATACAGATACAAAGCAATCAAACAAAAATGAGACTGTGCAGCTAATAAAATCAATCAGGCCAGTCTGGCTAGAGACATTTCCACAAGGCCATGGAGAGTTCCTTATCACTTCTGAATGGTTATTGATGAATATGTACCAACACTTGATCTCTCTTGGGAAGCTATTTAATTTATCTCCAAATCATCTAACTCCCAGGTGGCTGTTTATCTTGCATCAGTATGTTTTTCCAATCGTTAAAGGATTTCTTCCTTGTTTGCCTAGATTTTCCTATGTTTCCTCTTTCTTTGCAGATTGCTTATCTCCAGTTTTCTCACTCTAGGGGAGCATGTGCATAATTTGTTTGTCAATAATAAATAATGAACACATTTTGTTACGTGTTACTAATGTTTTGGTGTAGAACAGAAGTAAAAATCTTATAAATCTACAAATTCACTGAATGTGTATAAATACCAGAGGATGCCTGGCATATATATTTCTATTTTTTTTAATTTCGTACATCAGTATTTCTATTTTTCTCTTCCTTTAGTTATAAGAATATATATATATATATAGTTCAGTACATAAAATTCATGTTGGGTATGTTTGAACTTTTTCTGTGTAGAGACAAGATATATCTGGTTATTTCACAAAATGAAAGAATGGCTAAAACTTTGGCTTTAACATCAGATGCCAGTCTGTTGATATACTCTAAAATTTTACTGTGTCCCTGACTCTCAGCCTGAAAAAAATAATCTTAGTTCTCTATTCATGGGTGCACTGAATACCTTCTGATTTCTTCCTTTTAAGGTCTGTCCTCAGTGACGGTTTGAACTTACCTATCTGTCTCTGTTAAGTGTCTTATGGGATCAATCCCTTTTGTTCACTTACTTTTGTTCACTTATGATAGTGCCTTGCTTTCACCTATGATTTCCTTGAGGTAGCTGTACAGATTATACTGTAACCCTGTGAGTAAATTGCAGTTCTCTTTCTGCCCAGGTCCTGTGACACAAACAGATCGAACAGGAGTATATGGAGGCTTCCTCAGGTCAGTCAGGGAACAGTGCAGAAAAATTTGTAACAGAAGCCAGACTGATAAATTGTCAAACATAAGCACAGATACCAGAAACTTTCCCATGGGGTTTAGCATGAAGGCTGGAATGGTGAAAAATATCAGCGTCATCAATTATGTGATTCTGTATTAAGGACAGGAGAATCCTTCTGAAAACATGCCAAGCACTTTCTTTTGATGTCTTGCTCTTTGACCCCCCCAGTTGCTTTGTAGGTTAAAACTTTTTTCTGATTTATGATATATGTATGCACAGGATTTTTATCTCCATTTGTCCTTGTTTCAGCACTGTCTTTTATGTTAGTGCTTGACGTCCTCTTCTTGATGCACAAAGACAAATCAGTCTTCTCCCTTTTGTTGTACATTTTGGGCTGCTGGACAAACTCAGTCTCCTAGCGTGCCTTAGTAAGACAGGCCATGCAGTCCCTTAATCATTCTTATGTGTCTGTACCAATTCCAATCCGAATCCCTCTTTTGTGGTAATGGCTCTGCACAGTGTTCACTGAACTCTTACTGGCTTTCTGCACAATAGGCTGAAGATTTCCTAGGCTTACTTGAAAACAGCTTGATGGCTGCATTTTAAACTTTCACTTTTCACAGGCACTGCATTGATGAATTATGTTCATAATGAGATCAAAACAAGGACCAATTTATTTTATTCAGTCATCACAGTCCATTATCTCCAGGCTCATTGCAGAAATCAACATTATTTTATTCTCCCAGTGTGAGGCCTTGCATTCTGACTCTTTCTGTACTATTCTATTCTCACATTCCGTACCTTTCACCCCATTTTTATTTCAGCTTTAAGGTGATGCTTATGTTCTTTCTGCACAGCCTATCGTATGTTCATAATACCTCTCTGCTTAATTCTGTCAACAGATTTTGTTAGGACACATCTATATTTTTCAGGAAAAATGTCTCCCAACTCTGTGATTTCAGTAGAGTCTTTCAGATTACTTCCTTACATATTTTGCCTCACCTCTGAATAGAAATTGCTTGCTTGTCAGTAATCTGTCTGGCAGAAAATGGTTATTCTGCTCAAAGGGAGAACTGTGTTGAAGGGCTGCCTTTATGACACACCACAGCAAGTTATAACCCAAGTCTTCCACAGCAGATTTGGTTGGGAACCTCCTTAGGACCAAGTTAGGTGGCAGGTGTTTGCTTCATCCAGCACCTACCTTCCAAGTCCTCCCTTACGTGAGTCTGTGCCAATACAGCATCTTGGTCTGGCTGTTTTTTTAAGCACCTCTCAAAGGGACAACTGTCCATGATAAACCAACAGCCTTTCCCTCATGTGGTCTTAACATTTAAATGAGCAGGTAGGGTTCATCTGTGTGGCCGGAGAAGATCTGATTCAGTCATTTCCTTCTGTCACATGGAAAGTTCTGGCTGGGATGTTGCCTCTCCAGGTCTCACATTTATCTGAGATCCTGCTTATGTTTCTCCATATCAGTGTTTGAGAGTGGAAAAAAGTTATTTTGGATCAACTCTTTATTTTGGATCACAACTCTTGGATGATCTTAAGTAGACTTTCAACTGAAATAAAATAGTTTTACTTTATGCATCAGAGACTGTGTAATAACTGCACTCCTGTGCATGTGCTGAAGTCAAAAAAATAAACTGTCACATATTCTATAATTTTTAATCTTCAGTCTTTGTGCAGTCATAGAGAGTAGGAGTATATTTTGATTGGTTGTTTCAAGTCCATATTCTGTAGGACTCCAAGAGTTCTGGGCTTGGCAGAAGCCTTTATTAGTTGTGTATGGATGTTGTCACAACTGAGAATCAAAGGATGACATGACGATGCAGCAGTAAAGCATTTTTAAAGCAGAACAGTATGTCCAAATTCTGTTCTTCTCTTTTCTTTAAAGAAGTATTATATTCAGTGAAAGATCCCTTGGGCAGGTGCTGGCACCTGCCTCCTCATGACATGTGATACAAAAAAACTAAGCTCATTAATTAATTTTCATTCCTTTGGAATCTTTCCAAACCAGGGCTGCTTGTGCCTATAAGAAAAATGTGTAATGGAGTTAGCTGCCTTTAGCAACATTGGCATTTGGAAAGCAAACTTATTTCTGAAATGCTCTGTTTCTGTTTGCACCTTTGTCGTATTTTTTACCAACAAAAAATACATAAGAAATTAATTTTAAAAATCAATCCATATATTGGCCCAAAAAGAGAATCAAAAGTCCAAATAAGAGCTTAAATATGAACACCAGAGAGCCTTAACACCGTTTTTAACAAGGTGTGAGAGAAAATCAGATCTGTAACAAGCAACAGATATGCAATGGAAGTAACAGGAATCTGACAGTTTTTCACAAATTAAAGTATGCCCCCTTCTCAAGTGTTTTTGAAAGCCTACTTTAGATATTCCCGTTTTCTGGTACACTAAATTAACCCCAAGCTAATTCACAGGTAATTGTACCTTTCTACTTTCTTCTATCAGATTGCTTCCACTGGTTAGAGACAAGAGGTGAATTACAATATCACTGGACATCACGCACAGCAGCAGTCACATTGCAGCCACAAACTTCTACATTTTTTAAATATTGCTGCATTTTTAAATATCCAGCTGCAGGACTGAAAATGCGTCTTCAGGCATGAACTGTTCTTTGCTCAAAATCCAACATGTTACAGTTTCTCAGTAGTGGTTTGTTTTCCTGCTCTGACAGCACAAGCTCTATTAATAATCTGTGTTCATACAGCTACTGGCAAACCAAGAAAGTAAGTGATGTTGTGGCACAGTAGAAACAAGAGCTTTTAATCACACCAGCAGTGCTGTCTGGAGGGAAAAAGAGAAAGCAGTGCTAGATGTGGAGAGGAAGTAGAGAGAGACTGAAGCAAGCTCATGGAGAATTTTATAATCAAGAGGCTCCCTTTGCACTGTGTTCTGAAATTAATGAGCAGCCACTGGAGCTGCCTGACAATGGGGGTGATATGACTTAGTGTCCAGGGATCACAGGAGTTATTCTGAGCCAGACATATTGAATTGTTCATTGTCTTCTCCCACTGAATAGTCTTATAATTCAAGTACTTAATCACAAAAAACAATCAAGTTCTTTCTCACTGACTTCAGCTTTTCTACCTTTCTCAGCTGGCTGATCATGTCTCAGATACCTGATGTTCCTCTCTCTTTCTGTGCCCATCTTCTCCTTTGTAGTATAGTTCTATCCTCTTCTTCACATTCCATAGCTGTTTACAGTTTTCTTGTAGTGATGGCTTTGCTTCCAGAAGTAAAAGCAGGAAAACCTTATTTCTGCCCTTTTTTATGCTATTGCTGCCTTACACTGTTCTGTCCTCATTCTCCTTTTGCACCTTGGTATGCTTTTCCATTTGTGACATGTTAGCTAGAGATGACCATTTGAAGCTCAAATATCAGGACATTACAGATTTCACTAATCACATTTCTGTTCATGGTCTTGGGTGTTTTTCAGATTACATTTCCCAGCCACATCCCTTGTCATGGTAGCACTATTGCTTTGACTAAAGTTCTGCCTTATGCAATCAAATGAGGTTTCTCTGCAGGATAATAGTGAAAGTTTTGGTCCCAGATAAGTCTGATTTGCAACAATAACAATCGAGTAAGTAACAATTACAGAATTGTGCTTAACAGCTGATAGTGGTGCCTGGTTGCTAGACTCAGATATGTAAAAGCATTTAAAACAGAGTGATGTAAAGTGAGGTGATAGTCATGATGGAGAACTAACAATATCTTGGAAAAATAAACTTCAAATTTCACTTTTTCAAGGCTAATTATTTTTTACAGTAACCAATCAAATGCAAGATATTGAGATATTAAAATAATTTTTTGTTTTATTAAAGATGAAAGAAAAATGAGATTAAAAATAATTCAGAAGGCTAGTAACATACAAGTCACCTGGACTTATCAACAAAAACAGAAGTGCCTCTATTTAGGGTTAAGGGAAAAAAACCTATTCTGGCCCCACTGGGCATTAAAAATGATAAATCTTTGGCACAAGGAAGGGTTTTTTTAAATTAAATTTTCTTTTCAACCTAAGGCTTTTTTGATTTATACTATCTAGCCCCAAGCAAGGGTCTTAATTATTTTTGATTTATTTCCTTCGTTCCTGAGAAAGGTCTTTCAGCTTTTCTTTATCATTATTCTTTCAGTTCTTCTTCTGTAGGCATATCTATGTTCTCTAGCTTTATTTTTACTGCTAAATTTTCACATTTTCTTTCCCTCTTAGGTGAAATACTCTGGTGAAACCTTCAGGTCTTAAATAAAACTCAGCTTGCTTTCACAAATGTAATATAAGTTTGGAGTCTTTGGATTTTAATTTCAATATGTTAATTTTTTCCCCCATAAGTTTTGCTATGTTACTATAGATCAGATATCCTGTCCCACCCTACAAAGTTATAAGCTTCCTGAGCATCAATACAGCCTCTTTTTCCTCTCAGATTATATTTTTAGGCAAAACATTCTATACAAGCTTATGGACTTTTTACCCTAGTGATAAAATGGGGTTTAGTCATATGTTTTTTCTTCTTTGTGAGAAATAGTTCTGTTTTCCACTTACTGTGTGTATAAATGGAAAAAAATTTCCTGGCACACTTTCAGGATAATGATAGGAAAATGCCCATGCCCAGAACTGCTCAGTAATAAAAGCATTCTGCAGGACTGCAAAATCCTCAGTCAGAGAAAGAAGTTGAAGCTTTCTCTATTCAGATTCATTAAGCTGTGGCTGTTGCTATATAACAGGGAAAGGCTGCTTTTTGCTAGAAGGTCTGTAGGTGCATTCTGGGCCTTGCCTGGGTGGAGATTCTCTGCCTGGCAAGAGGATCCTCTTGGGTTGAGGTGTGGGCAGTACCTGGAGCTGCTCTGCCCACGCCTGACCAGGCAGTTCTGCCAAAATGGAGAATTGTGGTGCTGAGTGCCTTACTAGGAAAAAGAAAGCACTGAGAGAATTTAGGGATTTCTCAGAGTTTACTGAGTGTGAGTTTGTTCTTTGATATAACGCCAGGGGTTTGACTCACCACAGTACCCTCCATGCTAACTGCAGCTCATGTTCAAATACTCAGCAGTTACTTTCCGTCCAAACCATCAGAAACATTAGTTTTCCTGCAATGGAGTTTGAGAAAGTCAGATTTGATATGACAGAGGTTTAGGGTCCATAAAGTCCACAGGCCAAACCCAACCCAACAGAATTCAATGCAGCAGTAACAGTACACATTTAATGATTTTTTTTTTGTTACAACAAAAATCCCTTCACTGTATGTACAGAAACCTGTGGCCATAGCCAGTTGGGTACTTTGTGTGTATCAAACACTATAAGTGATTTTATTTCCACATGAAATTCAATGGTGACATTTTTTGATTGAAACAAATGCAAAATGGGAAATAATTATATTACTATATACCCCTGCAGGATAAAGAGAAGCTTTTTCTTTGATGCAACTGAATATTTGTTTTCTATTATAATGCCTTAAATGCTGTTAGCTGTGTTCTACCATAAAATATCAATTTAATATTGAAAAATTGCCCAGAAAGAAAAATACAGTGCCTTTCATATATTTCGGTATTATAAAATAAATGCTAACTGTAAAAACTATGTTTTTTCTAAGGAATTTTGTGTATTTTTGCTTGCTTTAAAGTAAAAATATAAATTTAATAGCTAAAATTATTCAAATCTATGTGATCAGTTCTAACTGCATCGTTAATGATTAGGAGAATAATTTTTGAAGCAGAAGCCTGGTAAAATATTGATACACATTTTGATTCCCATTGCACATCCAGAACCTCAGTTAAGGCAAAACATCCATTGCCTTTGCTGAAAACAGCTGTAATCTAGAAGAAGGGTTATGCAGAAGATTAATCTACTTGCAGACCTAGCATGGGAAAATATCCACTTACTGATCTTCACAGGAAATCAGACAGCATCCGCAGCACTGTAAGTGCCTAAAAGTGCAAAGCAGTAAAAGAAGCAAAATTAAATGCAGAAGAACAGCCTTTTGCATGCTTTTCAAAATTCCTGAAAACAGATTGGAAAATTTCATACCCAAGGCCTGAAGTTAACTTCAAGTCTTACAAAATTGTGTTTAAAAATATTTTGATGAATGTTGCTCAAGACAGAAGTTCATAGGTGTATATGCTGTTATACTACTGCAACACTAGTGTGGAGTAAAGACAGCAAAAGTAAAACACTAACACACATGAAACTGCTAGAAAAATTTAATCATTGTTTTAATGTGACAGATTTACATCAAGGTGGGATTAGGATTTTCAGTTTCGGTACATATGTTATTTTGTTTGTGTGCGGTTTTTTTTGGTTTTTTTTTTCTTGTTTTATTCTTTCTCAGAAAAAAGAAGTTTAAAAAATGGGCTTTGTACTATGAGAATTACAGAGGACATACCTATTCTGACATGAAGCAAGGAAATAGCCAGGGAGGACTATATAATCTTCAGTGTAGGTCATGTAGAATGCTAATTCCAGCAGTCAATATCCATTCTCACCTCCATAGCCAGGGTTTACAAATTCAACAATTATCAATTCACTCCTTACCAGCGCAGCTGAGTTGTCAAAGGTCATTTGCACTATAGAATAGTTGAAGTTTTGGGATAAATTGAGAAAAAAAAGCCAAATGCTGTGAAAGTATGGATGCTCTACAAGCCAAGGCAAAGCCAGTGTGATGGTTCCTTTGTGTGAAGATAGGGTTAATTCAGGAAATAATTTTGACAACTGTATAGACATTGTTTTTCACTCTGATAAATTAATTTCTAGTGATCAGGGAGGAAGCAGAGAAATGCATTGCAGGATGACCTTTCTTCCTTCTGGTCACCCTGCTGCGTTTTTCAATGTAGCCCTTTGAATTTCCACATAGGGGAAGGACTAAATTCAGAACTCAAGGCTTCCAGGGCAAGAACCCTCATGCCTCTGCCTGGAAAAAAAGTGTGTGGATAGGCAAGGATTGCAATATCTGTGCATGAGAACAAATGAGCACAAGGCACTGAAGTTAATAAGGAAGGACTCTGCTTTTCCATAAGTAATAGCCTTTATGTTAATGACACGTATCTACAGCCTTTCTAAATTCCGTACCCATCCAACCACCCACCAGAGCAGAGTTGGTTCAGTTTGTTCTTAGGATCCAGTTACAAAAAGGGTATAAGAAATGCTGCTATTTGTCAAAACCAAGCTAGAAATGGAAGGTAATAAATCAGAGAAGAGAGCTTTGAGTGTTCTAAATGCTGTTGCCCCCATTTCATCTCAGAACACCCTGGTGTAAACACAGCACCCAAAACTGTTTTGCAGCAGACAACAAATAACATAGTAAATTACTTTAATAATGAGATTGAAAGAGGAAGGGAATTATAAGCAGCAACTAAACCTTACATCCTTGCAGATGCTGGAACAAGACTTTTGTGCAGCACTGGGTGGAATCCAGTTGGACAGCTACAGCGTGGCTGTGGAAAGGTTCACCCTCCCTCCCTCCCATACCTCTGCTCTTTAATGTAGATATATATCTACAATATATCTTGTCTAGGGACATAGGGATATTACCTCTTAATGCCCACCAGAGCATATTTACCTACATGCATCTAGCAACCATATCCAGGAATGGCATGTATCCAGGGTATTTCAGCACATTCCAGCACATTTTTTTATACATATATACATATAGGATTTTACTGTGGTTACTTCTGCCAGACTTCCATCATAGAGGATCAGATCTATGAAACAGAAAAATTCATAGGCAAATCAAATACAGCTGACATGTGGGTAAGCTCTTGTTATGACAGCTGGATATTGATCAACATGGCATGGGAAAAGCTGGTCAGAAGTCAGGAAAATACCAGGATAATCAAAAGGCAGATATTTAGGGGACTCTGAACTCACCCTTAGGTTATGCAGCCAATACATAATTCATCCCATGTTCTTAAAGTAAGAATCTATCAGAGTGAGACAGGAAGGCTAGTGGCTAAAGAAGACAAAAACTAGCTACAGGTGAGTAAGCTCATGTTTTATAAGAAAATGCATAAACAGAACACATTTCAGCATTTTACTACAACCAAATACACAATTCTATTAAACATGGTGAGCTATCTGTGTTGAATTACCTTTGTCTCATCTGATTACAATTCAAAATGCCAAATCTTGTCTTAATATAGCTGGCAGTTGGAATATGAAAATAATTTTTACTCGAATCAAAACTGTAGTATTGGTTCCTGAGGATGCTTTGTAAGTCTTGAGCTTGTCAAGGTTAGCAAGATGATACTTTTGCAATTCAGGAGAATCAAATGGACCCAGAAAGCTCAAAAGTATTGAAACAACTTTTTCACTATGTTATATTAAGCAGTTAAACATGGTTCAAGATTTTAGTTTGAGGCTTCTTTACTTACTCCTATGGAAAACATAAGCAAAAGAAGCCCAAGCCCAAAATTGAGAAAAGTAATGTGTAACATGAAAAGAAGAGAAAAAAAGGAAATGTAGGAATTATTCAAAGCAAAGATAATTCAAGCCTGTTTGCCACAGAGCGGTTACCTGATAAAGTTCTCTTTCCTAAGCAACTCATATGAGCAAGAAGGAAGAGGTTAATTTTAACCCTGAAAAACCATGAGCACAGCAGTTACTTTTCTAATTTTGACAAAATAGACAGCCAGAAAGAGAAGTTTAGGTACTATAATAAATAATAAGAAAAATTTATTGCCAAATATCAGATTTTAAGATGGTTTATCAGCCACAGGTAGATACTTAGAACTGACAAGTTGCCTCTAGCAGCTATTCCTCTAGGACCTGGGGCACTTCTTTTGTCTAAGGCATTTTTTGACTGGTCTGGTTGGCCCTTCTTCAACTCATCATTCTCAGGCCTTACAGGGGTAGACAGTTTATCTGCTCATATGCAGGAATAAGTTTGAAAACAAGAGTAAAAAATGGCAGAAGAAGGGAAATATGTACAGAGGAAAGTCACAGAAAAGGGGATCAAGGGGGAATCCTTGCTGGTTTAGTAACAAAGGTCAAAAGCATTCTGTTTCTCTGTACCTTTGAATCCTGATAGCTAAAGATCACCAATACAGAGCAGCCTTTGCAAACAAACAGTAAACTAACTTCCTCCATGAGATTGTCCAGGAGTGATTTCACTTGGTTTGGCCTAAAAAGGATAGACGGGTAGAATGGACATTTTTCCCACTCTTTTCTCACTAAGCTTACAATTTAAAACAGGGTTCTGACCTATCCCTTTCTACTGTACCTGACATGATCTCAGTCTATGTGTAACAATAAATCACTCAGTTTGCATCCAACTGTCTTCTATTTTATATATTTTTGGCAGTTTTCATTTCTGTAACACTTATAAAAGTTTCAGCTGCTTCCTACAGGCAGGTTCAGCATCAGTAACTTTTTAAGAAAAGTAGTAGGATGTTACAGTATAATTACTTGTATAGGTATGCTTGACTGGGCAGGCTGTGATCTGACTGTACCAAAGCTTCATGAATGAAATGATGACTTGCATTCAGAACTCTGAATTGCATATCTTCAGGTAGAGAAGAAGAAAAAAGGAAGAAAGTAATTCTGCCAATTGATTTTTTGCCATATAGTCATCTTTCCTTGTAGCCACATTGGGAATCAAGCTAAGAATCTCTAGAGAGCCAAGAAAAATGATACTCACCCTCTTGCTCAAGCTCAGAAATTGCTTGGCCTAGTGAGTCACATATTATCCAAGTTAAAATATACAAGTTAAAATTAGCATAACATATTAATGAAAAGATTTTTCTCTGCATTTTCTGAAAAAAAAAAAAAAAGAAAAGATATCTGCTTCAGGTGTTAGTGTCTCTTTGTCCTTTCAGAAGCCATTTTGGTGGCCTAGCAGACTTCTTTCCCCTGAAGACATAAATTTTTCCTAAATTAGAGTTTTGTGTGGTCTTCAATGAAAAGTCATTTGAAACATATTGAATGCTTTATGTATTAAAGCAAGAGAATATATTTTGTCTTATCAAAAAGTTAAAAAATAGTAGGGTAATTACTTAATTTTAACTTTGGAGATATTCATTCTGTCTCAATGAAATAAAGGAAGGAATGAAAAAGTATCGTATTTTGTTCTTTCTTTTAACCTTGAGATGTTGCATGATTCTTGTCAGTATTTATTTCATTTTGCTTAAAGCAGATTAAAAATAAAATTTCTTTGTCTGTCTTTCTGGGTCTTTTTCTTTCAACCCATAGCCGTGAGAATTACTCAGCTATCAGGTTGTGGTAGCACATCTTCTTCTATTAATATTATAATTAGCTTTGTAATTATTAGCCTGATTTTTGACCTATTTGTTCTGTTTAAAATCTGCTAGGCAAAACGCTTCTGGCCATGGCTCTTACCAAGAGAAATCCTTCAGGAGCCAAAAGTTAATTGGACTAAACTGTTTGGATGAAGAAAAGAAAAGAAAAGGGAAAGAAGAATAAAAGCAACTAGTTTATTCTGAAATTCTTATTTTTTATTGTATTGTATTCTTTGACATTTGTATGAGAGTATGAGGACAGACTTCTAACTGCTGAAAAATCCCAGCACCTGAAATTTGAAGCAGGCATAGTTTTGGAGACCATCTCACCAGCTACTAGACAGGTAGCCATGAGGATATTGGGACCATGGCAGATTATAAAATACCATAAAATTTTAATTGAGAATAAATATCTATATGAAAAAGGAGCATAATATTTTCTCTGTAATAACAATTAATTTTAACAATGTTAAAGGCAGAATAACCTCTGAGGTTGCAGTCATTGGTAATTTTATGTATTACTCCAAAAATTTTGCAAGAATTCATCCTTGTTTTACACAAAACAATAAACAATTTATTTGAAAAAAAAATAATGGTTCCAAAACTGAGAATTCTTCATTCCCCAAATAACTTAATACTAACCTCAAGTCAATATGTTTCTTTTAATTATTGATCAACTTGCCTTTTACACTCAGCTGGCATAATGCCTCTCACTGTCTGCTATCTCTACAAAATCCCAATTCTCCAAAAATCCATATATATTATCTGCTAGGCACTAATTTGATGTGGAATAGCAACAGAAGATCTCTCTTAAGAGCTCCAAATCAATCCACCAAATATTAATCAGTGGAAAATTACTGAAGCCTCTTTTGTTTTTCTTTCTTTCACCTTGCAGACCCATGCCTGTCTCTGTTCCACCATTTAGCCCATTTTCTCATTCACTCTTCAGTGCAAACAGTGTTTACAATGCCCAGCAATACTAACCTGATTCCTCTGAACCATTTGACATGGCTCAGACAGCTTACCAAAGAATTCAGCCGTTGGCTGTGTGAACTCTTGAAGGAATCAGAAACTACACTATATAGATAAGCATTATACACAAGTACTTGTTGTCATGGTTACACAGATAGGCTCACTTCTGACTTTTCCCTGCTCCTTCTGAATAGGAAATAGAGATCCAGGGAGACTTTCAAGCCCTACTCAACAGACATTCGTGCAATTTTAAATGTGTACGTGTCTGAGAAGAAGAAAAAGAAAAAAAAATAGATGGGCTGTAATCCACCTACTTAATCTTTTAAAATATTTATAGACTGCACAGTCTAAGTCAACATAAATAAAAGGAGCCTGTACAGGTTGCACTGCATTTTTCAGAGCCAAAATAGTGTTTGGCTGCCAGGGAAATCAAAATAAAGTAGTTAAACAAAGTATTGTAAAGAGAAAATAGACCTGAGAACCTGTCAATGCTTAATTTCAGCAGACATTTTGAGTAACCAGATCTTTTTGAGAAATCCATGAGAAAAAATTGTATATATGGCTCTAAGCAGAAAATAATAAAAGATGAACAAAATATAAGTGTTGTTGTCCTTGACAAACATGTGCCCTGCACAGGTCCATAGCTCAACATGACTATTGAGTACTTTCAGCCTTAAGCTTAAGGTGTGTGATAGCAGTTTGAAAACAGATAATGCAGCTTCTGAGTGAGAAATTATAGTCCATTGATTGAGATGTGAAGCAGGTATTTAATGCATGGTTATCTCCTTGCCAGACCACCAAGCTGTGATTAAATTGTTTGCTTGACTTACTAGCTGCTGACATAAATATTTAAATTATTTCACTGTTTACATGTTTGCAGATTATTGACCTTTAGCCTCCAATCACACCTGGGCCAAGAATATTTATAAAGTCTGGTACCTAGTCAGCAGGCAGCTATTTATGGGGTGGTCCCCCTGCTGACCAGACCTCCTTACCAGGGACTCACTGTTACACATATGCACTTCTTCACTTCCTTTTCTCTTAAGGACAAGTAGCTGAAGGTGAAGATAATAACTGAGAAACCTAGACCTGCTCCAGTAAAACACCTAAGCGTGCAATGAAGTGTAAGTAAATAAGGAGTCCTCTTTAATCACAAAGGTGTCTATTAAGTAGAAATACACCATCAAAATTAAAATTATCTGGTGACCTGCTGCATTATTGGACATACATAATACCTTCACGTTTTATCAAGTGTTATGGCACTATTTTCCTACTGTCTAGTGAAATTACACTTTTAAAAAATGTTTTTCAATGAAACAAATTTGCAAATTCCTTTTTGTTATTAATATTAATAGAATCTGAATTTGATGATTTGTGTTTCCAAGGAAACTGCCTGAGAATTAATCCCATGGTTTTACATTTTTTTAAAATTAATTTTCTTATCCCTTATTTGGGGCAAATTTTATATATCTTTTTCAACAGGGAAGTTGTTTCCCCAAATAAAGTTGGTACAAATTTTCAGCGGCTTAGTTATCCCTCCATAACATTATTTCTCTGGTTTTTCTTTTACTGTTCATACTAGTTTGATATTTTTCTTTTTCTTTTTTTTTTTTTTAATTCCTTTTGTAAACTTTTTTAGCTTGTGATAAGTTAGCCAGTACTTTCTGGTCTCATTCCTTTTAGCTGCGAGTAAGGTAGGTCTGCAAGTACTGAGATAACTTCTGTTGTTACAGAAAAGGCTGTTAAAAATAAAAAAACAAGGGAAAACACCTAGTTTCCTAAACTCCAAAAAGCCAGCCAAACAGATTTTTTTGAGAGTGAGGCAATGAAAAATCACTTAACTATCCATGCCAGCACAGATCAAGTAATTGCATTAAGTAATTTGAACACTACACAGGTTCACTGTGAGGATGCTCTGGGTTAAAGCATTAGTAGGAATGTGATGGTATCTGGTGAACTGGAGTGGGAGTGTTTTGCTTTTACTCACATCCACCAGGCTTTGGGGAGCAGATTATTATGGGTATGACAGCTGAGAAATAGTTGAACATTGGATAATAGAAAGTCACAGTGGTTCAGGAAACTCCAGAGCCTGTGCTTTCAAACTCAACTTCTCTTTGTGAAATGTGCCTTTTTGTTTGTTTTGAATGCTTATAGTGCCTTTTATGCACTGTCTGCAGGCTATTTTAAAATATATTATTGTAACCTTGGTGACCCTTGAGATGATTATTCTGCTTTGGTTTTGCACACTTGTTCCTCTGCCTGTTTGAACTCTTCCCTTGCCTATTCTTTTATATTTTTTATCTATTTCCTGAAATATTTTTCTCATTTTATAAATAAAGGGTTTCCATCTGATGCCTCTGCTTCACCATGCACTCGGGCAACTCTTCAGTTGTAATCTCTTGCCTATAGTCTGGGAGATGGGAATTATTCTAAAATTTGTTAGACATTTGAAACTGATTTTTTTCTTTTACTGAAGAACAGGCTTTCTTCATAATGAAAAATAAAATAAAGACTAATTCCTCAGCTAAACATATTCCAAAATTATTTAATTCGTGGGATTTATCTTATTTTCTCGACTGGAGCTAGAATAACCAAAAAAGCTTGCAGAATCAGGAATCAGAGTAGGGGTTTTCTTGTCATTCAAAAGAAAAATTAAGGAGGAAAATGTGGGAAGGTTCTCTTTGTTGTGCTTCAAGAATGATGTCCTGTTGGTAAAGCAGTATGGTAGGTTGACCTTGGCTGTTTGCCAGGTGCCCACCAAGCTGTTCTATCTCTCCCCATCCCTGCTGGACAGGGCAGAGAAAATAAGATGGAAAAGTGACTCATAGGTTGAGATAATGCAATTTACTACAGAAGGAGTAAAAGTTTGGGTGCAAGCACAAAACCAAACAGGTTTATTCTTTCCTCCCCATCAGCAAGCAATGCTCAGCTTCTTCCTGGTAAGTGGGGCTACAGCACAGTAGACATTGCTCTGGGATGCCTTAGATTCTCAGTCAATGTGTGGAATTACCTGTTTCACGCAAGTCCAGCCTACCTGCTGTCTCCATACCTCTAGGACATGTCAGTGCAGTGCTTCACTAAGAAACCACTCCAAAGCACTGGAGGTATTTAGCACCATGCTTTTCACACACGAACACAGACTGCTTTTGAGCCAGGCTAGGAAAAAGAAAAGGGGTATTTAAAAGAACTCCCAGTACCCACTTAGAGTCAGCTCCCATACACCTCTATTGAAATGCAGTTGCTGTAGGCATGTCACTATGTTAGGTCCTCAACATTGAGTTCATTTGTGGATATCATTTTACCAGAAAGCTGTTGACAAATTAGAGGAAAGGACAGTTGTATTAATCGAGGTTGCACAAATTGAAAGAAAGTCATTATTTATAATAGTAAATGGTGTAATAATTATGAAAAATGGAAAGAAATTAAGATAAAAACTATTTAAACAGAATATTAGAAAGTGTTCTCTGACAGTGAGATATATGAAGCTGCAGTTTCTAAAGAGTGGTGGTGGGACTCTTATTGCCTGAAGCATTTGAAACTATACAAGAAGGGAAATGTTGAAAATCCTGGAAAGTGTCTGTGCCTGAACTGGCATGAGAACTGAATGACCTTTTCCTTCTTTTATTTTATGAATATTAAAAATGGCACTTTTAAAAGACTTAAATATCCATGTCAAAAATTATACTTACCTTTTCTGGTATTTTCAGGTATTTTCTTTCTTTTTTTTTTTTCCCCCTTAATCAGTATGGAAATGTCACTGAATGCATTAACTGACACACTCTTCATCTCATTAAATTCCTTCTGCTCCTTGTTAATATTACATCTAGCTTATAGTGACTGTTAATTGATTTTTCTTTATCTTTCATAATTTCCCCTTCACGTGCATTGCCAGTAGCTCTTCCATCTCAGAATATTTTTTTGTTTTGATGGTTATTTAATTTTCCATCTAATGAAGATTACTCTGAGAACTTCATTATTAGTGCATAACACTTTTGAGGTAACTGGTCTCGTAAATAAGTTATATCACAAGGATTTAATTGTTTAGTTCTAGACCTGCACCTCATTCTCTCTAAATTTTTTCAAAGTTTTTGTTTATTCCCTTGTTTTGTTTGTTTCCCTGAGACCAAAATGCGGCTTATGTAGACCTTTGTATTCTGCAATATATATAATATGAAAATAAATTTTTCTCAGCTATCTTTCATGCTGCTCAAAATTAAAATTGCCTTTAGAAACAACATTTCCAATGCAGACTTGGAAGCAATACCTGCAGATGTGTTACTGCTTATCAGAGCCCTAATGAAGGATCCAACACAACAAATCTATTGGCATTAAACCCTTTACTAAAAAGACATCCTTGTTATAAGTACTCTATTCAATCCTTTGTATCTGCAGGTACAGTTTTTCTGTTCTACATAATTCCATCTCACTTCTGGGTTTTTAAATGAGCAGTGAGCATCCCTCCTCAGCATTTCCTCTGATGGCTCTGCCAAAGCACATGCACTTTCAGCTCCTCCTCAGCCTCTGCAGGCTGGATATTGTTTTCTAGGAGCTGTCTGAAGCAGTTGTCCTGTGCTTGTAAATTCAATGTAGGTTTTCCATAACTTTTCGTGGTTTCTGTCCTTTAACAAGTTCAGTGACTTTTTAACTAAAAAAAATGGATTTATTTTTTTTCCTTCCACTGCTACAAACGATATCCTTTCCAAAACTAAATTTTTCTACACACTTGTATTTAACTTGCGTGCGCCATAAGATGGGCTAAACCCGTCTTTGCAAAACATCAGTTTCACTTTAGCCATCTGCCTGTTGCTGGCTTACCTAGTAGTGACTGCATTCTCAGGACTGTCCTCTCTTTAAAAGGTGTGTGAGATGCTAAAAAGAAAAGCTATCCCATTTGCAGCCTGACAGTCTTGTGTTGCCAAGCTTGCTTTTTGAATATTTTCCCTGAGCAAGCAGCACCAGACACTTTGTCCATTCTAAACACCTTTCCTTGTCTCTTGCCATGGATACAGTTCAGTGTAGTCCTTTCTGTTTCAGACTCCCTCCCAAATTCTGACTTTTACCATAAAATATGCCAATTTTTTTGGAAATAACACTGAGGTAATTGTCATTTTAACACAAATGTCCTTTTTTGAATTAGTGTGGTTTCTTTTGCGTTGGCCATGGTAAGTCTTTCTTCATATTGGGCAGTCTTTATAATAGCTCATGCTGGACTTCTAAGGACTTGTCCTGAGTCTTTCATGGCATCACTCCTCTAGGCTTTTTCTTTTTTTTAAAAAAAAATCTGATTTCCTAATGAAGCATCTATAGCTCCTTTATTCCCCCTTTGTGCCACTTCATCATTACCATTAATGTTCTTCTGTGGTCATCTTTTTCCAAAATACCACTGAAAAAGAAATCAAATCACCTTTATACTTCATTTTCACAGGAAGCACAGCACTTTCCAGACCATTAACACAGAAGTCCATTGTTAATTTCCTCTGCCTGATTTAACTGAAAACTACTAAAACATTAAGTTGCTTCAGAAGCAGTTTCTTTTAGAAATATATTGCTTGTTTTTGGCACTCTATTCATTGCATTGCAGAATAAAGCAGAATTAAATCCTTTTTTCCAGTTGTACTCAGCATTCCCCTGCTGCTCAGAGTAAAACACAACTGATCAGCCCTTTCTTCTGATCTCCTCTCCTTAACTCCTCTGAATGGTAGTTTTCCTAAATCTACGTTCCTTCTCCTTGGGCTCTACATTATTTAATATATATATTATTTGGATTGACATGCTATAGATGAGAGGAGATCATTTTCCTGACATTACTGTCACGCTGAAAATGATGTAACGAATGATTTTCACCTCCTAAGACGAGCAGTTCATAAAAATATCTATGTTGCTACTTCAGACTGGTATCTAGTGAGACAGAAGACCTAGGAATCTGTTTACAGGAATAAATATGGTCATGGATTTTTCTGGAGTTGCTAACGTCAATGAGAGAAGGAAGGTTCTGAAATTAAGATATTTATAAGGCAGATCCAAGAGTCCTAGGAAAGGAACGAGGTGGAATTGTTGAAGGAATGTAACTGAACCCTATGAATGGGAAGACTAAGTGAGGCCCATCTCATTCTATCACTTAATGTCTACTGCATTTAAAATTAATCACAGAATCATAGAATGACTTGGGAAGGAAGGGACCTTTAAAGGTCGTTGAGTCCAATGCCCAAAAGACCAGCCTGACCTTGAACATTTCCAAGACATTTTCGGGCATCTGCAATCTCTGGGCTCCTTGTTCCAGTGTTTCACCAACACTTACAGAGCTGCAGTTTTCCAATTGAATCTGATTATTTCTACTTTTTTCAACGTTTTGGGAATGAAATTTATACTACTGATTAAGCAGAAATTATTTGAGTCATAATGTAATATTTCAGGTGTGATTTCTGCAAAATATTGAGTATTACCCAGCAACAATTATATGGTCTCATAGATTTTGCAAGAAAATCCTTTCAGATTTTCTGGGGAACAGGAGTTTTGTATCTTCTGAAATTCTATAAAATTTCAGTTGACTACATTGTGTTGACAAATATATCTTAGTGGTAAAGGGAAATATTTCTTAAGTTCACCCCATTTTTAACTGATGTTTTCAGAAGAAAGGTTTAGCTCAACCCCTGTTTAGCCAACCATATAGAAATGTGTCTTGACTGGGGACTTTTTATGTGCCTCATACAACAAGCATCCTTTCTTATATAAGGAAAACATACATGATACCTTTGATGGCAGTACTCATTATACCTTTTATCAGATTAAGACACAAGATTAAGCAAAGAAAGGAGGTCAGAGTTTTTCTGGCTGTTTTTCACACCTTACATTAGTTGCAGTCATCTCCTAACAAATTAAGTGGATGTAGATTCTAAAATCCTTCTAGACAGCTACAGTAGGTATTGTCAAGCTGCACTCCAGAAACAATATTGTGGTTGTTAAAGCCATGCCATTTTTCCAGCTGACCAGCTTAACCTGAAATTCATGCTGTAGCACAAAGCAAAGTAAAATCTCTGCACTGACTCTGGAGTAAAAAGAAATCTGACTCCATCAATTTGGGTTCACACATGATACATTTGCTACCCTAACCAAATACTTTTTCAAGATTCTTTGAAACATAATTAAATCTAATTTGACAAAAAGAGTTTTATCCTTTTGAGAAGCTAAACATGAACCATTTTTTTTTCTTTGCTCTGACTGCAGTTAAAGGGACTTGCTATGTATGCTAAAAGGCATTTACCTTGCATGCAATCCAAAACCCATAGGAATCAGTACAGGTAAAACTTTTCTCTTTTTCAGAAATTCATGATTTTGTTTCCAGGTTTTGCATTCTGGAGGAAGCTGTGATTCAGAGACATAATCCTGTAAGGCCCAAGAAAATAATCTGAGAATTCTCAGGGTATAGCAGGGATAAGGGGAGAGGTTGTTTTTTTTTCAGTGAAAAGCTGAGAAAAACATAGGTTGAAAAAATCAGCAAGATCTGAAGAAGGCACCATTTGTCCAATTCTGTAGTGCAGTAAATAGTACGCTGTCCCTTTTGTCTTGCCTACTCTTTCTTATGACATTATACTTCCTAGAATTGCATTAGGTCATTATTTTAAGAAGTAGTAACATTTTCATCAGGCAGCTACATGATTCTTAGGTGACTTAAGATATAGTACTACTTTCAATCTGAAGAGGTAGATCTATTTTCCTCTCTTGAGGGGAAAACTGGTACAAAATGCATTGGACATGATAGGTGAGAAGTATGACTAGCAATGGTCACTTATAAAAGGTACTATAAGAAAGCTATATCACAACTAGTGCAAAAAATGAACAAGTACTGAAAAGAAGTACAGAATGAATACTGTTTCCTATAAAATTGCTGATTGTATGTATTGACTATTCAGTATTGCTTTTTTATATTAAGCAGCAACTTCTTGTTGCTGTTGTTTTACATCTGTTGTATTTCATCCTGAACTAATTATTTCAAAAGTATCAGCAGAGTGAAAAAAAGTCCACCATCTCTCTCTTTTTGGTACAGAACTATGAGCAGTTAGTCAGGCATACAAGAAACTAGGCTCAAATATATTGTTACCTAAGCTATCTGTGGAAAAAAATTACAAAAAAGGACATTTGTACACAACCACATTATAAATCTTCTGACTTACAAGCATCTGCTATTCTTGTTCATGAGTGCTTTACCATGCATCTGGACCTTGACATATAGAAGCTTATTGAATAACTCGAATTTTTATCTCTTATAACCTTTATTGTAGAGAACTACACAGAGTAACCATTCCAATTCTTAAAATGAAACCCTTCCAACAGAAGAAATGCCTGGTGTTTTGGAAGTCAGAAATCATCAGCCTAGAAAAGAGTCCTTTAAAATGTTCATCATAGGAGAATGTTCTACTTAAAGTGTGCTGCTGATAAAAGAACTCTCTATCTCTAGGGATAGAAAGCAGAAAAAAATGATGTTGTATATCAGAGGGATAAAAGATCACTGTGCTGAAAGTAATCATCAAACTAAGACTTTATAAAGCTTGAAACTGCATTTTTCTAAAGTTTCCACTGTTTCTTCATTCTTTCCATATATTTTCACAAAATAATACTGTTTCTTTAGAAACTATCAAAAATACCTGGAGAATATAAAAAATATAATTTTTTAAGAGATACTTAAGAAACTCCATCTGAAAGGCTTGCTCATTTAAAGTAAAATTCTCTAAACAGTAACTCCATTAAACCAACAATATTTTCCACTTTCCAGAGATAAAAAGAGATTGGTTTTAATCTGCTGACTGTACAAAAAGACAAACAAAGACTGCAGAAGGGTCTCCCAGGCACACAATTACTCTGAATGAAAATTCTAGTTGGTATCTTGATATAAATAAAAGATACTGTTAATTTGTAGTTCAAATTACTGAAAATGTCCCTGTCAGGAACAGTCTGAATAAGTCCAGGTTTGACTGATAGCATTAATGGCAAGCACTCAGACATTTAAATCAAAAACTTATTATTCTTTGTAATACACTTCCTGAACTCAGCTTACTTTTACATTTACATATTCAAGTCCTGACCAAGATTTTCCTTTTATTGGCCAACTTTATATTGATAGAAGGAACTCAGCATAATCATATCTTTTTGGCTTAAATGATTTATTTATTTAAATGAGCCTCTTTTGAGGAAGAACAACAGACAAAGATACTACTCCTAAAACATAACGCTGCTAATTGTGTCACTATTTATTAAAATACTAGCACTCATTCTGTAAAGAGACTTAGTGGTCAGTGTGGCTTTGTTGTCACTGAAGAATCTGGTAACAAACATTTTAAGGTATTGGATATCTCTCGTGGGTTTTACTGTTCCAGCAGAATATGCTCAAAAAGACTTTGCTGTGAAACATCCCTCCTCCTCTCCCTATGGAATGCAATGACTGCAAGGAAACACACCTTACACCTGTTTTCTGCTGACTGGAATTTCTCAGGGTCACACAACCCCCTGCAAGATTTCATATGGTAGAAGACTGCACTAGCAAGCATCTTGATAAAACCCATCAGTACTGGCTCTGCTAAGTCCACATGGGTAGAGGCCTGGTAGTCACATATTCTATGCAAAAGTGACTTGGTCTATAATGAATTAATCAGAGGCAAATCTTAGTCTTGGAATCTGAAACCCCTTAAGAAAGAGCCTTGAGTCATTTCCTCAAGTTTCACAACAAATTCTATTTTGTTTGCAATGAGGATGAATAATATGAGCAGTGAAATCAGACTGTAAGGTACTCAAACTGAATTTACTGTAGAATATAGAAGTAATATAAACCACTGTTACCTTGAATAATGCAGTGATTACCTTCTGCAAATTATGTTGCAGAAATAGAAGTTTCTGTGCTGAGGACTGAAGTATATAGAAGTATATAGAATTCAGAAGGTATATGATTTATTTTTCAAGAGTTTATGATGGCATTGTATCATACTTATTTTTTGGCACAGACTGCATTGTACTGCTGTGCTGCTTGTCTGAGATTGAGGTTCACCCCTTTCAGTCTGTTTAGCTCAGCATCTTAGTAATACAAGTAGTAAGTGCAAAAGATCTTCTGAAGAAACTGCATCTCTGTTTGCTATCTATACTTGGTAGAACACTTTGCTTTTATTCCTTGTTTCCCACAAACTCATTCCAAGCACATCAGTGAAGCATAGCGGCAGCACTTGAGTTTACAAGAAACCATTTGCCTGGTAGGAGGGAACAAAATTCATATCCAAGATTTACCTCTCATCCCAGAATATTGAACTGGTTCTTAATACAAAATCAAACTAGGCATGTCCTTAGCATTGATGGTGCATTAACAAGAATCTCTTCATCCCTGCAACCAAGCCTGGAAAAACCATCCAAAAATAGTATGCAAGAATTGAATTTTCAGTACAATTAACTACTTTGAAAAATGCTGAGACTGCTAAGGAGATAAGAGGACTCTCAGTGTCAGAGCTATTTTAATAACTTGTTGGTAAATGTTAAATTTCAGCTTTCTTCTTGTTTGCAAATAATTAGCAAATAGATGCAAATTTTTATGAGTTTGTCTTGCTGAGTATTTTAAGAGAACATTTTTTACCCTACAGATTCTTTTGATCTAGAGCTGGGATACTACAAAGAAAAATGTAATATAGAATCATGGAGAAAGAAAGTAGCTGCCTTCCTGACTATATTTTATAGCCAGTAGAGTCTAGAATTCATTATGTGTTCTGTGCAATTAGTCACACAATATTGGTTATGCCTAAACATTATGTAAATACATGTGAGGACTGCAGGAAAGAGTCTTTGATACCTGCACACCCTAAG
Organism: Alethe castanea; assembly: GCA_024734035.1. Taxonomy (NCBI): domain Eukaryota; kingdom Metazoa; phylum Chordata; class Aves; order Passeriformes; family Muscicapidae; genus Alethe; species Alethe castanea. Next base: position 36,266,852 of record JANRGV010000084.1, read on the forward strand.
GACTAGGAGCAGTTCAGTGTTTCAGAGACAGAGCAGAAGTGAATTGCACTGTACACTTTTTAACCTTCCCTTATTTTCTTCATTTTGCTTTGTTTGCTTGTTTATTTTTCTCCCTAAAGAAAATATTGTATATGTTGATACATGATGACCTGGGATGTAAAAACCTAATTCCTTTTCCATTCTAGGAATAAAAATATATAAACTACCTTGTCTGAGCTGGCTGTTTACAAAATACACACTCCTTTTGCTCTTGTCACAATCACATAGACTAATTGCATTTATATGAACATAACACTAATTGCCAAAGATTTGCTTACTGGTCTTTGTCTCTCTTATCAGATTAATTGCCTGAATGCCAGGGTTCCTGCTAGAGTGTTTAGAGTGCTGCTGTTTCTATATGCTGAACATTGTTTCATCTGCTTCCCTAACATACAAACTTGAGCTGTTGCTGTCTTTAATATCATTCTAATTAGGTCACATTTACCATTCATTCCCTTTATAGGCATGGCTGAGTGAATACGCTGATATATTTCAATACAGCATTCAGAATTATTTTTGCTCATGTGCCATTTGCCTTATTGTATTTTTCTGTGTAAGTGGTAAGTATTTTTCCAAACACAGTACAACTTTTGGACCTTCCTACAATCTGTTGTAGATAATCTTCCTACAATTTATTGCAGATAATCGACAGTGATAAATCCGGGGACAAATTTATCAAAAGTGATAAATTTTTGGAAAACCTAAGTTCTTGATGAAGGATTTTGACATCTGGTAAAAAACCTCTAAAACTGAAATTGTCTCTGAAGGTGATAGAATTCTAGAAAACAGGAGTCTGTATACTCAAAAGGAGCTTTAACTAGAACTGCAAATCAGTGAAAGTAGACAGCTATTCCTAAGTGTGCTCTGCAGCTCCTCCTACTAGAACAAAACTCCAACTTCACATGGCTTCACCTATCTTTACATTCAATGAGCATTGTAAGAGTATTTTCTCAGCCTGTATTAGTAATGATTATTTCAAGAGCAGCTGAAACAGGAAATGCTGGAGATGATTTTCCTTCTTAAAGGGACCATGATAGAACAGCACCAAGTTGTTCATATAAAAGAAATTCAGTCATGGATTCTTTGATTTTAAAACTATTTTAGATCAGAGCATTCCCCAGAATTGAACAGGCTGGGTGAATTGTCAGAATATTTTCTGCGCTTCTCACATTGCAGAGATTACCAGGAATTGAAACTAAAGGTAATTTCTGATAGGAGAAAACCTGATTATGAACTAGAGCGTGCCCAAAACAACCCCTGGCCCAAGCAGGATGGTTGCTGCCCAACAGCATGTACCTTAGCATGATTTAAAAAAAAGGAAACACTAGGTATCTACCTTCTCTTGATTTAATGACAACTTGTGTCTGAAAGCCTTGGAAAACTGGCTTCTAAAATGTCACAAGGGTGCAGACTTCTGAAAGTCATTATAATAGTCTACCAAGTTAGTTCTTAGAAGTATTATCAATCATTTCTGTGAATGCTATTATGGACGTTTAATGACAAATATTCCCTCCCACAGACTGGGACTGAGTCACACACTCACCAAATATATTATGCTCCCGACATCTGTCTCTGTATTACATGGTCTCCACCATTATTAATTTTATGAGTTTTCTTTGAACATTTTCCATTTGTCAACGTTTTCTTAGAAGTACAAACTTGCAAAGAAAAGGCCATAGTGTTCCAGTGGTCACACTCTGCTGAAGCAAGAAGACTTCTACCGAGGATTAGTCCTACTGAATATGCATATAGTATGCATGTAGTAATTTATAGCAATACTTTCATTTAATCCTGTTTATAGAACAGATATAATCAAATCATCATCATGTGTCCCTGTAGAGGTCATAACCAGGTAGTATTTATTTTGGTAAATGAAATATATTTATCTTTGTGTCATAAGGTTCCTGATGTGTCTTAAATCTCATTTCTGCATTTCAGTGTTTTTCTCCCCTTCTACTCATACTTTATCTATAAGCACTAATATATACAGGCAGAAGCCAATCTTTTGGGATTACAAGACCTAAATCTGAGTCAGTAATGATGCTAGTTATTGATCTAACCAGGAGCACAAAATGGAGAAATAATCCATACAGATTCAAACAGTACCAACCTACCAATGATTTAAAAACTCAAAAAAGACCATTTTGGACCAGGAATGTCTCTTATGTCTTCCCTATACTATTTTTGTAATTGCATGTAACCACTAATTTTTAATATTTCTGTTATTAATCCTCCAGGTTTCTCTAATTCTGTTTTAGACAAATGCATACTAACAAATGCAAAATTCCAAATCTTCTTATTTACTATTTATTCTCAGCAGTGGGATATAAATAGTTAATAAGTATAATTCCCTTCTCTTCCCTTAGTGCCTTGGCTAATTTTGTAATCAATATCTTGCTTTGGAGCTAATGGATTGATTTGTATTCCTCTGTGCCCATCCAGCCTGTTAGTGCTGAGCAGACTGCTGTCCCACCACAATGCTTCTTTTTTAACATATAAAAGCAACTCAAACAATTGGTCTCTCTCCTCCACAAAGATTCCACAAGTTTTTAAAATCCTACACCACTTATTAATCAGTGGTTCATTTCCACATTTTTACCACGTTTCCTTCTTTTCTGAAAAATCCTGCTCAAGGGTTTTATGAAAAAATTGCATATCAACCTCAGAGTCTAAAATATGCATGTGTATAAAATATGACAAAAATGTTCTTAATAGATGCCCCCCTTTGCAGAAATGTGTCTCGTGTTCTGGTTAAAAAAAATGAATCACGGCTGCAGAGGAAAGAATAAATATTCAGTGTTTGTGTTAGTTAAGCTGGGGAAAATGTAATTTTAATTATTTTTTCTTAAAGTTGTTTCATGGTCTAACATTTATTCTTGTTCTGTTCATAAATATAGTGAAATCTGGGGCCAGGTTCTGTGTATCTATCTTTCAGGGCTTCATATATAGAAAAGTCACATTTCAGAACTAGAAACATCAAAAAAGAAAGAGCAAGATGAAAGAAAAAAACCTCAAAGCACTTAGAAAAATGGTTTTTATTTTCTCTACAAGTGATGTCCCAGTCCAACTTTCAGTACCTTGTGGTTGTATCATTTTCATGTATAATTTTCAAAGTTTTATATTCTGTGATTGTCATATTTTCTCTCATAAAGGACCATGAACTTGGCACACAGGATAAAGCATTTCTGCTTCCAAATAAATGTGAGTTTGCTTACAAATATTTATTTTAGACTTAGTCAAAAGCAGATAAAGAATTGGAGCTGCTATTTCATTCCTTATGATCCATTATGATTAATCATTTCTGCTATGCCCTGGAGTGAATGGAGATATCTATAAAATTAATTGCATCTCATCAGATACTAATGTCTTTATTTCTGTGTAGTCTTCATGAAAACAGGAATACTTTCATTTCACAAGTGGCTTGATGCTTTACCTCATTCAGGAGGCAAACCAGACTATCTTCATGGTTCATTAATTTACAGCCTAACATGTAATCCCGTCCAACAGTTCTCCAGCCCAACAGCAGAGCCAGGCACTGCTGTACTCTCTGACAGTGGAGTGCTAATCTTGCAAAGCCTCATATTTGACTGATACTTTGAATGGCTGCTGTGGCCTCCTGTCAAATTACAGTAGGTTATAGACCCAAAAATCGCCTTCCCATCAAGGGTTAAACTATATAATGTAATTGAGGCTTATTCTAAAAAATCTGCTTGCCCTGAGGTCAGGCAGAGCACTGAGCTGCAATCATTAATAAGCCATTTTATGTTTGCCTCTGTGATCAAAGAATTCTTGTCCAGAGCGCAGTAGCTTGTTTCCTTTGCATTTCAGCTTCAAATTTAGTTTCCAGAGAGAAGAGAGAATAAATCCTGACAATAACAATGGTGAATCTTTAATGGCACTTATTAAAGTCAATGTTTGATTTTTCAACTGTGCTACCTGAAATTCAATTTTTAAACCAAAAATGCATTTAAAAGCTTTGGGGCCTTTTGTAACAAACACCCTTTCACAAGTTATACTGATCTGCTATGTTCGATGGAAGACTATTTTATGTTATTTGTTCCATTAGTTCCTTTAATTTCCTTTCTAATAGCTGAACCTTTGCAGCAGTTAAAAAAAAAATCTAATAGCAGCTTTGATCTTCAGATATCAGCTAGAGGGTACTCCATACTTAGATTTTAAATAATGTACTGTAGAAAGCTACCATCCAATGAAAAATCCTCAATTACTTTAAAAGCTACCCTTCACCATGCTTTTACATTTACAGGCCTTTCTCCTTTTTTTTTGAAATTTCAACCTCCATATTACCGAGGTGCTTTAAGCAATTATTTATGATAGCATTACCTCATACTAATTTTCTGCTCAGTGCATAAACCAGAGTTGCATCTGCTTTTTTAGAACAAGGGAACATGATCTAGTTGATACATGTTCTTCCTCTTCTCTGGCATAATCGATGGAAAACTCTCCCCAGAGACAGCTGTGCCTGTCTCTCCTTGCACAGAATGCAGTGTTGATTTAACTATTGTTTGGTAAATACATTAAAACAAATGACAAAAAAAAATCCCAAAGCAGAACCCTGCATTATAAAATTTTACAATACATTTATTTTTGCGCCTCTAGGACCAAAAAATATGAGAGATAAAGCTCTGAGCTTCAAACGCTGTATGAGTTAATGTACCTTGTCTGTCTGTAACTAATTCCAGTGCTTTTTGATATGTTTGACTGTGGATATGCAGATGTTTGGCTTCATCTGCATTTACTGTGGGCTTGACTGAACATGGACTGCTCCACACAATACACTGCATATAAGCAAAGATGCTTTTGCCCTCTAGAGGGGAACTGGTTGGGAAATGCTTATATGTGTTTCTAGAGGAAATTTTGGGTTTGCAGGAAAAAAAAGTGATTTGCTTCCAAACAAATCAGAAGGAAGTCTCTCAGGCTGCAAAGACTGCCAGTTTCACCTGACTACAGGTTATTAAATGCTGGAGGTGCTAAAATGGGCACCTACACGTGATGCAAGTGCAGCCACCCGTTGTGCATAAAGTGCATGGGGAATTGGATTAGATTCAGAGTGGGAACCTCAATAATCTGCTCAGCACCACTAAAATGCAAAGGAGAGGTCTCAGTGATGACTAAATTAATGCTATTCCTTTGTGTTATGAAATTCCTCCTGTTATTCAGTATCTATACCTGCTTACAAACAGAGAAACAGCTTTTGGAATAAATATGGATTTTTATTAATGTCGTGGTATAGGAGATATAGATGTAAATTTGTGTCCTGTGTGATGAAAAATGAGGCTTGAGTATTGAAACCACCAAACTGCTGGGTGGTTTCTCACTCTCTTGCTGAAAGCTTTCTGTCTTGTATTAATAATTTAATAGGCTTGAAACTGTCTTGCCACAACCTTGCTATTAACAATGTCAACTAATCCAGCCATTAATTCCTCCATCCGTCAAAATATTTAATTCCTGGCATACGGTGCTGCACTCAGTCTCCTCCATCTGAGGTGACTGCTGAGCCCCCCTTGACTGTTGGATACCTGCACACCAAACTTGTGCTGTCCTCAAAGTACCACCTCCCCTTATTTCAACTCTGCAACCAATGTGCTAGGGTGTTTCTGATCTTGGTTCCTGAGATCAGAGTACTTCTGAACCTGCCAGTCCTGCTGATCTCTGTTAGGCAATTAAGTTAGAGGCATGTCATAGCTGAGAGATATATTAAAAGGCATTTGCTGACAATACTTATCACATCCTGAAGCCTGCTTCCAAGAAATGGGAGACAGATGATCTCAGCCAGATCTGAAGTTGCCCTTCTCCACTCAATTGCTTAGGTGGGATTCAGGTTCAGCTAAAAAGTGAGCCAGGTGAATGGTGACAGGACTGTCACTCTTTTGTTTTAATTCTGAATAACATTGTTTTTAACTTTCAGGAAATAATAGGATTTTTTGGATACTCAATATTTAAAAAATACCAGTTAGGGAGTTAAATAATAGCTATAAGAAGTAAAATATTAATCCTAATTTTTCTGCCAGTTATAACTACGAGGGCAAAGTTTTTAAATCTGCAGTGCAAATCTTCAAAATATTTTAAGAAGTTATTATTTACGAACTAGATAAATGTAGCAGTAACTAAAGCAAGAGACAGAGGTAACTTTCATTTTATAGTTGTAATTTACCAAACATAGGTTTATCCTTTAAGATTGTGTGAAAGACAGAACTAGTGCAGACACAGTTGTCCACCTGTTTTCTGTCTTAAACGGAAATATCTTTAAATGTGAAATGGGCTGTAAATCTTATATATCCTGAACTGGGGAGCAGCAGAAATCAGAGATCTTACTCTTTCTTCATGGAAATATTACAAAACTCTTAAGGATCTCCAAAACTCAAACTCACAATAAATCTAACGAAACATAAACAAATATAAAATGCACACACAAAGTCCTTCTCTCGGGTCATTAAAGTACTTCCTGCAAATTGTTCCTCAAATCCTTAGACTGAAGAAAACAGAGATTTGTATAGTGAGATTACAATGTGGTCATGTGAGATTTGCAATTCCTTCATCAAGCTTTGTGGAACTGACAGTCCTCAACAGATTTGTTGAGCTTTTTTTCCCCCCTCCCTTCAATTTCAACTAAACAGTAAAGAAAATTACCAAAAGTAGATCGATACAGTAAGTTTCAATTTCTTCTCAAGAGAATCATGTTGCTTTACGTTTGGTACTCCCACCCAGAGACCAAGATTTTTTTCTTCTTTGCTTTCTCTGAAACATGGTGAGTAATGGATGCCCAACACTGAAAAAAGTATGGGGAAAAAAATGTGTTTGCTCTTGGCACTGTAATTGTTTACAGTGTTTTTGGGGCCACCTTTGGGATCAAAGTCCCTTTTACTAGTTTAGATTATATAGTAGAAAATAATCTCACTTCAGTTATAATCTTACTGGAAATGAACGACAAATGGAAGGTAGAGGGCAGATCCAAAGACTTGTGGGTGCTAGCTCTTGTCAAGGTTATTTAGGTATGTCCTATGTGAAAGGGTGTGAATATTTTAGTATTGGTTCTATGTGAAGATTAGCAGTTGAGAGAAAAAAACCTAAAAGACAGAAATCAAGTCCAGACTAGTGGTGGACAAGGACAAATTTTATAGTTAACCTGGTGCACACCTGTTATGTAAACAGGATTTTTCTCCCTGCTCTGTTCACACATGCACTACTAGCCCTTGGAGCCCTTCTGCAGGAAGTGAGTCCTGGAGGGGGGCTGAACACAAATCTCAAGGTGGAGCAGGAAGTTGGCCCTCCAGAAGACCTTATCTTCCAATCACATCTTTCTTGTCATAACAGTAAAAATATTTGAGACAAAAATTGCCACACTTGATCTATGCATTAACAAGGTAGAGACCTTTAGGAAGTAATAAGTGCATCATTTGAAAGGTCACATTTTATCTATTTACCCTTTATTATTGGTGTCTCCTTTAAGTATTAGTATTACCAATTTGGGTGTCTTGGTAGCTGGTGCAGCAGCATGACATTAATGTTAATTCATGGGTTTTGTATCACATCCCTTGATTAACATGGTATTTTAGTGGTGCTCACCAGTGCTACTATGAAGAATTCCATTGGGCTGATGATGTTCCATTTTTATGCAATATGTGAATAATCTCTTGGTTTTAGCTGCACAATCCATTATAGTTCTTTCCCCATTTCCGCAAATTAGGCACAGTCTGAATGACCTAGCTTGTCACAGGGCTCTAATTCACATTAACCAAGAAAGCAGCTGGATACTCAACTTGCAAAATTTTCGATTTTCATAGAATTTTTAGGGAGATTTTTGTGTTGCTGGACATGATATGCTCCTGTTTTAAAATCTGGTTTATTAATACAGAGGTGTTGAAGAGTTTGGTTCTTTTTCTGACAGTAGCACCTACTTTATTCTATGCTTCATGATTTGAGACTTCTGGCAAAGTATGAGATCAGCCTCCACTGAATAGTTCATATGCTGGCTGTGAGACCTTTCACTGTCCACCAATTTTGGAGGAGCTCTGCCTGCAGAAGGTTCACTGCTTCTTTTTGTAGAGGACCCGAACACACGTCTCTCTGCTGGGGATATTTTGAGTTCTCTAATACATCTCCAGGTATGAAACTAACCACTCTGTTGTGACTTCTATGATCAGCTAATAGTAATTAGCACTATGGAAAATCACGCTATGAAAAGCCAGTGTCCAGACAGAAGACAGAGGTGTCCTGCAACTTTATTCGAATAAAGGGAGAGAGTCCACTGGGTACACACACACCTTCGGGGTTTCCTCTCTGCACCTTTTGGAGGGTACAGCCTCCTTTCATCCTAAACTCCTGGCCACATGGTCCCCTCTCCCCTTCCCCATTGGCTGAGGCACTGGGAAGGTCCAGCCTTCCCAAACCACCTACCCCATAGGCCCCCTTGAACCTGCAATTGTACCCCAAAGCTGAGAAAGAAGAGAAAGAAAAAAAAGGAAAAGGAAAAGGAAAAGGAAAGAGAGAGAGAGAGAGAGAGAGAGAGAGAGAGAGAGAGAGAGAAAGAAAGAAAGAATGAAAGAAAGAAAGAAAGAAAGAAAGAAAGAAAGAAAGAAAGA
>JANRGV010000084.1:36275590-36285961 GCA_024734035.1 Alethe castanea
AGAAAGAAAGAAAGAAAGAAAGAAAGAAAGAAAGAAAGAAAGAAAGAAAGAAAGAAAGAAAGAAAGAAAAGAAAATACAGAAAGAAAAAGACCTAAAGTTTAATTTTTATTTGGAGTAGGACTCTTCAAATTTCAGAGATAGAATTTCATAGTTAACCTTCTCAGTCCTGAAATAATTGAAAACAGTTGAAACATCAAAGTTTCAAAGCCAGCCACCTATTGTTCGGAATAGCTCCCTGTCTTCCTTTTCTCTAGCACCTATTGCTAAATTGCCTTCCTTTTATTACATTCTCAGCTGTTGTGAGGCTTTTAATGGCTTCATTCTTCATGGTCTTTGCCTAATTTGCTGCAGTTCTGACTGAATTATCACTCAGAGCAAAGAGGTCTTCATCTCAGAGTACACAAATTTTGGCTGGCAGATCAGCAGTCTGGGTCTCTGCCCAGCCACCAAATCCCACTGCCTCTGGAGTCAGATATGGATCAGAGGAATGCCTCTAGATAAAGTCATTGCACTAGTAGGCAGGACGTTTGGAAAGGGCAGATTACTGAGACCAAATGTTACCTTTGCTACTGGAAGGACATTTAAGTAAATATTAATCCTTGGTGTCTCCAGAGATCCTTTTGTTTTTTGGAATGAAGTTCAAGCAACTAATAACACATAACAGAAAATCACTAAGCATTTCAATTACTCAGAAAATATTGTCAGAAGGCAAATTCTCTCCAATGACTATATATAATATACATGAAAGAAACTGGTGACTAATCATGGTGGGGGACCCGAGTGGAGGAGAAAGACATATCAAGGAAGTACAGAGAAAAATGAGAAACAGGAATTTCAGGGTATTTGTGCCAGTCTTGTGTTTTCTGGGAGGTTTTGTGAGTTTAAATTACAGACTTAGCCTTTTCTCAAGATTGATTTGGATGACAGTTCCAATGTAAAATGTATTTTCACCAGTCCCTATTGAAAGCCCAATTTCAGACTCATTTACACTGAAATCTATTCAACTTAAGCTGGTGCTTTTGGAGTTCTTTATATTACTCTTGTTGTTTGCAATCAAGTCCACTATTCTAGTTCTGTTAAAAGAAAAAAAATATGTAGCAGCCACAGTATAGGCAAACATAGGAAAAAAACCCACAAACAAACAATCCACACAAGGGAAATAAAAATGATTTGTATTAAAGGTTAAATATACCATAAACTAAAATACTACAAGTTTCATAGTAATGATGTCTCTATATCCTTGTGCAATACATCATCAATCCACAGCCAAATACCACTGACACTGTACATGTTTTATTTTTACAGAAAAATATTTGGATGCCACTTACCTCTGAGGCAGTTCTGGAAATTTTAAATATACTTCTTTCTTGGGAAAAAAGGAAAGAACATCAAAATGAATGATGAAACCTACAAAATGAATTTTCAGCTATTTCATGTAGACTGGTAGAAAACATAAAATTTCTTGTTCTATTTCACTCTACCCAGAGTTCTTATGATAGCAATCTGGAAAGGTTACATTTGCAGCATTACCTAACTGTAAGAAATATCTAGTTGTTACTTAGGACTGTAAACACAAACAGTCTTTCTTCCTGGTATGAGGAGGAACTATGATAATACAAGTTTAAAGTAACCCCATACAAATCCATGGAACTAATTCCAGCTGGAATGGTGAAACACAGCAGTTTAAAAATAACATTACTGAAGCAAGAGTTCATATTTAGTTGCAAATTTGCATTACTTCCTTTTTATCCTGACCTAAAGGTATTTTATTCTTCCTCCTGGTGAACCAAAACAACACTGGCTAGAAAGCTGATAAAAGGTTGTCACAAGCTTGCATACTACCCCTCTCTATGAATCTCATGTTTTAGTAAGGAAGATAACCATGATCAGAAGAACTCCCTACTAGATGTTGGAGAAGACTATGTATGGAAATCAGTGGTACAAAATTACTGTAAGTATTTTTAAAGCTGAGTATAAACAGATAAGCAATGTTTACTGCAATCAACTACAAAGTGAAACCAGCTGGAGAACAAAGCTCTCTGCTCTATACTATACAATTATAACATCACTTCAATCTTCTTGTGACCTAATTTTCTCAATTTTAGTGTGTGCATTATGTTTTCATGATACTAACATGAGGGAGATGCTGTCCTTGTGGGTATAGTCTGGTAGAAAGGATAGGCGTAAATGATGCTCTTCTAGGGCTAATTTGTAATACTTCCATCATTGTACTATTCTGTGTGAGTGTATGATGACTGTCAGTTCATTAGACTTTAAATCCGCTTATAAAAATTTGAGGTTGAGTTCTTTGTTGAAGAAACTTTAAGCCTTTCCTGGTCTAGTGATGTGTTTATTGTTTAAATTAAACCTTAATATTTTACTTGTGCTAGTATTTTATATGACAATATAATTTTACAAGGGCTTAATAGGAATAGGCTAAGCTTGCTCTATTGTCATGAAAAGGTTTTCTATCTCGTGTGCTTTCTGCTCTTATTCCAGTCCCTCTCACTGATTCTGAGATTTAGTGGCTCATACGTTCTCTTAGACATAGTCATCTATATACTATGCTGCTGTGACTATTTCATTATTCTGTTTCTTGACTTCATGCCCATGTCATCAATTCAGCAATTGGTTATTCAGTTTGTTAATGAGGGAAAAGTGCAGTGACCATTTAGTCAAATTACAGAATATAGAAAAGGTCAAGGTACTAGAGTACATTATTCTAATTCATGGAATATTGTACATAAGACGATATATTTTCCATTCCCCAATTCTTCATTTCATGGAAAAATTATTACAAGAACATAATACGGCATAAAATTAATCCACACTGAGAACAAAGCCTGCAATTAAAATGCTAAATGGCCTAACTTGAATCCTTTATTTTGACAATTACTGGAGTAAGAGTAAGGATTTCATCTTGTATCACATGCAATCATAATTTTATAGTTATCATTTGCCACATGATACTACATATATTTTAAATCTACAGCAAGATACAGGTGCCAAAGTTTCCCTTAACTTCTCCTACCCATAGGTAACTCAGTACAAATCAAAATTCTGCTGAGTTTCATCTAATCCTAGAGATGTGAAAAAATAGCAAAGTTTTTCATAAAGGAAAAGACAGAAATGAAGAATACAGCCAGGATTTTGTAGGCTTACAGTTTCTAAAATCACCCATGATAGTCAACATCATGATGACAGTCCTTGCTGAGCAACTATACAAATATTCACTGTAAAAACTGTTGTAAACCCACAAACTTCTTCCTGGAACAGAATTTAAAATTTCATCTCCATTCTTATGGACAGCAGTCACAGGACAGGGGAATTCTGGTCATTTGTTCTGGTTTGGTCTGAAAAATCTTCTTTTTTATGTTGTGCAAAATACAAAAGTCTTGAAAAAAGTTTTAGAAATACCTTTCCTCTTAGCTCAACCCCGGATAAGAGGGCACTTCTAGGAGATGACAGATACAATCGCACATGTAGAAGATAAATTAATTCCACTTCTTATCTTTCAGCAATTATTTTAACTGCTATATTTTCAGATAAAAGCAAAAGGGAAGGGGAGATTTTAAATAAAATAATTTTCTCTTTTCTTTTAGTCCTCATTCTCCCTTTCCTGGGTATTTTCTTTTTGTCAGAAAATGCTCAGGTAGGTAATTCAAGAGACTACACATCAATGAAGGTAAGAACATCCACCCAGAAGAGACAGAGTTTAAAAACACATTTTTAATTTCCTAGTGGATAGCATGTTATTTTACTTATAATTGCAAGGCTTGTGAGACAGTTTGTAACACCCTAAGGTTAACTTCACTTGGTACAGCTTTAAAGCTATGTCTAAGTGTGGAACTTCTAATTAGTATTTTTTCCATTATTTTTTCCTATATGTTAAACCTGCCTATCTATCTACTTGTTCCTTCTACTATCCAGAACAGTTATTAGTTTTATTCATACAAATATTAGACTCTCATGATGGTCATATGAATTCACACACGTCTGAAGCCTGTAATTTCCCTCTCTTCTGCTTTACTAAATGGACTTACTGATATTGTGATGAATTGAGCTATTGTACTGTGTCTCAGTTCTTTCTTGCTGTTAATTATACTCCATTCATTAATATGACAAATTGCAAAGTTTCCAATTTTGTTATTCTTTTCTTCAGTATTCTGGAAAATCATTTTAGTTTTAATCAATGAAAATTAGAGCCTCATAGTAGATAAAAAGTGAGAAGTTATAGTGAAATGACAGGTTGGATCAGGCCGAAATCCACATCTGACCTGTGCTCACAACACTTCAAATTATGAATCAAGCTGCTTTTAGTCAGTTAAGGGCTTGTTTTACATTCAACATTGTTTTACTTTCTCTGTCATAAGTAGAATAGGATTGCTTATGTGACCCATTAGTGTCTCTAAAATTCCATTTTACAGGCAAATAACAATTGCTTTGAGACTTTTAGCAGCTTTTCACCTGTTTCAATAGTTCTTTTTTGGTCAGTTATTTGGGAAAATAAGTATGTTTGGGTAAAAATAATATACAATTGCCATTTATTTAATATGGTTTTGAGGAAAAATTGGGAACACACTGTTTAATCTATATTTAAAGTTATTCACTGAGAAGGAAAGAACATGTATTTCAACATACAGTAAAAGATTCTGTCAGGCACATATACTACTTGAACAAAGCTGCACCTGAAAACCATTGCATTTTATTGTCATATCCACTATTACAGACTTGAAAATCTGAAGGACATAATTCAGATGTACTTTGGAATTTGTCAAAGGATACATATTTTCATTGACAGTTTTGGCTGTAGTTTTTTCAGTAGGGGATTTAGTAATGTTGAACTACAAAGGAGAAAAGGTTATGGAGACCTTTACAAAGAAAATAGATACAAATACAAGACCATTATTTCAATACTGGGAGAATTTGACTGAGAACTTTCAACATTTCTAAAATATTTTGCTTCTGTCTTTTTGACTTTCTGGTATACTTTCATTCTGTTTTTGTGGTGTTTTGCAAATTTTTTACGTAATCAATTTTTTGTCCTTTTTTTTCCTAAGGAAAATATGAATCATAACACAGAACATAGTCACTGAAACAATTTGGAAAGGAAGCTTGATGAATATGCATAAAATGTAGGTACTATCTAAATGTATTAATTAAAGAGCTGAAGGAGTGTAGAGGACATGATCTCAAATAAACCAGTAACATTTTAGAGCTGAAAATGTGACTTCTCTTACCTTTCCTGCTGTGAAGAAAAGGTTGATGATTCTCCGGAGATTCTGTGATAGTTCAAGACATGTCAATGACTCGTGTGTAAATATCTATTCCCCTGAAGCTAGCAAGGAAAACTCCACAGAATGTGCTTGATAATATAAATCTCATCATGAAGCGATATACATCTTGTAATTGCCACTTCAGGGGTGAAGGCCAGATTTCCTGGCAGGTGTGAATTGGCATATCTCTGCTGAAATCACAAAACTGCTGCGTTACATCACAGCCTGGACCTATTTCCTGAGCTATTTTTGTCATGCCCCTAAAATCAATTCCTTGAAGGCTAAGATGGTGAAGAAAGGAAATAACTCTCTCTTCTTGGGACATTGCCTACTTCATAGATTCTTGCCCTAAGACATTTGGGTTTTATTCTGTTATAAACGATGAAATGTAAAAATCTATGTAATGTGAAAAAGGTAGGGCAAAGGAAAGAGAAAAAATACAAAAATATTACAAGACTTGAAATCACAGTTTAGTGAATTTTCTTCTTTAGTTTGGACTATTTCAAATAATTTGCAAGTATGTTAATATAAAATAAAACCTATGAAGCAAAGGTCTGCTTTTCACTTTTTCTATATTTCGTAGTAGACTCAGAATTAGACTCACAGGATTCCACACAAAAGAAAACTTAAAGATTCCTGAATGACCAAACTTTTCTGAATAACCAGTTCTTTTTGCTTTGATATACTGTGGATATGTGTTTATAGATTGCCTTTTTATATTTAACAGCACAAATGACATAATATTTTCTCTCATGTCTGAAAAGATCTCAGCAACCCATTTAATTTTACATGTTTCCTGCCAAACTACTTAGTCCATCTCTCATCTAGATATCCTTTCTCTTCATTGTCAGTGATATGAACCAGAATGCCTATTTAGTGCACCTTATATACTCTAATAGCAGTCAGTTCATCCAGTCACAATTACATTACTTCAGGAAAAGACTTTAGTGTCACAGTCCTTTACGCAAGACATATTCACATTGGAAATGGTCTGTTTTTAACCAGCGAAAAATTAAATTTACTGGTAAGAACTGTGTACACTGAGAACAGATTACTTTGTGAGTCAGTCAAAGTAAAGGACTGGAAACCTGTGGACCTAAAATATGCACAGGATTTTCAGCCTCTTGGAGAGTGTATTTACACAACTTTTGAAGTTGAAAACTTCAGCCTTAGCCAGAAAGTGGGTCCAGCCTGAAGTAGGTCCAGCTGCTTTAAGGAGTATGTCTGCCTGGCACAGTGCAGAAATCCTGATCTACATGCTTTGCTTCTGTAGCGGCTTTATATGTCCAAGGTGTTGGCAGCAGAAGGGCTGCAGAACTGGCCTCTGTGTGAAGAGGCTGGGGCAGTGCCAACAGACCCGGAGGAGGAGGAGGAGGAGGAGGAGGAGGAGGAGGAAGAGGAGGAATCTCTGCTGCAGCCTATGGAGGATCTCATGCTGGAGCAGGAGAATATTTCATTAAAGAATTGGAGCCCATGGAGAGCCCACTCTGGAGCAGGGGAGAAATGTGTGTAGAAAGAGTCTGCAGAGAGAAGCCATAGCCCCCTCTACCCTCTATCCCCTCTATGCCTCTTGGGGCAGTGGGGAAAAGTCAGGAATATAAGTGTGAAGTTGCGCTTAAGGAAGTGGAGAGGAAAGGTGTTTTAACAGGTGTCTTCATTTTTCACCACCCAAATCTCTTTTAACTGCTAATAAATTAAATTATTTTTTCCCAAATTAGTCTATTTTGCCCATTGTGCTAATTTACAACAAATTTTCCTGTCTTATCTGAATCAATAAGTTTTCTATTCCTATTCACCTCTACCTCCTGTACCATCCTATCAAGGAGGAATGTGAGAAGCTGGATGGGCATGTGGAACTTAGCCAGAGCAAACCCAGCATGGATTTTCAGAAAGAAGCTAGTTTTGTGTATAACATACTTGATCTGTGATGGGTTGTGCTATATTCACCTGTGTTGACTTCTCTGCCCTTTTGCTTTCAGTATCTGTTGCAAGGATTTTTGGGGTATGCCTGCCAGGCATCGATTGCCACAGGCATAACTGACGTTCCAGTTTACTCACAGGTATCTCTGAGTTGCATGGACTTATTCTTCATAAAATCCTACGTGTGAAATCCAGTATATTTGAGCTGAGTTATTAATTTTTTTTTTTAGCTGTATGAGCATAGATCATATTAGAAGACGTCAGAAACTGACATGATGGTTGGGAATTTAACGGGGTATATTTGCTTCTTGATAGGCACATATATTTCCCATTAATGCTAATGGGAATTATATGTGTGCAGCAAGAGAACACACCACTTTGCATGTAAATTTCACATTTTATTTTATAGAGGGTATGTAACCCTATTATCACCAGTGCTGCCACAAAAATTTTTATCCCACTTCAGTGGGTTATAATCAAACATTAAAATGATCCAGCTGAATCTAATTTTATTTTACCTTTCCAACTCTTTTCTAATGAAAGGACTTTAATCCAAAGCATTTTCTGTGTCATGTGTGTGAATAAATAACCCTTTTCTTACAGTTAAGTTGTTTTTAAACTCAAGCTAATAAAACTACTTATTTCCATTTCCATCAGAATTACAAGTACAGTTAAAAGGCTTACACAATTTATATTTGAAACATTCTTCAGGAAGAGCGATTGGTAGAAGATCACATCCTTGACTTTTGAAGGTGTCTTCTAAAGCTGATAGAAAATGCCAGCTTTTATGAATCCTGTATTTGATCTAGAAAGTATGTAGGGTTGCCATACAGTGATTTTTCAAGTAGAGAATATGCAAGGCTGTACATTTTAAATAGCACAAAGACTCGTGTAAAGTCTTGTGACTCAGCTTAGGGTAGCATTGGGTATGATTCATAAGTTGTATTAAAATTAGCCATCTCTCCTATTTCTTCTCCCCTTATGATTTTCATCTCATACGTATGAATTTCTTTTTTTTTTCCATTACTAACCTGTCCAGTCATACCACAAGCTGCGGCCTTTTCCCTGACACATTTAAAAGGTGTCCCTACACATTTAGGAACATTCAATTTCAGGATTCTTGTCTGAAATTAATAGTAATTAAAAACATCAATGCACTTAGAAATAAAAATGTACTTTTAAAAAAAATTTGGAAGAGAAAGAATTCCTGAAAAGGAAAAATATTTTATCCAAACTACTTATAGGTAAAACTGGAAAATATTAATTCAACTGAAGTGCTTCGCCTTGCTGAAAGCATAAGTCTCATAAAATGAACTTTGGCATCATGAATTCCAGGATATCATATTCATAGCAAAGATCTAGCTGGAGATTTCTGGCATAGCTAAGATTTTCATTGTTATCAGGCTCCATTTTCACAGCAGAAAGCCTCTGGGGGATGCTTAAATGAAAACAAACTGAGTTTTCTCAATAAGACTTTGGTTCTTAAGTAAATTTCGTCCACCTGAAACTCAAATAGAAATCATGCTGAAGTAAAAAGCAATTAAAATTTATAATTTATTTCAACTGCTGGCAAGACTCAAGTTCTTTTATTTGCTAATCAAATAAGAGGCATTAAGAGGTAAGACGGGAGACAATAGCAATTTGAATAATACCTAGAGAAGATCCAAGATCCTTGCTACTTTACGAAAGTAAATTCTGTTTTTCTTCCTCTTGCCTTATACTGATTCTACATCTGAGTGCTAGATCAGATCCTTGGAAATCAATTTAGCTGGAATTATTCCAGGAGAGGGGCTGCTTTCATTACAGTATCAGTGCAAAATTACCATTCTTTAGGAAAAAGCCCTAAACTTCTCTCCTTTAAAAGTCTTTGTGTACTGAAGAATGTTGATACACAGAGTACAGCAACACAGGCTTCTACTAATATTGATAAGATCTTAAAAAATGTATAATCATTTTCATCACCCTCTTCATCATCAGTATAATTTAATTTTAGTGAGATTTTATTATAATTTATTTTAAATACTTTTTTATATTTGTATTTCTTCATTCTGAATTTTGAAAACAACATGTATAAAATTCACCAGGGAATTTTTCATCCTTAGAAGTTGCAATAGTACTTTAGTTCAAGAATTGCCATCACTGATCCCCCCAAAGCAACCTGCACACCTCTTATATGAGTAAAGTATATGAAGTATAAGGGTTACAAAGTTGGCTGGTATGACAAATCAAAATATGTCAGATTCTAAGCCCTCACATAAATACAAAGTGAGGAATGACAGCCTTTCTGGAAATATGTTAAACTGTAAAATTTTTAATGAGTATTCAATAGTAATAAATAATTCATTTTCTTTTAAAATAAAAAAGTAGAAAATGTGGAATTCTGTGATAAATTCTATTAGGTTTTGCAGATGTTCCTCTAGGCCTTTTTGCAAAAATCAGTCAATATCAAAAAACTCTGTACAAGCATAGACAAAACTCATGTTTCATGCAGCTAAACTTATGCACATATTTTGGAATAGTCTTGACTTTTGTTTCTATAAAGTACCATGACTTTCCATGCTAGAAAATACTTTAGAAACTTGACTCAAATTGCTGATCCCTGTATAGAAAAGAAAGGCATTGAACTGATTTCTAACAGATTCCTGTAAGCTGTATCTTCTGTCTTCTCTCAGAATCCTACTGTACAGTAAATTTCATGAAATTTTTCATGTGACATTTCTGATGGAGATTAGGATGTCTAACATTAATGGGTGATGCACCCAGCACTAGTGCTAGGAAGTTATTTTCAGGTAACTGAGGTTTAAAGTTACAGTCAATAAGGCTGGATATTTGAAAAATGGTGTGAAAAAGATTCCTCTGGAAAGACACAATGTTCCCACAGGGTTCAGCAAACTTTAGGAGTGCAGAGGAAAATGCCAAGTACATTGCAGTGGAAGAAAAAAAAAATGCATTTATTTCCTATTTTTTTCTGTAAGAAGCATTAAACATTTGCTATGTAAAACCATTCTTTCAGTTTTCACATAAAACAAAATTAATCCAAATTGTTATCAGCTTCAGACAAATTATTTACTTCATAAATGTGTTTTAAAGTTAGTCTGGAAAATTTTGGTCATATCACTCACTAACTCTGCTTTAGGTCATGGCTGTTCACAGGGTGGGGGTGGGGGAGGGGAC
>JANRGV010000084.1:36302319-36312662 GCA_024734035.1 Alethe castanea
GAACATTCACCTTCTCTCCTGTAATAGGGAAGAAAATAAGAGGCTAGATAAGGAGCTTTTAAAAGGAAGAATGAAAATTAGTATGCAGTAACAAAAAGTTAGAAAAAATTAGTTTCACATGACCAGCTAACAACTTTCTATTTTTTTTTATCATTTGGTAACAAATTAATTAAGAACAAAATTCTATTAACTTCCTTGAACAGAGATGGAAGGTTTATTTCAAAGTAAGCTGTTACTCATTTTTTTATGAAAGATGGTAGAATCAAGTCTGAGGACTTGATTCTGCCTTTGAAGAGTAGAGAATACCTATAGGATAATCATTGCATTAAGGAGTAGATCTGCCATTTTGACAGTGCTCTCTAACACAATTATTAAGCATCCAGTCAAAGCCCATTCTGCTCATCTTTCCATCTAGTGACAAAATGACATCTCTCCCTCTTTCACTTCCACTTTAGCATTACAGTAAACTGCCATGTGGCTTCAGACACTAAGATGTCAAACTACTGGGCTGTGAGTGAAGATGAATGCATGTCTCAGCAGAAGGGTCAGGCATAAGAGACGAATTAGAGATTGCTTTTCCTTTTCCTGGCAGCAGAATCTGCCCTCTGTTTTCACAAGGGACCTTAGAGACAGAATTTAGTCACACAAAACTAGAGAAATTTGGTAAACCAAGCCCATGGAGTACCATCTCACTTTTTGTCACGCTGAGGGTCACTGGTACAGGGCAAATTTAATGAACTCAGTAAGGAAGGCACATTCTGGTCTTTAATATCTATAGATGTTTTCTGTAGACATAGGAATCCATATGTAACGTGGACTGAACATGTTTTGAAGATCAGAATAACAGACAAATGGAACTCTTGTGAATTTATAACTCAATATGCTTGAACAAATTGCTATGACAAAATAATCTGTACCCTTGGTGAGGGGGTAGGGGTGGGAAGAAAATTGAGTACAAATTTTCCTAATTAGTGAAGCACCACATTTTTCACAAAACAATTTAGAGACTTAAGAGTAGATTTTGACACCTATCCTCTTATTTTGCAGTAAGGTGATGAATGGAGAAGACAGTAATTATGTATGTAGATTTTTTTCTTCTTAAAAAACATGGGGTTTGTCACTGATGCACCATTGTTACAGAGAACTTTCTACGTTTTGAACTTTTGTTATGGAAAAAAATTATTGAAAAAAGGAAATAAAAAGGGATACAAGAGGAGAATTTTGCCTTGCTTTTGTTAAGATGAGAGGTAATTTACATTTGGCTTAAGTCACAAAACTTTACTCAATTTAAAGAATGATTGAAGAACAGACATCTTTGTAAATGATCCCTGAGGTTCCCTCATCTGATGCTGTTTCATCCCTTGGAAGTCTTTGAGAGTATTTCCAATTGTGATTTGAAGTTGTGCCATCTATTTTACATAACTTTTTTTTTTTTCTCATTCAGTACTAGTGATGATGTTTAGATTTTAGAATAAATTCAGAGCAAATATTTAGGAGAACTTGAGAGACAGAATATAAATGCCTGACAGGAAATATTTAACTAGTTTTAGTTATCTATCTGTATTTCTTTCCCTTAATCTATGTGTATTTCTTTCCCTT
The DNA here is from genome assembly GCA_024734035.1 of Alethe castanea. Taxonomy (NCBI): domain Eukaryota; kingdom Metazoa; phylum Chordata; class Aves; order Passeriformes; family Muscicapidae; genus Alethe; species Alethe castanea. Next base: position 36,303,919 of record JANRGV010000084.1, read on the forward strand.
TGACAGCTCTGCCTTACAGATGCATTGACCTAATCAATTTCTAAACCTATGTTTAATATTTCAAAAGATGTGTGAATGTTTTTACGGTCTCCCTCACAAGTAAGTCTGCAGATAACCATTACTACTAAAAGCAAAATTCTATCTCTCAATATATTAAGTAAAATAATCACACAACATGACTGAAATGCAGGATTATTTTCTCTCTTGTATTTTGCCCATTTTAGTACATATTCTAACCTTGTGATTTAGTGTAGCAATTTAATAATTTTCCTTTATCTAGTTACATATGTGAAATATGCACTGCACTGATGATGATGATGAATTGACCAGATTTCCATATTGTCTTAATTGCTTGTAAATTGAATCTGTATATGTGAAGTGGGAAGATACATTGTTGTAACCAAGGGAACAAACTCTTTTTTTGCTGTACTGTGACAGCACTAGCAAGGTAAAAGACCACAATACTTCTGTCACAGAAAAGTATTTATGCTGATCAGTATAACTTCCACGTGCTGTCCTTTGCCCATTGTTTTTTGGGTTAAGTTATAACAACCGATTTTTAGAGTATTTTGCACATGGAAAAAACCCAAATTATTTAATGGATGCATTAGAAGTACATTGTTACATGATATTCTAGTTTTGAATAAATAATTATTTATATATTAAAATGGTATAACACTTGGTATTTCATTGGCTGTTGGCCAGGTATTAAACCACCAAATTTTGATATCTGGCCTCTATTACAAAAGATTCTGATTGGATAAAATCTCTGTGTCTTGAGGTACATGGACTTCGATAGTTAAATGTGGAGGAGGTGTAAATACTTAGTAGGATTTGAAGATTATTTTGTGTGTCATAACCCAAACTTCCATATTTTTTATGCTACTGAGCACTGACTTGTTTTATAAAAATGTTAGTGATGATTATCTAGACAACAAGATAGTGAATTATTTATAGCACCACGATATATGTGGGGGTTTTTTGTTGTTTAGGGTCGGGTTTCATTGGGTGGTTTGTTTTGTTTTGGGTTTTTTTGTTTGTTTGTTTGGGTTTCTTGTTGTTGTTTGGGTTTGGGTTTTTTTATGCTGGAGAAGAAAATGACATGTGGTTTTAATTCACAGGTTATGTGAGCTGGAAAGCTTTCTGGTTTGCCTGGAGTATACATTAAAATGTACCTATTTGGTGGTGAACAGGCAGAATACAGAATATTGGGTATACAGGACAGTTCCTTGGCCAGAGCCTGCAGCAGGCTTATAAATCTCTGTAAACAGACAGGCCACCAAGGATAGGCAGAGACCTGCACCTTATTCATATAGCTCATAAATATATACAGTAGAGATGGAAAACATGAGCTAGCATGAATAGCTAGAATAAAGACAAAGTTTTAGTGGAGTTTGAGAAGTTATCAAGGTCAACACACACATGGTTATAACTTGAACCTCAAGGGACTATGTAGGGACTATGTGGGAATAATACACAGATATAAGAAGATAACCCAGACTATGCAGCAGAATGAAACAGAAACTGGGAAAGACAAAAAGGATTTCAAAATAACTGATTTTCATTTAAAACATAACAAAACAAGAAATGGATGATATTGTGCTAGAAAATTAGTTCGATCATTTAAGGTCTAAACCTGGAATATGTCTCATTTGTTATGAACAGAAGAAGATATTTAAGCGAAGGAGTGAATTAAATATCATGAAGTAACAAAACAAAAAACATCCATGGTTTGTTTCAGCACTGGTTTCCAGTTCACCATCTAATTTATACAATGAAATTTAGAGTGGCGGGGTCATAGAAAGAGGTCTAAGTATTTTTTTCCTTCTTCTTTCCTTTTCCCCTCATGGGATTGTCCTTTTTGCTTATTATATATTCTTGATGTAAGAGATTTCTTCTGGGCAATTCCATTTTTTACTTGTGGTGTCAGAATGGACAAGATGTGCCTAGAAGAAATGGGCTCCACAGAAGTAAAATATGCAGCTAAGTATAATAGTATTGAAAAATAAATCAATAATTATAATTTCCACAGCATGTGAGATCAGCCAGGACAAGGAACATAGTCAGCTAGTTAACGTCCTCTTCAGTTCGTATCCCTCCACTACAGTGGGACTCCGGAATGGGATAACTCACATGCGATCACCTCGTATAGCCACTGGATGTCACTGATGATCCACACAAAATCAGCTTAACCCTTTAAGCATTATCTTGTAAGGCATGGAAGAGTCAGCAAAAAGGTCACTCACTCCCATGACCTTGGGGATGTGAATTGTCCATCACCAATATTTGCAATGACAGATAAGAAAATCTCAAAAGAAACAGAGATAAGATCAACTACAAGGCGCACCATGAGTTAAGATACTTCAAAGTACTATTTGAATGTGACATAATGGCTACTTATGACTCTTGAAAACGTGTTACCAAGCCTTCCTTATGTTCTAACACATAACATCCTAGGTGGGAGGACATCTTTTTTAGTATTGCACTGTGTTCTTTTCACAGTACATACAAGATGACTGGAAATTTGGTTTTCTTATTTAAATGTTTCAACAACTCTGGGATCTTTCTGAAAGGACTATGGGAATTCCTTCCCTTATCTGGGGATTCTAAATTGCGTTATCTGTTTGATGAGAAATAAATCATTTTCCAGCATGTTCCTGCTCTCTGAAAGATAAAATTCCCAATGGCAATCCATAGGAGAGTAGATAGTTACCTGCCATAGCAAGAAAAGTAGAGTAATGAGAACAATATTAAACACAAAGCATTTATATTCATCAACATATTTTTCTTATAATTGACAAATCCAGGATAGTGATGAGCCAGTTCTTTCTCTACTTTACTACTGAGTATATTAAGTGAAGAGCAGTGAGAAGTGTACCTGAACCTAGAAACAAGGTTCAAAAGAAGAGTTTTCAATGTTTTGGGGCCATAGCATTCTATCTGGATTTAAATGGCTTTTTTTTTTTTACCCTCGTGAAGATTTTCTTCAAGCAGAAGCTATCATCTTGAGAAATCCATGTATCAATTAACTAGCTTTTTTCCTCTAACATTTCAATTTAATACTTTGCTTGCTGCTTGATGTCCATGTATCCTTTTGTTCGAGGATGGTATGGAGATAGTGATCACAGCTTTTAAAGACACATTTACAGATAGGATAAGACACAGCAAAATGAGCTCTTTCACTGATACACTTTTAGATAGCTCATTAACGATATACAGTGAGACCAATTGAATCTTTAAAGCAAACGATTGTATATTCTCCAGTTAAAAGTCTATTTAGTTGCCCTGTTGAAGCTGAAAAATTATGTAAAATGTTGCAAGATTATAGTAATTGTCTGTGGAAGCAACTCAGAAGCAACCAGATAATGGTCTATGAACCAGAATCTTGGCTGGAAGGTGGATAAAAATTATTATTTTAGAAATGTTCTTTCTTTTCACATTGTGTTTCTCAGTCAGCTTCATCATCCTGTCTCTGACTTTAGACCTATGGAATAAGAAAAGCCAGCTTCCAACCTTGCTCCAGTATAGAGTGCAATAAGGAGCCCAAGAGGCATGTTTCAGCCCACATTGAAGTATTCTGGCCTTCATGGAGAAAACTTATTCTTCAAAATATATGATTCCAGAATATTAACATTATTTAACTAATAAAATAAATTAGTATGACTGATTATAAAATTAGCTCACCTTAAAAAAAAACAAAAACATCATCAGGATTCTTTGCAGCAGGTGCTTTTCCTGCAGTGCATTCTGCCACATAACAACATACAGAATAACAAGAAGTGAAACCTCCATTTATCTTGAGATGAATAATTTAATTATTTGTTCATGAGTGTAATAGTGTAGACTCATCTATTTTGAGAGGATTTGTTTTGTCAGGTCTTGTATCTAAACACCACTTTCCCATCTATTGCTGTAAAACCTGATGTAGTATGAGCGGGGCTTGACAATGATTGGACACATTCTTGCTTCAACAAGTCTCCTGTATTTGAGTTAGTTGCCTCAGCTGGCTCATTCATTTCTCTTCAGAGGAGAAATAAGGGCTCTCCTGGAGGAGATTCAGAGATTCATGATACCATGTCCCTCTATAAAGCACTGCAGCACAATAAGGGTGTTAAAAGAGTACTTGGGGCAGTCCTGGTGTTCACAATGTAAGTTTAACGCTGGATTTTGTTTTGGTGAGGTTTTGCTTCACACCTGCTCTAACCTTTGGTCCTGCTGACTGGGTGTCCATTAGTAACTGAAATACACAAAGTTTATTTTCTGTGGTACATCCCATTGCTTGACTTCCTTTAAGAGGAATTAAGTTCATGTGCTCAGAGGCAGCTCCGTGAAGGCTGCACACATGATGATGCACTCATAAACTGAACTAAAAAGTTAGTGGGGACCCACTGTAAGGGTACAATAAACCCTTAAAATTATTGCCCACTTAGTGCAGTTAATGTTTATGCCTTCTTATCTCTATTTTAATTTAACAAAAAAAATATTGCTACAGATATTCAGAATACACTAAAAAGGTATCTTCTGATATATATGCTTTCTTTTTTATTTGTTTTTATTTGTTTGTTTGTTTTTCAGATTCAGTAGCTGGATCCACAGGATCTCATTTACATCTTGACACTGACTCATTTAATGACAGCAGGTAGGAAATTTAGAAGAGCAGACAGTGGATATGAGAATTTGTTTTGTCTTCTGGGAAGCACTCCAAGAAGCAAATCCTTTTCCCCTGTAACCTGCTTTGTAGGCTTTGATGTTGCAAGATACAATCAAACCCATGACATTATATTGGAAAGCAAATAGGATTTTGAAAAACTGTGAAAAAGATCCCTGTACAGACCTAACGAAAAGCAAGAAAAAAAACCTTCTGAAAGGAAATAGAAGTTCTTCATAATTTTTTCTGAGAGAAAATGTTTGTAGATTAACTGCCAGTGTATGTATGTCAAGAAATTACTATACACACATGAAAAAGAACATGAATAGAGAGGATGAAACTACAGATATAGAATGAATGAGCACTTACAAACTGTGGTGACAGATTTATTAAACTGTGACCAGAGAAAGAAAAATGAGTACATTTAAAAACATCTGTGTGATTCTTTTCAGATGCTGTTTAATGCAGAATGGACAGTATACAAAACCAGAAAATGTAAATGTAGCAGGAAGTAGGACTTGGGAGTTTGCTATTCAGGGAGGCTTTATACAGACAGAGGCACTTGCTTTGTGCTCATTTGCCACCACCCTGTTTCAAACTACCAGAGAATATTCATGTACTCTTCCAGACTGAACCAAAATTATCTGAAAGTGTGTCCTGCACACCAGGATAGCCTGTGCAGTGGTGAGGTGAGGTCTTAGTCTTCTCAGACAGTAGAAGAGACTGGATTCAGTAGTGCCTGACTTCCCACACTAGCCACTGAACTGTCACATGTCAGGGAAGGACACTGCACTGTCACCACCTTGTTAGAAAGAATCACTTTCTCTAGTTTGGTACCTCCAACAGAAAATGAAAAGCTACCTAGCAAGGGCTTCAAATAAAGGAAGGAAGCTCCAGAGATGAACTGGATTTAGGATGTGCTCTTCCATCTAAGTTCCCTTCTTTTTAGCTTAGATGTCTCTACACACCTGTGTCAGTGGTTGTAGACATAATTTTGAGGGACCTAGCTCCCTCAATGCAACGTTCGGTGAACAGAATTCTCTAAACCAGTGAAGTGAGCTCTATTACTGATGGTCAGCTATCTTACCTGCTGTATAGGTTCACTCTATTACATTAAACGTAGAAAATAAGGACTAAATTGTAGTTTATTTGGAAAAGCTAATGCATTTTTCTGTCAGTTCAGCTTCTTGATTATATTCATGTTTGTTGCTTGTTGTTCAAAATGCAGCCTTTTATAGAATACTTAATTTTTCATGGGCTTTGAATCTAACATATTAAGAGGCAATAGATCAGAATTTGTAAAAGCTATCTGCTGTGATTTTTGTAGTAAAATTTCTAGTGACTTCACTTGTTGAAGAATTATCAGAACACTGAGACCCTTTTTAATACCTCACCCTGAGGGTGAAGCAAGACTCTGCAGTCTTTAATACTGAACAGTGGATTGTCTTGGGTTGTATTGGATTGTCCAGCATCAGAAATTTGAACCAACTCAGAATTGAACTTAGAATTGTTGTGACAGATGACTCAAAGGACATGAAACTCAGTGTTTGTCATTTTTATCCTTTTATATCAAGTTTATTGTTGCTGTGGGAAGGCAGAAGTCTTGTGATCCAACAAAAAGCCTACAAGTACGTGCCCAAGTGTTTTGAACTACGAGATGAAAATGTGAGTTTATACTCACACTGTTGACAGAGTGAGGGAGAAGTTTTTCTGTCATGTGACTGCAGCATTTTCTATCTAGTATTAGCTACCTGAGAGATGAACTGGCTACATCATTCAGCTGCTGTCTGTCTCTTTCAGGCTGTGCCAACATAATGTTTGTGAGGCAGATACAGGCTTTGACTGTGAGCTCTGTGTGGATCAAACGGGTGCCAGCTGTAACCTTGCAACTGTACAGATTCTGCTGGCCTGGTGTTGGTTGTGAACTATCAGATCCTGTTAGGAATTTATGTTGGTTTAGGCTCAGGCCCATGCGAACTGGCTGCATGTTTTCTGGCCAGATTGTAATATTGCAGAATGAGTTTATATTTGCTTGGAGGGGGAAAAAAAAGGGTAAGCTTGCATGCCACTGTAAAATACTGCCCAGATACACATTTAGACAAAATCCAAAATGTATTCAAAAATGTCTTTTTGTGAGTCATCTGTCTGAGAGAATGGCAAAACCCCAGAGCCCCAGAGCTCTGCCCTGTGTAAGTTTTGAGCATTGTCACCTGCTTGCACAAGTGATAAAATATATATATGTCCCTAAGCCTACTCAGGTGATCAAAAACTACTTTATCTATCTATTTGCATGCGACATTTTGCACTTGCACACAAAGGAAAACAGGGCTGAGTTCTCTTTGAAAGAGTAACTCTTTCTGGTTGCAAACGAGGGCTAAAATGAGTGCTAAAGTGAGTGTAAATCAATAGCCCTAGTATGTTAACTTATGAATGCAACAAAGGTAGCTTTCCTTGGTTTACAATCAGAACCCCAGGTATCTCTGTTGTAGGCTGCTGTATTCCCTGCTTATTCTGACTCTGTTCACAGCTCCACTATATGTACCCCTGACAGAGATCAACCTCCTAGTGACAGTGGCTCCCTTCTGCACAGTCCAAAGGCGAGTGCTTTATAGATGAGAAGCTAAGAGTGGAATACTGCGAAGAATGGTAGAACCAGAATTTCTCCTTCAAATGATGCTTACTAATTTGTTTAATCTTGAGTTCTTAAAGGTGTTTCAGGATGTTGGACTGTCCTGGGCTTACTGAAAGTCATGTGCCTTAGACAGTCTTTGGAAGTCCTAGCTGCAGCAAATATGTCGCTCTGTATTTGTATTTCAGTACAATAAAACTGTGGATGTAACTAGATAGTGAGATACTTTAAGTGTCTCCTTGCCTTGTGTCATTAATTGCACCCACTTATTGTCTCACTTTCTCGAATTTAAAACAATGTTTTCCAATAAGTTCTAGTAAAGGCATAATTTCCCTGTTCAAAAATAATCTCACCAGGGAAAGATGCATAGATCTTCTGAGCAGAGCATATCTCTAATGCTAGATTTCTTTCATCAGGTACTGCCAGTTATAAACAGAACCTACTGCTAGCTGGCATGTGATGCTAAGCTTTACACTTTTCTTAAATACACACCTCTGAACCTCTGATGTGCATTCTCACTAAATTTAGTGTGGGGCTCTTGACTTTGGAGAATTGGCATGTAGAAGCCATTGACTGTATAATCTTCTGAGTGATCTGTTGTCCCCTGAAGGAGGAAACAAGTGTAGATTTTCTGGGCTGTGAGTCCCAATTTCTCCATATAATTAAACTCATTAGGCTGAACTCTATGAATTTCCTCCATATCTCTTCATGTGTTTTTAACTGTGCCTAATATCACTATCCTGATCATAACTAAGGTTTCTGAAATTCTGCAATTAATAATGAAGAATCAATAATATCTCTGTTTATTGATCATAGCATACCTTCTTTTTCAAAACAAGTTTGTTGCTATCATGAAAAGCAGCATCTTAGAGGTGAAATCATTCCCTGCCATCCAGTAGACCTCTGTCTATATTCTTTTATCTCACTTCAAGCTATTGTTTTATCAATAACATCTTAGAAAGCAATTGTATCTCAGCACAGGGGTTTTTGGTGTTACTCTTGGGAAGTTTTCTGCATCCAACTATGTGTGGTGCACAGGTGCAAGGGACTCTTAGTAAGGACAAGCAGCTGAAAGACCAACAGCATTACAGAATGCATTTAAATTCACAACAGCACGGGGGCAAACCATTCAAAAGCCCAGGTATTTTAGGTTGTAGTTACAGACACCATATGATCAAACTTGATGAAATGCTGCAGAGAGATCCTCTAAAGTCTCCCATGGTGAGGGAATATAACTATAGGAACTGTTAAGCTTGGGATGCTTGTTCTTCAAGATTTGAGGTGCTTCTTTTCCTAAATGCAAGTTTCTAATAGTTTTGACAAGATTTAGAAAAATTTTCAAGAATACTCAAATTCTAGTATATATATTAGATTTATCCATATAGTAGTTTTAAAAATAAAGTACTCTGGGGAAAATTTCATAAAATATTAATGAAGAAAAAGGAGGTTAAATATTGAGAATATTAC
>JANRGV010000084.1:36332250-36344829 GCA_024734035.1 Alethe castanea
AAATTCAAACTTTAACACATTTTTTTCCTTACTTTTCCAGCTGCCATAGTTCCTTAGTAGATATTTTGTTTTCATGACAACATAACAGGCTAAGAGAGACATGGCTTACTGGTTTTTTCACACGTACTAATTTAAGGTCCCTGTGAAGTTTCTATTATCACCTCAAGAAAATTTTGCTGGGGAAAAGTTTCCAAATTATTTCTCAAAAGGTTCTTTAATACTAAGGCTTTGTAAGTTAGTCCCTTTTAGAAAACAACCTCTAATTTTTCATACAACAATGTTTAGGTATGATATATTTCTATAATTAAGTTCGGTTTTGATTTGTCTAAAATATAGTCTTCCTGTGAATTTATATTGATAAACCACTCCAGAATAATTGTGATATGATACACTTGTGCATTATGATATGTTTTTCTTTCATATTTTCCTGACTGAAAGAGACACGAAAGAATTAAAATTTAATTTCCTTTAATGGAAGAGAAACACTGTCTTTCTAGTTTTTTCTTTCAGTTTTATGGGTAATTTGTAAAATTTAGCAATCTGCAATGTGACTCCCAATAAATAGTATAAATTCCAAAGCTTGTCATGTTTAGGCCTGCAAAGAAGTACAGGTTTTTTCTTGAACTCCTAGATTCATCCTGAGAATATTTCTTGACCAAACTCAGGGTATCAAACTGGTTTTTATTTTAGTTCTTTCTCAAGATGAGTTTAAGCCATGTGTATATTACTAGTTTGGCTACTCCATCCTCTGGTTTTCAGTGAACTCTTAGATGAACACAATCTGGTCTTTTTGATTGATTTCAGTTGTGTTTCTGAAGTTGTTCCATCAACTCTTTTTGATCCCTTTATCTCTGTGGTGGTTTTACTCTTATTACCTGTAAAGACTAATCTGAGGATAGTAATGTCCTCTTTGGTACAGACCTATGCCAATAAATCACCTACTTTTCCTACAGACTTTTGATGCTCTTTGATTGCACTCTGGTGGTCTAAAAGATTCAGAGTCTGGCTTATGGGATTTGTTTGATATATTTGAAGAGTTTTTTATATGTTTGGTCTGTTTGTTCTTAAATCTTCCTAAGTTTTTTAAAACTCATGTGTCAAGCACTGTGTTTCAGAGACAGTATAAAAGAAGGGATGAAATATACAGGTAACATATTACCTAGTAATAAGGCAGGTCTTCTCCCCTCTTTTACATTTCAGTATTTACCTAAAGTTCTCTCTGTTTCCATTTTCTTTTATCTTAGCACCCCTAGGAACAGAGGTACATGCAGAACTATTTCAGATGACAGGAGAAATTGTTTTTTCCTCAGTACTAAGTAAATTGTTAAGAAAGAAGGAAAGTCTTACCAGAGAAAAACACTAAAATACTGACTTAGGTAAAACATGGAGTTCTGTGACAGGACAATGCCTCTTGTAGTGAAATTGCAATAGGAATGCCTGTAGATGAATATGGACTAGGTCTTTCCTAGGAAATGACTATGGACTAGTTCTTTTCTGGGAGAGACACAATATTCTATTCCAAATGCAATCTTTTCAGCTCAAATAAACACAGAAAATAAATAAAAAAAATAATCATTTGGAAGAAAAGCTCTCAAAACATCATCTGTAAATCTGTAAGGGTAGAAATGGAGTGAAAGGGTATGTTACTCTTTAATCACAGACTACAGTGAGGGGCTGCAGAGGCAGCATATTTGCTCTACATCCTTGCTTCCAAGATAGAGGGGAAGGGAACATTCTGGGTGAAGACAGAATAACAGTCGCTCCATGCTAGAGAAATTGAACCTGATGAGGAAAAGTGATTCCGAATCAAATCCCCTTCAGTGGGAAACCCTCATAGAAGCAAAAGCAAAAAAACACTTTGTCTAACATTTGTGCTAAAATATTAATTAGCTGGTATGTAATATTGAGTAAGGAAAGAAGCTTTTAATCATCATGTAAGTATTTTTATTCTCCTGCAAAAAAACCCCAAATAATATTTTACCTATTTGATTTTAAGAAAGGCAGAGAACTGAATGTCTCTATTTTAGTATAAACACCGAAGAGTAAACAGTGCAAGTCTGCATCATGTAGACAATACTCTTGTATTGCAGCTTTAAACCAGAGATTTTAGTTTGGAATTGATATAAAGGTGTCATTCACAAATATATGAGGAACAGAAAATATTTTAAACATAGAATATACGTAAATGTATGTGGTAAATGAGTCTCTGCAAAAAGGGAAAAAATTATTAGTAACACCTTCAAATGAATTGCAAACAGGTGAAGAATTTTGAACAAAATTACAAAAAACACCTTGAGGGCATGTGTTAAGAAATGAGAAGGAAAATAATAGCTAGAGAAGTTTAAAAAAAAACCACCAGCAAATCAAGGAATAAACAAACACAAACCCTCAAACCTGTAACATTGTCATGGCGCAGTAAAGAGGAAATAATGGTTTTATTCCATTGACCTGGAGAACCTCAGCTGAGGTAAATTACCTTGGCTCATTTTCAATGAAGCTATGACCATTTCTAAGAGATGGAGCTTGGTCTCACAGGCTTACAAAAATAATTTCTGGGAAAATGTGAATTTAAAAAAATACATTTCAATAATAAACCTTTATCTAATAACATCTTTGTTTCTGATGTTGCTCTCAGTTGCTGTTTTGTTAAATACTTAATGAAAAATATGGTAAAATGATTGCACATTTTTGTAAAAAATAATTGTTAACCATCAGGATGATCTAAATCCCCCATAAATACTTTGCTTTCCAAAATTTAGCAAATGTTCTGTTGCTTTTAACTCTTTCCACAGTTTATAAAATAGACAACTTCTTTCTCTGTTCTATGGACTAATAACTCACCCCCTCTTCATTTTGGTAATAATTTTTATCTCTACCTCCAGAAGCACTTTATCTCAAGTTGGCTTTCAGTAAATATTTGACTTTTGTTTAAAAAAAAAAAAAAAGAAGACGTCTGCAGATTTGATAAATTTTATTCCACTAATAGACACTGCAGTATTCAAAAAAAGTATCAGTGAAATACTCATCGTTATACCCCGACCAATTTTTTTCCCAATTTTGTTTAAACTTTATCTAAAAATATATGGGTGTTTTCAAAATCTCTGATCAGATTGAGTAACCATTACTATCACTTAAATCTCCAGATTTTGAACATCTTTCATTCCCTCATGCCAAATAGCTTTGTTATAAATTCAGTTTGTGTATATCTTGTGTGTGTTTTCACCAACGGGGGGGAATGGAATCTGTTATGTGCTTTATCTGACCCCAGCCACAAATAGTTGCATATTAAGAAACAGTGGTTGGGTTTTGTAGCTTTAGAAATATGCTTGACAGCAAGAGAAGCCTTGTCTTGGGGAATGAGATTAATATGTTATACTGTGTATTCTCAGCTCAGGTGTTGGCAAATGGAAATTTCTGGTCACCACTGCAGGTTTGCTCTGATTCACTTGAAATATGCTTTGAGGAAACTGAGGTATTATTGTTGTTATCGTTATTGTTATTATTATTATTATTATTATTACTTTGTGTCCAGATTTCTTGATGCCAGCATTTCATGTGTGGGGAGCAGTTCGACCTGTACCCTTCCAAGCAGGAGTTATTTGCCAGGCTATGTGTTATACTTTCTGTAATAATGCTATATTTCAGGAAATTGCTCAGTTGATGTATGTAGTCAAAATTAAATTAATTAGTGCAGTTTTGATGCATATGAAAGACAATCATGTAATTATTATATTGCATACACTTCTGCAAAAAAATAAAGCACATTTTTTTACAGTTGTAGATAAGGCATAATACATCTGTGATAATGGGAAATAATCTATATATTCCAGTGAAACAGATAACATTACAGTCATTTGGGTGAGAAGCCTTTTGTAAAGTGTACTGTTGCAGTGTCTTACAGAGAATATATAATTTTGGAATTACCAAGTGGTAATAAGTAGCCTTTCCTGTGAAATTTCACAGGAACAATACGTGAAATGAGTGCTCAAGACCCTATGTCTGCACCTGCTAGAGTACATTTTGTTCTCTAGTTTCTTAAGGAGTACCTGTGTTTAAAAAAACAATGGAAAAAATGGAAACCAAATAAATTATCAATAAACAGCAACATAATAAGAATTTCACTAAATCTAAATACTGCTTTCACACACTGTATGACTTTTCCTTAAAGTCAACCCAGAATACTGATCCAATTATTTTTTCTTTGTCCAGTTATCTTTTTTTTTTTCCACATAGAAGCATAGAGATATTTTTAAAGCCCATAACAATGATTTCTCAGACATATATTCATTCTGCACAAATTTGGGTCACAAATTTCAATGGAGATGCTGAAGTCATTTGGGATCCTAATGATGAGCAAGTATTCCCTTCTTAACCTTTCCAGATGCAAAAATTTTCTGTTTTGCAGATTACTGGCAAGAAATCATCTTCAGCAAAATAAACCCCAGGGACTCAACTACCACACTCAAAATAAATCATAATTACAAGTGTGCTTTGTTTTTCATAACTCTTCTACCTCAAGGATAAGGGGAACTTTTCTTTGTGTTTTAATGTAGCTGCAAACGGTGTATTGCATTTGTAGGTTTTTGTCTTGATGTAGGCTGGCTAAGCAGACAAATGTCAATTGTTTTGAGCAGTCTCATTTGGTGAAAAACTTTTTATACACATGCTTCTGGAAGAGGTACCCTTACCTTTTGCTTCTCAAAAGACATATTTTTTTTTTGTCAAAGCAAGCAGGAGATAAGAAGATAAAGAAAGAAAGGAGGGTTCTTATAAAATATTTGTACATCTCTAATTTGCTATTTAAGTAGAAAACAGATTGCCTAAACTGAATTGTTTCATATTTAGTGTTAAAGTGGAGTATTTGTTAGTGGTCCCCCTTCTAATGCAGGGCACAAAAGTTTCATTGTTTTATAACAACACAAGCCCACACAGACTGATAGAAACATCCCATTGTCTTCTATGAATCTTGGATCAGGTCCTAAGTAGATAGTTCTGCTGGCCCTGGAAAGATGGTTATTTTCACATGACTTGGTCTAACATTCTCTGAAAGAATGCACACAAATATATTGGAAAAACTCTTCCATTCTTGACTATCTCCTGAATAATATTGGAAATACAATCTATTACAAAAACTTCTTCATTGTCTGAGTATAAAAATTGAGTGAATAATCTAAAAAAGAATTATTGATTCAATGGTATTTGGTATTTGTTATGTTAAAAAATGCAGTTACAAAAATTGCTTTACGGGAAAAAATCAACATTTAGGAAGAATGTAAGTAATGAGAAAAAATTAGGTAAATTCAATAATCTACACATTAAAAGTGTCTTGAGAAGATGATCTTGTGTGATGTTTAGGTGAATTAGCTATGAAGATAGCATAAAAAAAAACCCCAAAACTATCAGGTCTATAGAGAAATCATAGATTTCAGGATTTTGGTGAACAAGTTAACAGTCTTGGTAATGTAAATAGCCATATCTACCTTTAAAATCTAAGACTTATGAAGACTTTTTTTCTATCAAAACATATAATATTCAAAATGAGACATTCAGTGGAGCACCTAGTGAAAAATATGAAAGAGCTTTCTAATTTCAAATTGATATATATAACTCTGATGACCCACAAGAATTGCGTCTTTTTATTCCCGTTTTGACTGACATAGGACTTGAACTTGTTTGTACTGGAGACTTAAATGTTTGTGCATTCCTAAGTTAGTAAGAAAGGCATGTTTTCTTTCCTCTCAATTGCAGCCAGATTTTGCACTATGAGGTTCATGAAATTTTTTGTTTATGAATGGCACGCCAGTGACACATTAAGGAGCAGCTGCTGAAGCAAGTGTCGATGTAATATACCCTACTGACTGTGGCAGAGCTGACAAAACAGTTCAGCCAGTAAATCCTGCAGAATCCAAGCATAAAAGAAAGACTATCCAATTTTCCCTTTTACTATTTTATCTTTTGAACAGTATGTGAGAGCAGAGTCTGTAACAGACTACCAGTGTGTTGCAGAGAACTCAGGACTTAAGAACTCAGCAGAAATCAAAACAAATACAAGAGCAATTAATAGAGCCATGGACAACAATGACACTGAGAAAATAGTTTACTTTTGTTTAATTGGATGTACTTTCAAGAATTGCACATGATGAGATCCATGTCTGCTAGTGATGTGGTAAAATCAAAAATCATCAGAAAGGACAAAATTTTTCATTCAATTAATTTAATGAATTTTCAAGGATGTTGCAAAAGACTAAAAATACAATCTATACTTCAAAGGGGATATTTAAGCAAAAGGACTCAAAAGGGATACCAGGCAAATGTATTTTTGTTTTATGGTTTTTTCCCAAGGATAATAACTGTCCATACATAATAACTTAACCAAAACTGACATTACCAATGTCTTTTAGTAACACAACTGGATAATAATGATATTACTAATAAGAATCCTTGAAATATATTCTGTATTTGAGTTTTACTTTTTATGAAGACAAGGCGTCTTAAAACTTCATGTGTAAAGGTGTGGGAGGCTGGGAGGACATATGTGTTACTATTCTTCCTAGAGTCAGTTTCATAAACTCAGGTTCCTTATGGTTTGCTCTACAATAATAAAAGTGATATATGAACCATCAAACACATTCAGAAGCTTGATTCTTGTAATCATCTTCATAGTCTAGATCCAGAAGTATTTCTATCACATATCCAGGGATAAAGAACCAACAAGTTCAAACATACACTGATCTTAACACAAAGAATCTACCATTTGATGATGTTTTACCTCCAGGATGAAGGCAAAACTTTAAATACCAGGGGCACTAGAAAATGCTTCCTACATGGACAGAAAAGGGATTTGGTTTCAGTCAATAAAAAATAACTACTATGTAACAACAAGGTAAAAATGAAAATGAAAGGTAAGCTTTATTGAAGGTAGATAAGAAAATCTTAATTACATGTGGCATTTGCCATCTAATGTAACCAATGTCTCAGGAGGAGAGGAGTGACAAAGTTGCACACAATTAGGCAATACCAATAAACTCAGAAAATTAATATTGTCATTTTCATATGCTCGTACTCTTACAGTGCTAACACAACTGTAAAAAAGAACAAACAAGTGTGTACAGACCAGCAAGCTTTCCAAGAATTATTATATATTTCCATAATAATTTTTTTATCCCCTTTTATCCTTTTGCACTATTACTTGCATTAGTTGTTTTAGAAGTCTTTCATCTTCTTCAGCTGTATTCATGTGTTGCTAACTTCAACAGTAAGACCCTTGATAATAATATCCTATGGTGACACAAACTTTTTTCTCCTAATGTCTCAGTCAATAAGAGGTTTCTGGCAACACAGCTCAGAGTGATTAATAGCACTCTATCTATAGAGGTTTCAACTGTTCATAACACTAATGTAATTGAGTACTCATAATGCCAGCTTTTGTGGTGTGATAGTAACCATCACAACAGGCATTTCATGACCTTTTTGAACCTTTGCTCATTTGAGAATGAAAGATTGCATGACAAACATATAGTCTCTTGAAAAGTATAATATGCACCTACAAACACATTCTTCTTATAAATAATTGAAATAAGTTGGAGCTGTTGCTTTTCTAAAAGAAAATATATGGTCAGAAAGTAAGAGGAAAATTTTTCCAAGCTGAATCCTGCTTATTCTTAGGATTGTATGGACAGAACTTCTTCATATACCAGGAAATACACATAATAGATTTGCATACTGGCAGTTTGAGACTATTCATCATTTAAACATTGTTTAAACATTCTTTAAATGTGAGAAGTCACTTAAAATGAGACTGAAATCTAAGGCCAAGCCAAATATGGATCTTTAAAACTTCAAAAGTGAATCTGAATTATCCATAGTGAAAAATTGGAAAGAAAAATGAAATTATTTACAAAGCATCTTTTCGTGACATTTTTAAATAAAGATTCTTGTCACTCCTGGAAAATTAGTTTACTAGAAACTTTGGGATATGATCCTCATGGTTTGAGCAAACTTTCAACAATAATTCAAAATTGTTCAAATTAAAAAGCTATTGTACCTTTCTTTAAGTTTTTAACAAGCTCTCAACATCAGCAGAGTTGTATTTATGTGCCATTTCACTCTGAACCATATCAGTTATATTCCTTGCTTCACGGTGAAAGATTACTTGTAATACAATCCACAGTGGGCAAAAGAATCATAAAGATCTCACATGAGAAAAGGAATGATTACTGAGGTGGGAAAAGGTACACAGAGACTTTTGATAACATGTTTTTGTACCTGAAGATCTTAATATGGGTGGTCCAGAAACTGCTGTATGTAACAGATACTGCTGTGCTATAACACTACCACATTATCTAAATTTGTAGCTTATAGATGGAGTATGAAAAGCTGAAGTACTTTTTAAATTGTACAGTCCTTTTGATGACCAGGGCTGTAAATTAAGTACCAAGATGTTTGACTCAATCTATTGCATGTCCATCCAACAGAGCCAAATAATTTCAGGGTTTGTTTTTTTTTTTCTCTACTTAATTCCAGTCAGTTAGATTATTTAATTAAGAATTCATTACACAATTTTAGATTTATTCTTAAGATTTTCTGACATTACTATATATTACTGAAGAGCATACGAAAACTGTGTCTTTTCATGGGCAGTTTTACCACAGTTAAAATAGTCTTTTATCACCAATGGTATGTGTCAGACTCTTCTTTTTGGGATTTTCCTTTGTTTTTGACATATAAGAATTATTATGGTTGTAATGATATTGCATATAAGAAGTATTAGCAGAAAACCTATTTTAAAATTATAATTAAAGCTTTTATGTGCATTACTTAAATTTACTGCTGGGTCTCAGAATGCTTAAAAAGTATTTCCTCTTCTCTGACACCTTTTATTATGTATACATCAAAAATATTTTACCTTTATCTTCTCTTCCACTTTAAGAAAGGCAGTATAATATCAATACAATAGTCAGATGATGCACAGTGACTGGTTTCCTAGGGCTCCCACAGCCAAATAGCAAATGTAATATAAATTTAAGACCATTTCACATCCTTGAAAATCCCTAAAGAAACATACCTGACAAACAAGCTTACCTTGTATGTGTGACAGTCTTACCTTTCCCCCTTCAAATGCACCCACAGCCAAGATTGAATTTAACTTAATGTGGATTGCATTTTAATTTTTTTTTTTTTTTACACAATCCAGAGAAATCATAAAGTCAGTTTTTTCATTTTTCTATTCTAACCTGCTCTGGGTGCTATACTAGGGAATTAACGCTTCAAAAAATCTCAAGGGATAATTTCTTCTTTCTTCATAAAAAGACACCACCTTCACACTCTGTTGCTGTCAGGTCTTGTGGGATTTTGTGTGCCTTACCACTAGCAAACTCTATGTAATATGTGATTAGGATGCAATAGTAAGAAATAAGCTGTGTTTCAGATTGATATGTCCCTATTTATTGTTCCCTGCCTTTCACTTCATGCCAATATTTGTCACTGTCTTATGGTACATACCCACATGCCCTCTCATTTCCTTTATTGTGCATATGGTGTGAAGCAGCTATCCTTTTTATTTAATGCAAGTTATTCTTAAATGTGTTACATATTCCACAAGTGATTCATTTATATTAAAATGGGTAATGTGCTGTGGGTAAACAGGGATTTTGTTCAGCATTTACCAAAACATTCTCATATATATATATATACACACTGTATATATATGTGTGTGTATATATATATATATATGTGTGTGTGTGTGTGTGTGCATATACATATATATACCATATATACGAGTGCATTTCAAAGCTTCTCTTTCTAGTTTTCAATGCAAATAATGTTTCGTTTACAAGAGACTTTAAAATGCTGAAACATTTGTTTTGGTTGCCTACATGAAACATATTTGTGTAGCAGCCTGCTCATGCTAGAAAGCAGATCATAGATAATACTAAGTGCAACTAGCTCTAATTGGCAAACTTGGCAGGTTGATCAGGAAGGCTAAAAACTAAGTGTGCAATGGAAATGACCTTCTTCTATAAGTTGACACCACAACACTCTGCTGAGCTAGTGCAGAGAAATCTGTTGACCCTATCCCTTTTCTGTGGGAGATTTTTTCCTCTAAGGCTGTCAATCCAATCTTTTTCAGTAACACTAAAGTTACTAATAAATAAGTGTAGCAAAAGACACAATGAAATGTCCACATTCCTAGAATTACTCAGAAGGTAAGATTCTAAGTATATATACCTAAAATGGATATGATAAAATGCTGAGGTATGGTAATATATTGGAATTATCATGTATCTTCACTGAACCTTTAGTGGGTAAAGTCTGTCCTGTGAGTTATATTTGGGAAGGGAGAGATGGAGATAAGAGATCTTTTTCTTCAGAATTTTGTGTCATTTTTGTGGGGGAACTTCAGAGTATACTGAATTGTAAAATAACAAACCAGTATCTTGATACTGCTAAGCCTACACAAGCCTTTTAAAAGCTCCTTTGGTGTGAAATATACTACATTAATATTGTATTACTCCACCTTACCAGGAAAAAGAGAGCTTCTTTTTGCCTCACCAAAGTCCTGTGTCTGCAGCAGCCCTTTCTTATTTATGGCACAGATATATTTCAGTGGAAAACTTTCATGGCTGTGTACATTATGTCTAAGTAACCATGTTTGTGTCTTGTATTTTAGCACACAGAACGGAAGCTGATATTTTTATTGGCATTTGGTTTGCAGATTCAGTTGTCCTTGAGTACTTCCAGATCAGTCTTTCTAGCCTGTTATCTTATATTTATTCAATGGCTTTGTAGTACCTCTGGTGAAAAGATGTAAATACTTTTGTATTCCAAAATATCATAATACTTCATCTGTTCTTCTTTACTCTCCATAGGCATTATTAGCCCTAGAATTGCTGTGCTTTTTTGTTTGGGAAATCACCCTGGGAAGGCAATCTCTTCAGGTGAGTGACAGGCCTTTATCACCTTCTCCACCCCCTACCATTTTTCTGGCTGCTTAAGGGACTCCAGAATTTCTGCTTCAATGGTTGGCAAATATCTCTGCAGCACTTGTTTAGAGAAGAAATGCAGGTGAATTTTGAAGATGTGGATCCAATGATTTTACTGTCTGAATACATTAATGATGTGGTTTTTTGCACCCGTGAATGAAAAGAGAAAAAAAAGAAATTAAAAATCTTTGCTTTGTGGAAAACAGACCCCGAATCTAAGGAAACATCATGCTCAAATTGTGAAGATTCAGGCCATGTTCCTCTCAAAGATAATCAGAAAAAATTCTTTTCCATCATAAAAGAAAAAGATGGATGCCAAAACCATCAGCCAATGTGGTGTTTGTAGTCCTTTGACCAGCCATTTCTCTTTAAAGTTTATTGATTATACACTCACTTTTATCCAGGAAAATGGTTTGGTTTTTGATTTCAGTTTTGGTTTTATTTTTTTTTCCTAGTGAATGCAAGTGAGCAATTTTAGTTCATGATTTGGTAATTTATTTGATCAGATTTATACACATACTCTAAGTATTTTGAAGGTCTTTACTTGGGCCTGTGGTTTATGCTATTTTCTATTATTTTTAATTTACATAATATTTACTGCTAATGATTTGTAGAGCAGAACAACAAAAACTACCTTACCTCTGTATAAATTGCAATTCTGTTAGACTACAACAGGTAGGAGTCTGCTCCATGAATTTAATGTCAAACAGTATAACATAGATTATTCCTTGGGCTTAAAGTGCTATGATTTTTAGAAGAGTAGGATTTTTCTGCACTAAGCCTCCCTATTCCTGTCTTGCATTTCCTGTATAATTCCTTGAGTTTCACTGAGTATTGTAGTCCAGGTAGATTTTGGGTCATCGAATTAAAAGCTACAAGGAAAGATTATTTAGCAGAATTTGCCATTTTAACCATTACAAATCAATATTTGTCCACATATATTATAATATCATCATATTTGAAACATGTACAAAAAGTAATCTATACACAAACTGCATTTTCTGGATTGCAAAGTTAGAAGTGTTGCACAAAACCAAAGAGCAAGCCAAGCCATATTCCAAGATATTTATACAGCCTTTCCCTGTTCTCAAAATCCTTTGGCATATAGTTTTACAGGAAGCATTTTGGTTACACTTTAAAGGAGCTGTGTCTGTCCATGGGAAATATACAATATTGGAACTATTGTCTCATCTGTGAAGATGACATTTGGGATTTTATTTGCCTCAAGGCATCTGTTGGCCTTTTACAACATTTCCTTTTTATTGGTGTCCCTAATCGAATATAAGTGCATATTGAAAAGAAAGTTTTATTATATCAACATTGCCTCCTTTATTTAGAGTAGTTAATTTATATATCTAATCTGTCAGTCTCTCATCTTTTTTCTGCTCTGCAGAGTCTCTTGTTTTGAATTTCTGTATCTCTTGCTGGCCATAAAAATCTTCTTTGCACATCCTGGTGATCATCATGCGAAACTTTCTGATAGGCAATTAGTGATCAAAACTGCGATTAGCATTTAAGTGTTGTAAGGTTATTGAGAAAGAAAGAAAGAAAGAAAGAAAGAAAGAAAGAAAGAAAGAAAGAAAGAAAGAAAGAAAGA
>JANRGV010000084.1:36344929-36362309 GCA_024734035.1 Alethe castanea
GAAAGAAAGAAAGAAAGAAAGAAAGAAAGAAAGAAAGAAAGAAAGAAAGAAAGAAAGAAAGAAAGAAAGAAAAAGAAGAGACATCAGATTATAAAATGTAGGTGAAAACAAAAAAGAATCTTTAAATTTAAAAAATTATAATCTAATATAATTATATATTAAGTAGATGTAATTAAATATAACACAATCATATGATTAAATATTATTATGTATTTAAATTATATTGAATTATATTTCTGTTATATTATTAGTATATATTTATCATAGATTTGTATATATGTATTGTGGACATCCATGCTCCTCAGGCTGTTGGTGCTGCTGGTGTCCATGTGAGTGCTCTGTCTGGGATCTGTGTGGCTGGGCGAATACAAATGTGATGTACATAGGATCTGTGTGTTTGTGCCTGCTGGGAGCACACCCCCACTGCTGGTTGGACTGGGATCATAGAGATGCTGCAGCTTCTCACCTCTGGAGCCGTTGAGTGTGCACTGTGGTACATTTTCCTCTCTCTGTGTTAAGATGAAGAAGGTGATACCAATAAGGACAGCAAAAAAATAAATGTTGTAGAATATATGTTTCTACCTTTGTGCTTAGTTCAGGAACTGGGATCCCAGCAGTCACTCTGATGTGTGTTTCAAACAAACTGGTCCAAAATCCTTTGAGTTTAGGAAGAAGTATGATGAAGTCCATGCTCTTCTTTCACTGCTATGAACACCAGTGAAAGATATCTTGATTAAAGATACCCCAGGCACATCTGTGAGGCAACTAGACAACTGCTTTTGAAGCAATAACCTAACTGTAGTAGCCTAAGGTATGTAAGCAAAGCAAGTTTTTCAAGAAGGAATGGATTTATTGGATGTTGCTGGAATATGTAAGCAAGCCTTTGGACATATTTTGCTCCCTTGTCAAGCTGCAGCTTAGCAAATTTATTCAGGTTAATGCTTCTTGGTCAAACAGATTGAGCAATGAGATAGGGTACCTTTGGGCAGCATCTATGCTGTCAGAGAGCTCAAATCTCTTGGCTATCTCCCACCTTCCTGCTACCTGCCTAGCTCTGCAGTAGCACTTGCTGTACTAAGTAATTAAAGCTTTGTGAAGGACTTGAGACTGTTGTCTTGAGGGATCTCTGAGGGCTCAGAATTCAGAGGTCTTGTTAGCATGTGTTTACATACCCAGAGGTCTGTTCTGTGTTTACATACCCAGCTCTTTACTGTTGGACTGCTGTTTTTTTAGTATGAGGCCAAAAAGTGGAACATACTTCCAGAAAGTACTACAAGAATCATTTCATGTTGTATATGTGAATGTGATTGTGAATGTTACAGGACTAAATAGCTCACTGGAGGCTTTTATTTATATATTAAAAAACTTATTTTTCCCAAGCCTAGCTGAACTTTAAGGAGTAGATTGTAACTTGCCATTAAATTTCTCAATATTTAAGGAAGACTTTCAACTGCTTTCTCCAAATACTACTAATAATAAATACTAATAATACAAATACTACTACTACTACTAATTACCAGTTTTGGCACAAAAAATTCTAAAAGGTTAAACATCCTCATTATTTTTAAAACACGTTTTAATTTACTTCTCATCATTGACACTTTACTTTGGACTGATCAAACCAGTTTTTAGACAACTGTTAAGTGCTAAACTGTTGATCATAAAGTACCATGATGAAGGTTGATTAGTGTGTAAATCCAGTGCCAAATTACCTCTAAATTTGAAAAGATTTTTATATATTGAAAAAGGTTTTGTTCTACCAAATACACTAGTATTTACAGAAGGGTTAGTCTGATATATTAAGAATCCCTTCCTTTTCTTTTCAAAGCTCAGAAGTCATACTTGACTGTTTGCCTGCTTGCCTATCAAAAATGTGTATTATAAAATTAAAACTTTTTCTGTTTGTCCTCCTGCCTATTTTCAGTAGTTAGTTTGTAGGTTTTGCTGGGAAGAAATTCAATTAGTAGTATTTAAAATAAATCTGATACTTATTTTCCTGAGTGGTTGTGGTTTGTTTTTGTTTGGTTTTTTTTGTCTGTTTGTTTTTGTTTAGTTGTTGCTTGTTTGTTTGTTTGTTTTTTCCCCTTTTTACTCACAAATTAAAAGAATACTGATTGGTGCATTTTTGGGAATGTGGATATAAGGGATATAGAATTTGAATGCTTTTTCGTTTTCTCATGCTTAGATTATACTGCATACTAAACAAAAAAGCATGGCTTTAGAGGCAAAGCATACTGCGAACTTTGAGTGCACTGTTAGCTGACACCAGTGAATTAATTAATTGAGAGGGTAGCAGTGTGATAAATGGGGTATGAGTAGCAACTCCAACAGGATTTGATCTGCAAAGAACTCTATCCTGTCTAATCAGAAGAGGAAGCTATCGGTCAGTTTTGAATATGCTAGGAGACATGCAGTATTACACAATGATAAAAGAGCCTTCAGTCTCATGAAATCATGACAGAGTCATCTAAACTTTCCATTATATACTTATATAGTTATTGTCCCATTATACAGTCAGCTGAACTTCCATTAGCAAGTCACTCCTATCCCATAGCAAGATTTAAAATTGTAAAGGAAGTCTGGTAAACCTGAAGCCTTGTAATCCATCTGTGGATTGATGATGTGAATATTGTTCTTCGATCTTGTCTTTGTGTGTGTTTCCAGAACTCAGCCAGGTAATCCGATCTTTATGTTAGAAAGAAGGGAATTCAGTAAAATGAATAAACCAGAGACATTATCACTTCTCCAGATAGTTACATCTTTATAAGGCCCCTCCAGACTACAAAGGTGTATCAAATTTTGCTACATGAAACATAAACAACTGATTTAAATACTGTTATCAGAATTCTATTGATAAAAATACATACATGAATGTGAATTGTGTTAAAATAATCTGTTCTATGTTCTTGCAGAATATTTTAAGGATTAATGCAACTGGCAGCAATCAAATATTCCCTGAATACCTAAACAGATTGTAAGTATTTGCAAGGTGTTGTATTGCAGTATGTCCTAGGAGCACAGTAATGTTCTCATGGAATTTTGATAAAGGTTATGCTATTGTTCTTCCAAATTCTTTATGTATCTATGTTAAGGAAATTCTAAGAGACTCAAGCTTAACATCTACCTTTTCTGCTTTGATTGAAATTTCCTACTGAATTTGATCTTTTGCATTTCTAAGAGAATCATGATGGTCATTAATAACTTCACATTTTTTTCAAAACTGTCACCACACAGAGAGGTTAATTACCCTCTGTGAAAATGAAAAGGTATAAAAAGAACAAGGCTGCCAACAAGGCTGAATCTAAAAAAAGACTGACAGGACACTTTTGTTAAAACTTCACAACTCCACAATATATGATCTATAAAATTTTAATGTTCATACATATACTTTAGATAATGACTTAAATGCAATCCAGTGAAGACTCTTTAGGATGTGCATATCAGATGCTCAGCAGAATATCGGAGGCTGAAAATTAATGACACTGACTGGATTGAAAAACAGATGAGAAGGACAGGTGAAGGTAAGTTTTATTTTCATCTTGCCTGACTTTGTCTTTAAACATTTAATCTTTGTCTTTTAACATTTAATGTTTTGACTGGCTTCATGGAGAGGGAGGCAAAAGATAGCATCCTTCAAATCTGAAAGAGTAAACCAAGTTAGCTCTGGTCTACTATTATATTGACAGCTCTCAAATCCTGGACCACTCTATATGTCCCATCAGATTTCCAAATCAGCAATATGGGAGTTTTGAAATCAGATTTGCATTCTCTTAACAGGTCCCATTGCAAATTTTTTCTATTACCTGCTGGATTCCTTCCCTATCTTCTTTCCTTAAGGAATATTGTTTTATTCTTACTGATTGTTGTCCCTCTTTAAGCTTTATCTCTACCGGTGATGCACTTTCAGCTCTTCCTGGCTTATCAGTGGCCCACACTCCAGGGTTCACTTGGGCTATGATGTCTTCACTGATTTCTCCTTCTAAAGGAACATCAACTAAAAGTAAACTCATTATTTGAATGTATTCTTGAGTGTCTACCTTCAGAGAAATTTCCCCTTTTTCAAATCTGATTATCACATTTAATTGTTCAAGTAGATCCCTTCCCAGGAGTGTGTGTGGTGAATTAGGCATAGCTAAGAATTTGTGTATACATATTTGTTTTCCCAATTTATATTTTTGTGATTACAAAAATAAGCTTTTCCTGTTTGGCCAGTGGCTCCTTTAACCATAAAGTAATTCTCTTCCACAGGTGTTAGAGCTTTGTTTAAGACTGAATATATTACCCTGTATCAACTTGAAATTTCACTTCTTTTTGCTTCTCCCCATCTCCTAGCTTCATTATAACCAGTGGTTATAAAGATTTATTATCAGGTTGGTTTCTACTTTTTGTTTTTCAATATTGTTAATTATCCTGTTCTTAATTCTCTAGCCTTGTGTCATTCATATTTTTCTGCCTTTTTTTTCTCTATTTACAGGATCTCTTGGTCATCAGAGTTCCTCTATTTTCTGGGTCAGCATCTCCAATAAAAATTACAAATAACATCATCCCAGTTTATGCTTTAAAGAAATCTATTGATCTTGCTACAGCTAAACAATTTTCCTAACATTATAACCATATACCAGATTCTCCTTACTGGATGTTGTGATTTAGGAGTGGCACCTGCTAATTCAGTGCTCTCTTCCCCTCACTGGCTCACTCACTACCCTTCCTGCTCTGGTGGGAGATACAGAAGGCAGAGATTGCACTTTGAGATAGAAACAATTTACTGGCCAAAACTGGAGACAGGACTTGGTTCACATCTTGTTGAATTCCTTTGTTAAGCAGTACCTTCTTGAATTGCAGCTAACTGAATCATGTACATACTATAAATATGTTTAAAATGTCTAGGCAGCAAAAGGCTTTCAATCAGTCAATTTAATTCTATGAATTTTCTAAAAAAGATGGCACTTAACAAACATAATTGAATCCTTTTTTAAATATATTTGAGCTTACATGTAGCTTTCAAACAACACATTACAAATTCCTTCACTAATGTTAAAACTGTAGGGTTTATATTATTTTCAGCCCTAGGAGTTAGAGGTTTTGGTTGAAGTTTTGACTATATTGTAATTAATATCAGAATTTCCAGTAATGTCACTAGGAACAGATTTTTACCCTTATTCTTATTTATTTCAGAAGAAAAATGCATTTTTCCTATTATATTAAGAAGAAAGAACTGTTATTTAAAATACTGTATCCTTGGAAGCTCATGAAGGAGGAATAGGTTAACGCATACATAACATAACTGTGGCTCTGCCCGTTTTTTTCAGTTTTAAGTTTATTGATTTGAAGTATGCAAGGCCAGAAGGCATCATTGCATCAGCTAGTCTGTTTTATTGTATATCACAGGCTATTACATTTCAGACAACCTCCACTGAAGCTGATAATCTGTATTTGGATATGGATCATTGGCTAATACTTGTCTTCCAGGAAATATAATCTTCACTAAAAGACACCAGAAGACAGAGAATCTATCACTTTGTTGCTTGTTACCAAGGTTAATTTTACTATTAAAATATATTGTGCTTTACTTCTAATTTCAATTTTTCTGACTTCAGCATTGATTCTTGTTATGCCTTTCTGTTCTGGGCAAAGAAGCCCTATAATAGTTACATTTTTTCCCATGAAAAATGGTAACATCCCTCTTTTCTGCAGGTATTCAGTGTCATCTGCAGTTATGATGAATGTATATCTGCCAAAATCATACCAAAATACTGCTGTATAAAACTGCTTTTCTTTGTTTTTTCAGCAGACTGTTGGTTCACAGTGGATTTCTGAAAAGCCTGTAACTATTTTTTATGTCTTTTAAGTTATGTTAACTTGTAATAGGCCCATGATGAGAAAGACATACTCCAGTCTCTTCCCCTCTCCCCCCAAGCTTTGACATATTAACTCCTCATTCTCCAATCCCAGTGTGGTGTTTTGAGCTGTTCTTACAGAATCCTATAAAATTCCCTTACAGAGAGAGCAGAAGAATGATTTCTAGGTAAGAACATAACTTGA
Source organism: Alethe castanea (assembly GCA_024734035.1). Lineage (NCBI taxonomy): Eukaryota > Metazoa > Chordata > Aves > Passeriformes > Muscicapidae > Alethe > Alethe castanea. The sequence goes on from JANRGV010000084.1 coordinate 36,350,972, forward strand.
TTTTTAAGTGAATGTGGTATATTATTAAAGTCTCTAGAGCCAGTAATGTTAGCACCTTGAAATAACCCATATAAATAATGAATCAAAGAAGGGATGTACAAGCTCTTTCAGCTGGTACTTACATAGAAATAAACTAGTGAGGGTTTTTACCTGAAAGCCTGATTATATTGGTTTTAGAGGTGGGAAACTATGTTCCACAGCAGAACACCTTCAACACTTTCAACACATCTGTCCTATAGAGGACAGATGCACCAGTCTGAAGCAAAAGAAGTCATCTGTAGTTATTAACTACTCATACATAACATTTGTTATGATTTTCTCAATATGTTCCATTTTACATTATTTTTATTTTATACAGTTGTGTAATTGTTGAGTTTTATTTTTATAATAGTATAGTTTCTAGTACCTTTCCTGTCCTTTCTCACATTTTAGAATAATAAGCTGACCCTTTCTAACACTTTCTTGAAATTCTGTTTAGTCCGATTCCCAAGAAGAGAACTTCTAACAAAGACATCTTGTTTCTCACCACAATTTGAAAGATATAACAAGATATAGGACAAAGAATTCCTTGGACCAGCTCCAAAGGGCTGACCAAGGGCTTGTTGCTGGGGCAACTGGTCTCTTATTGGATGTACCTGCTAGATATACTAATTAATTTACCCTATAAAATTGCAGAAATCTTATATCGTGTGTGTGCATAACAGTATTTGTGCATCCAGCTTTAAGGGTTTATCTGAAACAACAGGGTAATGAATTCTGAAAGTTAATTGTTGGCTAAAGGTTTGCACAACAGAGCCTCAGATATTGTAGGTACTCCAGGTGTTAAAAGTCCAGAAACAGTAGCAGAAATAATTATCAGTTATTAATTATTCTTTTATAATAACTTCACTCGAAAACTGAATTTACCTAGTTTTTATAGATCCAATCAAAAATGTCTTGGAGGAAGAAAAAATGATAAATACGGAGAAAAAAAATTCTTTTCAATAGATGCTATATAATTCTATTGATTCAAAATAGGTGAAATACAGTAGACAAAGTTATCAAACATTGTGAAACAGTTTAACAAATACTGTTCTGCATAGTCAATCTATAAGAGTCAAAATTTGACATTGTGCCACTCTGCTGACGAGGCTGTATACAGTTTTTCTCTATCTGCCAATGTTTTTTCCAGTCACTTTGCCCACATTCAATTCAAGTATCATTGCCTCAATTCCAAGTGCAGTGGTAATAATTTTTAAATTACAACGTATGAAGACAGAGCCTTCTTGCATGTAATAACTTTCTGAAGATGTGTCCTAACATTTTTTCACCCACTGCTGCATAAAACATGTTTTATGAAGAATTCCCAATATTTTTCAGGCTAAAGCATATGAGATTTTTTTTTAATTTTTCAATTTATTTTCTCTTCTTGATTCCATTATGTGAGTGTGATAACGGAATCAATTGCTCATATTGGAGAAGTCTTGCTGAAAAAATTGTTTATGCCTTAAGTGATAGTACAGCAAACAGGTGGAGAGTCAGCTTTTGGTGACAGCCCAGGTCTGCATGAGCCTTAAACAAACATTCTTTGAATTTCATTAGGAAAAAGGTGACTCAAAGAAATTGGAAGGGATCTACCTTACATGTTCAGCATCACATTCTAAAGTTTAGAGGTACTGTAGTATCCCCTTTTTTCTAACTTGTACTTCTAGTACTGTAGAAGGATGTTTCTGATATTAGGTCTCTTTTCAATTCCGCTTGTGTTGCCTTCTGTCACTGTCACTGTTCTGTCTGCTGCCCTATTAACTGCACAGTTGGGCCTCTGATTGGAAGGGAGAGTTTTATTTGAATTCTTCACATGAGATCTCCTTTCACATCTTCAGTTTTAACACCTAAAATAAAAACAAACATTACAAATTAATTTGCTGGGGAAATATATGCTGCAGAAGAGACAAATAAATTAAAATATTCAAAACTAGTATTTCTCATTTTGATATAAAATAACAGAAATGCTTAATCTGCCCATCATGAACACAATATGGCTCATTGACCTCAAAACAGTTTTCAAAAATAAGAACAATTTTCAGTAGGATGCACCATATCTGAAATCTGATGAATGACATGTACTACCATGAAAAGTAAACTTAGCATGATTGTGGCAATTTTTTGAGAGCCAGGGCTAAATTAAGAGGTGTTCAAATGACTAAATGAATGGAGAGTGTAGAGATACAGAAGAACTTGATAATTTCTTTCCAGTAATTATTTGTTACTAACTGAATATTTTCCAACAAACCTCATTAATCAAAGGTAATGTAGTGTCCCACAGTAAGCACAATGGTCAGTAAGTTCAAAGCTGCAGTACGGCTATATTTGCACTTTACAAAACTGCCCATTTCTCTTTTCATCCAGTAGTCAGGCAAAGTCAGGCACTGAATGTGCTCAGAAGGACAATATTTTTCTTTGATATTGGACTTCAGCATGCACACTGCTCCTTGGCAGATTTCTTTATTCAAAAATGTTTGTAGTTCAGAGTTGTTTGCTCTTATAACCTCACCTTTTTAGACCTCTTTATTGCTTTCCTTTTTTTCACCCCAGTTTTCATTTTCTGAGAGCTATTTCATCTTTTCTATCACTCATTTCAGTGGAGTATTCTAGCAACTGAAAGTAACATAAGTTTAGACCTTAAAATAATTTGAAAAACTTAGTACTCTGTCTCAGCAATCACTGACTACAAGATGAAAAAACAAATTCTAAAGTACACTAAATGTTATTCTCCAGTACAGAGTGCAGAAATCATAAAAAGTGGTAACATTGAAATGATATTGCTGATAAACTGTAATGTTTTATTCTAGATTAGTTGAAAATGGATCAACCTTATATTCCTAGCGAACATGTTCTAAAACAAAGTATTCTGTTAGATATTTTTAAAATCATAAATAAAATGCTATTTAAAATAGCTATACTATTTTTTCACCATGTAGTATTTTAGAAAATTTGTGCTAAACCACTGCAATGAGAGTTTCCTAAGGAGATTACAATTCACATCTATGTATTCACATACAACTCCTACACTTCAAAGAATGCTCCAAATGCTGAGTTTTGTGACTGCAAGACTAGGAACTTGCAGATCAGAGGCAATCAGAGTAGGTTGATTTGTTTATCTCTATTTTTAACCTATAATGCTTTTACTTATACTGAAATGACAACTGTCATGAGTTTGTTTCACTTTAAATTACTTCCTTTAAAAGTGTGTTATTTTTAAATATTTTATTTTTTATGTATGTTTGTTTTTTATTTGGTGTTGCATAATATAACTGTTGTCTGTTTTTGTGAGATTTCTATAAAACATCACAATATCTTATGCAGTGCATGATACAGTTAAGTAATACAGTGTTTTAAATTCTGCTTAATTTTCAACTTTCTGATAAGTTGAAAGAGATTTTAATTATGTTTTATAAGATACAGAAATAAAACAATAAAATATGACCTTCTGTGTGACAATCAGAGAAAAATGGAGCTATGAGAACATATGGCAAAGTTCTTACTTTAGAATTTTTTTCTCTCTTATTTATTTTCTAGTAAAGGCTTCTGAAAGGAAGCTCATACCTGAACAGCAAGGATTTTCAAGGATCTGTACATTGGTAAAGAAAGGTAAATAGAATTTTTGTGTACTTTTGCCACAACTTTGAACCTTTTGCATTTGAGACCAAATTCTTAACAATGTAGGTTCAGAAAAGCTGTTGTGAAACATGACATAATTTCTAATTTCCTGCAAAAATATTCTGGACTGGTACATAAACTACTTGAAACAGCCATGCCTCCAGTCAGTACCTGAAGAGATTATCTTATTTTCTAGAGCAGAACTCCCATTTGTGCTCTAATGAAACAATCTGACATTCCATGAACAGAACGTATCTTAACCTAGAAAAACAGATATTTCAATTAAGGTAGCATTGAAGATGTAGAGGATTACATAAAAGCCAATTACACATTTAAACTATTTATTATGCCATTTAGGTGTGCTACTAAATACTGTCTATTATTATTACTAAGCACATAAAATATGGAACTGATAAATATGCTAAAGAATGCAAAAATATTAAAGAAATTACAAAATAAAGTATAATATAGAATAAAAAACTTCTTGACCTGAGCTTTTTATGCAGACTTTAATTTAGAAAATACTAGTAACTCAAATTTTATCTAAAACTGCATAATTTCACATACACTGACATTGTGATTGGAACAAAATTTTGCAATTAAACTATTCTGACAAACAGATTTCAGTAGCTCTAAATATGATTTAATCACCATTTTTCTCCTTCAATCTGTTATACTTACTTATAGCTTTGTGATTTAAATTGAATTGTAAACTTTTCATTTAAGATATTGTGCCTACTGGTCTTGTGTAAAGCAATCCTGAAATTCCCTCCTAAATGGTGTCCCTGGCAAGGCTGTGTCATGCTTATATTGATAATATTAACTTTGCAAAATGCATGCCTTTTATAACTGGAATCTGTAACATTGTGATTGAAATTATCTTAACAAAGGCTGAAATTAAAGAACATTGCTCACTCACGGGGGTGGGGGGGGGAACATACTTGTTCTATGTGGCAGTGTCTCATTCAGACTGGAATTTTCTTTCTGTCTGAGAATTTGCATGATAAAAGCAAATGATGAATGGACATGGGAATGAAATGTTTGGGAGAGGAGCCTGTGACAGTTCCTTTGAAGCTTTAAGAGTTTATAATGTAAATAACTGTTTAGGGGATTATTAACATTCACATATTTTACCCCAAAGGCTTCTGGTAAGGTCAACTTTTAAGCAGCTGAAGTATGCAGAAAGAATTGTAAAATGTGTGTGAACATGTTCAAAGACTTTAAAGGGTCTGTGCTGCAGAATGTTTTCATTTGACTTTTAATATGATATTATATATGCCAAATTAGTGTATATAATATGTCATCATCAGATATATATATAATATAGGCCTTGAGAGTTTTGGAAGTCAAGGAATGCTAGCAGTTTTTTTATATGAAGACTATTTGTTCCAGAATATCATCAAAAGGACAGACAAGACTAAGAAAAAGAGTTTTCAAATGAGCTTTAACAAACAGGAGACTAATTTATTATGACTGCAATGAAGGTTACTTATTTCTCAGAAGTATAGCTTCATACAGCTGTTATCTAAGTAATCTGCTTCTTTATATGTCCAAATGCATTTGATATCCTGAAGCACATATTTTAAATTCACAAGCTGTGGAAAATGACCAATGCAATTCTAATTTCCAGCTAAATTATTGACTATTAACAATTATTACTATGACATAAGGGTTTCAATACATATAATAACTCTGTGAGACTTACTGGCTCTTTAAATTCATTGAACATACTGTTGAAAAGTTGAAAAAAGCCTTGTTTTTCTCATTCAAATAAAAATAAATTATGTAAAAATCTAAGCATAAAACCAATTATACTCACTTTTTCTATTGCGTATACCAATGTTGACCTGAATTATCATTTTGCAGAAAATAAGTCAATCTATTAAAAATGTTTTTGCACATGTACTGAATTCCAGGTTTCTCTGTTACACTGTATCACTGAAATTCAATGAATGATGATGTAACCATTGCTTGTATGAACTGCTATAATTTCAACCTGAATTTTGACTACTTAACAAGCATAAATGTCGACCTCAGCTAATGAACTTTGTAATATAATATCCATTCATATATTACTGATATACAGTATGCTGAAGCTACAAAAGCTGTCAAAAGCTGCTTGTCATTTCTAATCAACATTTGCTATTTCCCCTAGACATCTAATTCAATTACAACTGTCAAGAATAAATCAAGAATAACTTCTGCAAACTGAATATTCCTTTGTTTCACTCACTGTGCCTTGAGGAATTTTTATCTCCCTTTTGTCTATATTTCAACAATTTACTTCATAAGGAAGAATTGACAAAGGGCATAGCAGGAAAGGGAAAGAAAAATGTTGGATAGCACTCATTCTTGAGATAAGTTAGTTGAAAAAGCTGAATTATTCATACACCAATAAAGTCACACCTGGGGAAGTGCAAAGTTGCTTATCACAAGGAGAAAGAAGGAAATAATCCAATCTGTTTACTAACATGTATAATGCAGCCATTCGCTTAATTCTGCAAACATTTTCTTATCAAATTGCTTCTTAGAAAATGAGAAATAAATTGCTTGACTGTATTTATACATTGCTTATATAGCAATTTTCCTTTAGTATTTGTCAAATACTCCAAATAGCCATAAATTCACTCTGTCTGCCCTGGTTATGCAGTGAAACAACAGCACTGCAGTAATGCCAAAGTCATATGGTTCCTCAGAGTTTTAAATAATAAGGTTAGAAATATAAGTTGGCATTTTTGTTCTAATCTGCTGGATAGCCTCATCCAATTAAAATGCAAACATGGAGATATGAAGAAAATTCTGAATTTGAAATGCCAAAATTATAATATGAAAAAAATCCTATTGACATATAATAAGAAAAGACAGTTTTCATTATCTAAAAAAAGTAACCTCGCCAGGAAGCTGAAATTAGAAATTAATCTTGAACTGCTGCTTCAAAGACTCTGCTACATTACTCAGAAACTTTTATTTGAAAATTTAAATATATAAATAACTATAACTCTTGTACATATACATCAATAAAGTAAAAAGGCCACAGTCAAGAAGCACAATTTTTTTTCCACCAAAACCACCTTTGTCTTGGGTACTGGGAAAATGTGCAATAGAGGAAACACCTTGGGTTCAAAGGACAGAATATCAATCATATATGTTACTAAGAATTATTCATTCAAGGAGTTGATAATTACATAGAAATTGTTATAATGGCTCCATAGAAATACTTATAAATAAACTTATATAAATATTAATGTAAGATAAGAAAAATGAGTGTTTTCTCTGTTTCAAAAGTGATTGAAATGCTTTTAAATGAAGGAAGAATGCAGCAGAAAAGGAGAACCTCTCTCCAGAAAAGGAGAACTTGGATGATTGAGAGCTTAATTCTAGTTTTCATTGCTCTACACTTCAAGACACAGATTTCTAAAACCTGAGGCAGAGATGGCTTAGAGCATCCTGGATGGCACTGGACATGTGTTGAAACAATTGCTTACGTAGCTAAAACCCTAGTACACTGAGTGTTCAGTATGTGTTTTCTAGGGCCTTGGGATCATGGTTTTCCTGTGAATACCATGTCTGACCTGTGTGGATGGCTTGAGTAATTTGAAGGCTCTTAGACAGCATTGACATCTGCCTGTTGGGCTGTTTTGGGTAGTACACAGCTGTATATTTAGCACAGAGGCAGAAAACTACATGTATGGACTTAAATATACTGTCTTAATCAGAAACCGAATCCATACACTACATAGGTTTTATTTAAATACATATTTAAATATAATCTATATCTAATATTCTCTATATAAATACACATATTTTTATTGGCATTAAAGCTAGAAAAGTGACTTTGTAAACTTTTCAATAAAATTATTTTCAGAGTTCATCCAGTAAAATTATCTTCAGAGTTCATCCTTGAATAATTTTCATAGTACTGAAGGAAAGACCTGAATAGGCAGAAAAAAGGAGAGCATTTTTGAAAAGTATGCTGCTACAGCTCAGAATCAAGAATTAACTAATGAATTTAGTCTATTAACTTGGAAATATATTTAATTGACATAGACCATCAAATTGCTCTGTTAAAGAGGGTGACTGACTCTTTAACTGCTAATTTACAGAACTTGGTGGGAAAACCTCTGCTTTGAAAGAGGAATTCAGTGCAGCTTTCAAATACTGCATATAGCTCAAAGATTAAACTAAAATATTAAATGAAACAAGAAAAAAAATCCCTTATTAAAAAAATGCTAGATTTGGAACAAGGAAAAATGCTAAGTTTTATTTTCATGTGACCATACAATCACAGAATGGTTAAGGTAGGGAGGGGACTCCCAGAGGGCATCTTGCCCAACCTCTTGATCAAGAAGGGGCATTTAGAGCCTGAAACCTTATATAGACAGCTATTATGTATATCTCCAAATATGGAGACTGCAAAACATGCAGCTAAATTATTAATTAAGATGTCTCTGTTAAAAATGGAAGAATACAAATCAGAAGCTAGAAATTTGAAAAGAAATTAGAACTACACATGGAGAAATCTAGCCAATATAATGTTAAAAAGAAGTTGCTTTTGTGTGTGTTAGAGACAATAATAACTATAATTGTACATTTTTATCCATTATTAATCACATTTATATTTTTCTGTTCTTATGAAAACATCAGATGTTGTATTTAGATTGCTTGAAAAAAGGTACAGTCTTTCCTCCTTGATTATTGGATTAATGTTGCACAGCCTGTGCTAAAGTTTAATGGATTTTAATCAGAGAGTTTACTTAATTTGCTGCCACATATCTGACCAATGAATATTCTGCACTATTAACATTGATTTTCTGTAAGTTTTGGAACACTGGGGCACTTCTCGAGAGACTGAAAGAAAGATGATATTGTGATAACATTCAAGAAAGGTGAGTTGGGTGACTTGGATGATGCTAGGCCTGTCAGTCTGACATTGATCTCAGACAAAGTAATGGAAAGAGGCTGAGAGAACACTTGATTAATAAAGAAATAAAGGAGGTAAAATAATTAATGCCAGTCAAAATGGGTTTATGGAAAATAAATCTCATCAAACTGGCGTGATAACTTTTTCAACACAACAATTTTTGTTAACAATTAAAATGGGATTGATGAAATACACCCATTGCACAAGCTTTTTTCTTGTCATTATACCACACACTGTCTAATAAAAAATGAAGGCAAAAAATCAGTCTCACATACAATAAATAAATGTAAAACTGTCTAGGTAGAAAGTTTCAACTGAGGGTTGAACAATTTTTAGTTGTTAAGTTTCTAGCAGGACCCTATCAGCTTTGATATTTTTTGCTGTTGTTTGTTAGCTATGTCTGGTAGGGAAGCATTACTCCTCATTGAGCATGCTAATAGAAATATGGTTGAAGTAGTTGAATGAGACCAGTTGCTGATACTGTGAAGTCTGATTTTCAATAAGCTTTAGTCTTCCCAATGAAAAATTTAACTACCTCTAAACATACAGTAAAAATATACAAAAGAAAATTTATGCTTTATTTGCAGCAGGGTAGACACTATCATGTAAAGCAGAGATCTGAGAAATACTTGGAGTAATTTGAATAATTATCTGGGAATGTACATTGACTGTTATGCTGCAACTCCTAGGAATAATGTAACCTGACAATTCATAAATAAAATTATTGTGATCTAATGTTTCTGGAAAATCTGCAGACTTTTTTATCTTAGATTGCTCTAATTTTATGTTAGTAACACCAAGTTTCGGAGTTCTTATCAAACGTCTTAAATGGAACAGGTAAAAGAACAGCAGAAATAGTTTGTTACCAACTAGGTTTTATAATTAAAGGGGACAGTTGATCGGCAAGAGAAGTTTCTTCTGTCTATCAGAAAAATTATGTAATAGTGTCAGATGGCTTGTAGTTGAAGCTAGATATATTCAAATTATAAATAAAAAAATTTAAGAGTAGCATGAGATATTTTACTAAAGTGATAAGCATTTGTTATTCTTAAATGCAGGTTGGTTCTCCCATGCTGCTCTAACTCAAGCAGGAATTAATTTGAAGTCTTATGTTGCACAAAAAAAATATGTTGGATGATTAAATGGACTTTTATGGCTGCAGTCCATGAACCTATAGCAACAGGGAGAGCTGACTTCTTTGCTGTACTTGCCAATAAAATGAATTAAGTCTGATCTATATAGAAAATGTTCACTAGCAGAATAATAATTGGATGGTATGTGATTTTTTGACTAAATAATTACACTAGTAAAATCTCTAGTGTAAATTCACCTATACACAGGGCAGCTTAGTCTGTTTTTTTTTTAACTAAATTAACATGCTGATTTACATAAGAATTACTGGATATTCATAGAGACTTTAAGCTTAAAATAAAAGAACTTTTACAGCTATGCTGTGCTTAAAATTTATAACAAATACTGGACTGACTGATAAGATATCTTGACCCAGGTAATATTTTGAGTAAGAGGAAAAATGTGTTTTGACAACTTTATAAGAAAATGTTCTTCAACAGCTTGTTCCTTATACCCTAACTATTCGGTATATCATCACAGGGAAAGGAGTAAATGGAATAAAGTTCATTTCTTAATATACTGTACTTGGGTGTCAATGTTTCTGCAGCAGGTGTGGCTGCAGGCATGACTTCTGAGGGAAGCTGCCAGAAGCTTCCCCCATGTCCAACAGTGCCAATGCCAGCTGACTCTCAGACTGACACTGCTGACCAAGGCCAAGTCAGTCAGAGAGGACAGTAGCACCTCTGGGATAACATGCTTAAGAAAAAGAAAGTTATTGCCCAGGAGTAATTGCAGACAGAAAAGAGAGGAGTGAGCAAAGGTGAGCACTTTTCATTGAGGGCTTTAACCACACAGGTGAATCAAGTTTTCACTTACTCTTTTGAAATTTAATAAATTACATCCCATGGTGTAATCCCAGGGATAGCTGGATGAGAAAGAGCTTTGACCTTTGCTCATAAAACTAATTATTAAAATGCTTGTTCATGAAACAGATGATAGAATTTGTAAGATGAACAAGTAAAAAAATCATATATCTAGTATACCCCAGAACATTATCCACATCATGAAATCCAGTCTACATATACATGCACACACTTAAATAACTTCATAAGCACCCATAGATACATGAGGAAAAGAGGGGATTGGGAAATTCTCATTTACATTTATCCATCTAGCAGTGAAGAAATAAAAGAAATAATGATTTAGCTTTGAGATGAGAATGAGAGCAAATCTGGAATTCATCAACACTTTGGATGATACAAAAAACCAGACACAGTTCTTTCCTTTCCTTCAGATAAATTGTCAAAGAGCATTAGGTAAAAGGTGTTTTTAGCACAAGCGAAGAAAGAAACTTAAAAAGGGATACACAATTCAAACTGCTAGTTAACAGAAAAAGATTTGAGACATCTTATTCCAGGAATACAGGGTAATGTCAATGCTATTCTGAGATATTCAGCTTTGGTCATTCAATGAATACACATTTTAAACGTCCACTCTAAAATGTTTACTCTCACTTGTAGAATTGATTATTATGCAAGTTAACTGCCTGCCTTGGTACAATATTATTTTTTATTTGTCAATGGGCAACATGTTTCTGTTTGGGTATATTTCATTGTCTGGATTTTTAAATAATGGACTGTTTTGCATGTTTGGGGCAGAGGGTTGACAGTTTAGGTAAATTATACTATTTTGATTCAAAAATTCTTC
>JANRGV010000084.1:36373288-36440177 GCA_024734035.1 Alethe castanea
ATCGGCAAAAGCAGGTTTAATATAAAAGCGAAAGCACAACAGTTTCTTGGCAAGGTTCACCAGCTCCTGGGAGCAGAGAGTGTTTCTGATTAGGTCAAGAGCAGCTCAGTCCATAGTGTAGCCTGGGGGGATGGGGGGAAGTGGGGACAATGCACCAACTCAATGTATCCCATGACTAAACTCACCCTCTCAAAGAAGTAACAAAGTTATTTACATAACTTGATGAAAAATGTTCAATTTATATTTGGAACATAAATAAAACCTGCTCCCAGGAGCTGGTGCAATCTAACAAACTCCTGTTTTTTTAGCAAACAGCCTTGAAAATTTATACTTTTGTAGAAGGTTATGGTCCCAAATTGTAGACAGGATGGAAAATTACTATGACTAAAGCCCACTCTCTTGCAGCCTGTCTTGGTTCGACTTGGGTTTGCCAATTTTAATATATTTAATTTCTTTTAGAGATAGGATTTAGTAGCAAAGACAAGGCAGGCCAAAAACTTAAACAGGTATATAGATGGAATTTATTAATAACACATGAAAAAAAAAATTCAGAATAAGATTTCCAGATCATTCCCTCCTCGCCCTCCCTCACCTTCTACATTTCTCAACAGCAACATACAAAGAACACTTCAGTCAGTTTTCCACTTAAATAATTATTTCAGTTTACTCTAGAGAGAAAAGTTCCTTTTTTGATTTAGGCATAGGGAGTGTCTTTGCTTTCACAATTTGGGTCTGCCCGGGGAAAAATGTGCAAATTGTGGGACTTCCTCCCATTTTTACAGTCTTTTCAGAGCTGTGTTATGGATTATGCCACATACATGGGGGTATTACTTTTAAGGGCAAGCTGTTTAAAGACAAAATTCTCTTCATAGCTTTTTCCATGAAATGTCTCTGTCCATATTTCCAGTCTCTAAAACAGAGAACCCCATTCCCTCAGGGCCAAAGATCTTTTTTCTTCAAGCACTTTAATCCCTCCAAGTAGTTTTTCAGAGTTCAAAGGAATTTCAGTGTAGTCCAGTCCCCCCATAGCCCACAAAAAAAGGTTTTCAGCTACTTATCAATGGCATCTCTTCAATCTCTTCCCATCTGGAAACCTGGCTTTCATTTCGCTGACTTCAGTATACTCCTTGCTTTATTCTTCTTATTCAGGGGAGCTCAGGAGATCTGCTGTTTTATTCAGGCATTAGAAGCGTTAAAACTGCAACTTAGAAGGTGAAAGAGCTGGGCCAGGCCATGCTGGACAAAACGTGCCAGAGCTTCTCGGGCCGCAAGGGCCACGCGGAGAAGGCTGGACGAAACCGCAAAGCTCAGCTGCAGCTCCCCACGCCGTGCGGTCAGCCGGGGGCCTCTCCCCCTCCCGGCTGCTTTTAAAAAAACAGCGGCAGAAGCCCCGGCCGAGCCGTGGCTACACTGAGGGCGGAACCAGGACCCCAGCAAAAGCCTCTTCCCCCGGCTACCAGGGCCCCCAGCTGAAAACAGGGGGAGGAGAGGGGGCCTCGGTGGCTCCCCCACCCCTGCCCGGCCAGGCCGCATGGGGAGGGGGGGGCCAGCCCGGCCGGCCAAGCCGGGGCGGGGTCGGGCCGAGCCAGCTGTTACCTCGCTCTTCGATGGAAGTGAAAAGAAACAGATTAACTCAACCAATGTAATTTATGAAAGCGAAATAACTCTTCAGTTGGCTACCCGGGCTGCCAACTACCAAATCAGCCCTCTGATTATCCCCGCAGCTCACAGATGAAGCTCTACAGGGAAAACAGCCCTCCTCTGTTTCCGTGCCCGTGCTGCTCCTCTCAGACCCCTCTCAGGTGATCTCCCTCCTTGCAAAACCAGTACAGGTCCCTGGGGCTTTTCCCTCCCCAGCTGCAGGACCCTGCAGTTGCCTTTGCTGAATTTCAGCTGGCTTCTCTCTGCCCGTCTCTCCAGCCTCTTGAGGTCTCTCTGAAGGGCTGCACAGCACTCTGGGTTATTTGCCACTCCTACCAGCTTTGTGTCATCAGTCAGCTTGCTGAGGAGGCCTCTGCCCCTTCATGAAATCATTGATGAACAAGCTAAGCAGTAGTGAACCCAGTACTGACAAACTATTGTTTGTCAGTATTCTTCTTACCTAAATTTCTGTAAGATTCTTCCCCTCAACATTGAGTTTCTTTGACAGAACTCACAAACCCTTTATCTTTAGAAGACACCTTCTAAATGCTGAAGCACTATTTGAAAGAATGCAGTGTCTTGAATATTTTTTAATTCAGATTTATTTTCTAGCGCTAAAACCAACATAATTAATAAATACCATTCAATAATATAAAATTTATGCAGCTAGAATATAGAAATTATAACTATATCCCATCCAATTTCAGGAAAACCCTTCTTGCTACTTTTATGGATTTAGGTAGTGTAAGATATTCCTGATGTCTTTGGGGCATTGTTTAATATCAGGAGATATGAATTTCCAAGGGCATCCAGTTTTAAAGAATTTCTCTTACTTGTCTTTCAAGGCCCATGTAGAAGTCTGTTCTATGAACACATTAGTTTGTCCAACAGAAAAAATGTCTTTGGTACATAAATTTATCTTTTTTTGCAGCCATCTTTGCCTTAGGAAGCCCCAAGGCCATGCAATTCAAATAATATCTGAGAGCATTGCTTTGGTTCCTTAAGTTTCAGTTGACAAGGTGCCCTTGGTGCAAAAAAGCTTAGGGCATCAGACTAACACAGTTTTAGAAAACTGTCTGTGAGAAAACAGAAAGAAAGGACATTTTTAGGAAAACTATGAGGCTACTGGAATTGAACTCCCATATTAAGTCAGATAATTATATGAAACCCCTCAGTTATCGCCAAAGAAACATGCACTTGAGGGTGTTAATCCATGCCAAATAAAAATACAACTAAATGAACAAACAAATAAACAAGCAAACTTCCCCAAAGTTGCCTTAGGGCATCAGCTTTGTTCAGGTAGCTTTTTGCTAGGATACCCCAATGGCATAAATGAATAATAAAAAGCAGTAGACGGACCGTATCCCAGGTGGACCACACACACATGAAGTGAAAGATAAAGGAGCTCTGTTTTCACATAATGGGGCTTTTTCTTTGTAGGGTAGGAAGAATGGGAATTGAAAAAGAAGGAAGAAATGGATGTTAATAACAACTTGAAACAGAAATGAAGGCAGGAGGCACAGCAGAGGATGAGAAAATAGAGAAAGAAGTGGTAAAAAAAAAGAGAAGGAAGGAAGACAGGTGGTTCAGCAGGGAATGGCATGAGGTTCTCTGCATGTTATAGTATTACATGCTATAGCAGCACTGTATTATTTCCATGTCCTATATTATATGTATAATAACACTTTTACAGAAAAACTTGTGATATAAGCTGACTAAACATTTCAAAACAGAAAGTAAAAGTGGTTTCATCTTCAAAAGATTATACTTTTACTGAGATATAAGAAGAGTATGCAATTATAGATCAGCCAGAACACAAGAATTATAAATAGGATAGAATACGTAGCAAAAGTAGCTTGCATTCAGGCAGGCCATATGTAAAAGCTGAATATACAAAATAACACCAGAAAGGATTCCCATATATTATGCTTGTTGATTCTTGCAGGAATCATGGCAAATGTGTTTACTGAGACTTGTGAGAGACAGATGAAGGTAGAAAAGGGAAAAAGAAGAGGAAAAAAGTTATTATGACAAAAACAAAAAAAAACCATTAAATCACTGTTTCTAGACCCATCTTTAGAATACTCATAATGAACATTTTTTTCCCCTTCCTGTATTAAAATAAATGTTGATTCTGCAATGATCCAGTTCAAACTATTAAATTTTTCAGTGATTAGTTATTAATGTCCCAACAATAATACAAATGTTTTGCTGCTGTTGTAATCCACTTCTGTATTATTACCCCATGTGATTTTATTTTATAAATTTTTCTGAAGATATGAAGGCAGAAGACAACGCATTTTCCCGTCTAGTATTTTGTCTCTGTCCCTATACAGAATATAAGGTAGAGTATTTCATCTCAGGAACATCCAAAACTGGAATTTGCTTTGTGAAACACATTGCATATTATTTAAGCCATATAGCAGAGAGTTCTTGTACACAGTAAGTAGTTCATCATAATTCCAGGCAGTAAGTATGTTCATCTGACTACTATAAGCTATGTTTATTTACTACCACAAGCAATGCCATAAGAGCTTGAGCAAGAAGGGCAAGGCACAGTTCTTCAAACCTTGCAGGATCAAGCAACCTGGTAATACTGAAGGGTGAGATAAGAACCTGTGAGATGTAAAATATGGGATATACTATCAGTCTTACCAATTTTAATCATCTTCATTGAGTAAGGAAATTATTCATAGAAAGAATGTTGTTCCAAATTTATATACTTAAAATTTTAACAAGAAAATCTGGTTTTATCCCAAATACCCTATTCCTGTGGCTTGCAGGATTTTTATTTAGCTACAAGCTAGTTGCTTTAAATTAGAATTTAGTCACTGTTAAGAAGAGATCAAAGCAGACAGGAAGAAAGACGACATATGCATTTTTAATTGACTTTTCTGAACATGAGGAAATAAGGTGTTTTGAAGCAAGAACCTCAGAAAAACAGACTTCTCATATACTAACTTCATATAAGATATTGATTCCTTATTTGGTGGTAACTGAGGCAAGTTAAATGTTATCTGAAAGACTGGATTTTTGCTAGCTGCTGAAAACCTCGGACAAATAGCTTTCTGAAAGAATTCCGAAGTGTTTAGAGAAGCAATATTATGGTGTCATTCTTCTCAAATCATCCAGGTGAAACATGCTACATAATACTACTGCTGTAAGTAAGTAAATAAGAAAATAAATAAGAAAAAAGCATTCTGAAAGAATTGTGTGTTTCATCCTTGTCATATTGCCAAAGGTTTACATTTAAAATAATTTAGTAAGAGAATGCGGGTGATGAAATCTATAGGAAGATCATTAGAGTATTTGTAAAGTATCAAGAATATTTATATGTTTGTATCATGTCTATTTGTATGCATATTTGTATGTATAACACATGTAGAATATACATAAAGTAAAAGTATAAATCATAATGAATTATAGCATGTTTTTAAAGTATTCACATAATAATATATTTATAAAAATTTTACATCAGTTTCAATGCTTTGAGTCTACATTAAATCCTGAGTATCAGCTCAGTAGAAAAGGAGAAATTAAAAAGGAAAACTACTAGAATAATTATTTCTTTGTATGTACTTTTCATACTTATATTTCAATAAATAAAGGAGCATTCAGTTGAACTTTTAAGTGGATTTCAGTCATTAACTTTTAATTGTACAAACACTTGCAGAGGCCTCTACTTGTTTACTAGAGGAAAAATAGAGCCTGCTTCTATGTATCTACAGGGTAAACCAGAAAATTCTAGGTGAATTATTTAACTGTCCTTTAACACTTCTAAGTCTGCAATGACTTCACAAGGTCACAAAGAAATGCAGAAAAAAAGAATGCAAATACCATTATGTCTAAATTGTATATACAAGGAAAATCCATACTCTTTGTGGTTATGCATTATTCTATTTTTAAAAAAATCTCTGGTGTTTAAACTCTTTAACACAATATTCATTCTCGGCAGATAATCAATCCATCTCCTTTGATGAACCTGTTACTTATTTCTCTAAATTTTGGTTAGTATGGGCATCTAGAAGCAGGAGGTCCCATTTTTGTTTTAGTGTTACCAAAACCATTCAAATTATGCTGAAGGAAAAATGGGAAAAAAATAATGGTTATATTAAGGCCATTAGGTGAAGCCTCTGTATTCAGAACAGTAAAAGGAATTTAAATCCTGGAACCAGCTGCATAAAAGTGATGTCTGAATGAGATCGAGAAAGGAAGTATTGAAAGGCTGATAAATGAGGGATCAAGACAAGGATTAAACCCTGGAAGACAGATAGCATGAAAATTCTAGTACATAGTGCAGGTCACAGCATCATAGAATATCTCAAATTGGAAGAGAGCCATAAGAGACCAACTTCCTGCTTCTCACAGAAATATCACAAACTAAACTGTATGACTAAGAACATCATGCAGATGCTCCTTGAACCCTGTCAGGCTTGGTGCTGCCACCACTTCCCTGGTTTGCCTGTGCCAGTGACCAACCACCCTCTCAGTGAAGAACACTTCCCTAATGTCCAGCCTGAACTTTCCCTGATGGAGTTTCATTCCATTTTCTTGTATCCTATTTTGTTCACCAGAGAGTAGATACCAACATGTCACCTTTCACAGATGTAGACTGTGATGAGGCTACCCCTTCGCTTTCTCAGAGCACCCTACAAAGTTGTCATTTAATAGAAAGAATTGGTGACAAGAGCTGATTTAGAATAGCAACATGGAGTAATTGTACAAAGACTGGGAACAGGACAGTAAGGGTCTCAACAGTAAGGACGTAATAATATGTCTTGTTTCAAATGCTTTGTACAAAAAAATGTGAAAGGCTGTATTCAAAGATAAGCAGTGACAGCAGCAACAGCCGTGGCAACTCTGTTCAATTCTGGGGCAAAACACTAGACAGTGGGTTCCCAGAGTCCCAGCAACCTGAGAGAGCAGAGATCCAGCAAGCCCCAGCAGTTCTCCGAGTGAGCAGACATGAGGAGGATGTGACAGAGCAAACACAGGAGATGGAAACGGCTCCAGGGAGCATGAGCGACCAGGAGCACAGCCAATGGGGCAGGCAAACAGGATGTGGTGTGTTGGAAGTACGTGGCGTGGCAGTTTGTGTGGCAGTCTGTGCAGGATTGCCCAGCCACCCTCCCAACTCCTGGGGCAAGCTCACCTGGTGGTTTTTGTCTGCTCAGCTGGAACAGATGCAGTGATAGCTTCCACACAGTCGAAAGCCATCACTAGAAGAAAGGAGAGCCAGATGGATCTACATTGGAAACATGCAGCTGCCCTGGTCCCTGGCTGTGGGGAGTATTTGAGCCCGATGTTAGTACCAGAGGGCAGCAGAGATGGCACCTGTGTGCAGTGTGACCAGGTGGATGATCTGCTCAGCCTGGTGGCAGAGCTTGAAATGGAGAGCTTGAGGAGTACCAGGGTGTGAGGGACTGGTGGAATCGCACTCTTTCATCTCTGGGAAATGCAGCAGATGGAAGCTTTGCAAGGGTCAGAGGAGCTCTGACCCTCTTGTCATCAGGCAGAAGGAGAGGACCTAGAAGACATGGGGGAATGAAAACAGGTCCCTTCTTGGAGCAGCAGATGTTCCTTCCAAACTGCAGTACTTTTGCAGATGCCCTTACAGAATAGTAATGTACTTAGAAGAAGAATAATAAAATATTTAGAAGACTCGAACTTGATAGTGAAGATAAAGTTCTATCCTGATGTACCCCTCTGTAGAAGAAGTCAGTCAAACTCAGAAAATTATATTTAATATGTATTTAATAGCAAGGAATAACATACAGTTTTCTAATAAATATTTTCTTATGTTTACCTTAGTTTGAATCCAGACGTTTTACTTTCTCATTAGCCACTTCTGTCCACTAATTACGCTTTGCAAAAGCAGGACTGTTTTAAGAATAGCTTGGGCTTCTAGTATGGATGGCCTCTCTTAAGTAGTTTTATGGTTCCTGAAACCATAAAATAATAGCAGGGACATAACTTTTGCCATAAGTAAATGTAGATGTCCCCAAACAGTCATTATAGACACCACTGGTTTATTTGAAGGATATAGCTCATTACTTGTGACTGAAGTATCTGACCAAGTGCTCTTAATATTATTTGAGTTTATTGTGAAAGTATTCAAATGCTGGGAACCATATTTCTCCCTATAGATGAAGATGATTTTCTTAGAAGAGCACAGGAGCTTTTTGCTTTGAGACATAAAATGGCACTTACAGATACAAAACAAAACAAAACAAAAAATCATTGGAAATCTATTAGAGATGCTGTATTTTGTAATATAATGTGGTTTCCATTCTGGTAAACATTTGTGAGGGTATAGGTTAAAACAGTTATGACAATAAAATGCTAAGAATAACATGAACACAACAGCAACTTTGTATATTTTTGCCATTTTTTAGTGATATTGAATTTGAGTACTAAAGATGCATACAGTCTGATTACTTATAGGCAAAAACATGCAAATGCAGTCCTGCCAACATTTATGCATGCGCTTACACAGGTCAGTGAGACAATTTATGAATTGCAGCCAATAGGTCTATTTTTATAAGCAGTTACTACCTGGCATTGTGCTCACTACTCAAAGGGTAATGGATTATTCATAGCAACAAACACATAATCTACTAACAAATAATGGCAGGATGGGCCTTAAGACCATTTGGAGGATTCATGTTGTCCGTTACTAAATTGTGTCTCCAAGTGAAATGAAGTTTCAATAAGAAATGAGTTGCATAGGTATAGAGTAATCAATGGCTTTTGAAGCTTATCATTTTACATTGCATTAGCGTCTCTGGAAGCCTGGGCTTCATTTACAAGAAGTGCCTAAGGTATTTTAAAGTTATTTTTCGAACTAAAAATATAGTTTCCTTCAAGTGCTATCAGCAAAATAAAGCTGAGCAAAAGCTGAAAATGTTAACATCATTGTCAATAAATTCACTTTGTGTCCTTTCAATTTTTTACATATACTATAGTGAGCCAAGCAACTCATCATCAGAGTATCAAATACTGATGTAAACTAATGGGAAACGGGTGTAATTTGCAAGACTATAGATGCTTTTACTGATTAGTATCATTTCCACAAATACCTGGTAAGCAAGAAAACCAATCAGTGCTCATATTAATGTTGTTTAAGTATTAGTAATGTTGTAGTTGTAGCTATGCTGGTCAGAACGTCCTTAAAGGAAAGAAGGTGAGTACCGAAAGATTAGGCCAGCTTCTGTTAGACCAGCTGAGAAAGCCTGAGAAAAATGAAAGATTTAGTGGACTTTTTTGGAAGATATTCTTCATACCCCAAAGCCAAAACCTCTGCTTATTTTCTGTTTTGCTGGAGTAGCTATAACCTGTTTATTTGTCTTTCAATCCACACTTCATTCATTTATTTCTCTCTAGCTGTGAAAAGAGGTAAATCTGATTCAAGCTCATTTATTTGTGCCTGGAAATGTGAATCCAGCTGCATGTTCCATCATCATATAGCAAGGTGTCAACTGGATCCAAGAAGAACTTTGGAATCCTGACAAATCACTTTTCATTCTTTTAATTTAAAATGTACAGAAAAGAATATCTATTTATGATTTAAAAAGAGAAGAAAATAATTATCCAGTAAGTTTGGAGTTTATTTCCAAGAGAGGGAGAAAAGTTAAAAATATTCTAATAAGTTATATTTTTAAAATTATTTTTACTATCCATAAAAAAAAACCTAATGTCAACTAGATTGTTAGTAGAAAGAAAATATGTGCCTCTCAGAAAAGTGTGTACAGTGATGCAAGATCCCTTGTACCACCAAAATTAATATCCACCTGAGACCCATCATTCAAAAGCCTGTAAAACGTACACAACTGCAGGTTTATCCCCTGCCATTCATTAAGATATCTTCTAGAAGTAGAGACTATCTGTTTTTATTCAGAATACAGAGAGTATATACAAAGCCCTAAAGAGCAGAGTCAAGAGACTCACGGCTCTAGGTCCCAAATTCAGAAACAGTTTAATCCTTTTCTAATAAAATGAAGCACATTCCTACATTTTACCTTGTTCTACTCTGTGTTTATCAGAACTATCTGAAATACTGATATTGAAGAAGATAAACAGCATTATAAAGTTATGCCATAAATCAATCAGAAAAATTGAGAGAACTAAAGCACAGAAAACCGTCAAGAGTGAATCTGTTAAGGATGCACTGTGCTGTGGGTGAGGAAACAAACTGAACTCCCAAACACAAGAATCCTGTCTTACCAAGAAGTTTCCAGGTGTACTGCTACAATCAGAGATTGCTGCCTAAAGGCACGGGGGCTGCTGGTGATGCCTTATCAAAGAGAGGAGCAGGTGCTGTGCTAGAATCCCCCTCAGGCTCTAGAGAACAGCACTAGAAATCTTTGCAGCCACAGTGTACTACAGGGAGGAATTCATTGCTAACGTGTGTTTTGGGTAAGAAAATAAGGCTAATTGTATTTGTTATGTCAAGACATGGTGTTGGCAAAATGCATTCCATATGAGGATATGTTTTAGGATGTCAGTTTATTCATACCTTCATACCTGAATTATCCCTTTCTAATGCACCTCTAGACTTAGTTCCACTTATCCAGTTTTGAATGTTGCTCAACAAGAGCTTGTGAAAATTCAATGGAAGTATATAACAGAATTTTTAATGATGAAGTATAATTTCCTAACATCTTCTATGATGCATCCACAAGATAAATTGCATGCATGTAAATACACATCTGGGGTTCATAAAAGCTTTAGGAATGCATTCCACCAAGTGTTGCTTTCAAAAGTATCATTATGTTTCCTCTCACTTTAAATTCAAATAATTTCTGATGAAAGGTGTGTGTAATTAACAAAAATGGATTGGGAACTAAATGAAAGCTAACTTTATGTGAGCCAAGGGAACAACAGTAGAAGCAAAAAGCTAGCAGCAGTTGCAGATATATATCATAGCACCCACAAAACCTTCTTTAGTTTTCTAAAAATACATAGCTGTGCACTGATGTTTATAAAATATATTTGAAAGCACAATGCCAGCACCAGCATTACAGAAATGTACAAAGTTGCATGGTGAAAGCTGTGGTTAAGACCATAAAAATACAAATCAGGGCATACTCAGCAGCAACACCGTGAGCATTAGGTTTCAAATCTTCTGCAAATCAGCATGAACATTTACACAAATTCATACCAAGGTATGTTCAGAGTAATATCTTGGACTCTTACTGTTGCAGCTAGCCCTTTTCTTTTATGCCTCCTGCCTTTCTTCATAATATTTTGCAATGTGTTATATTTATAGTTTTCATTAAACAGAAACTGGTCCTCCTAACTTACATGTAAAGCCAGATTATCCTATGGTGAAATCCACATCACAACAGATGTTCGTATAAGCAAATTCACAAAATATGTGTGAAATCCATATGAAAAAACTATTTACACAAACTCCAACTACCTGAAAAATGTGTATATTTAATCTACTTCTTAATAAGAACTTCACAGAACAATTTGCTATCATCTTTTTGGTAGTGAGGCTTCAAAATAAATGCTGTTCTTGCTACTTCAACATCATGGAAAAGCATATATGCCTGAAAAAAACACTGAACACGGATTTATTTTTCTTTCAGGGTTTGTCATGTTAACATAGTGTACTAGCATTTCTGTGACCACAAAAGGATCTTCAGCAACTTTATTCATATGTGATTTTAAAACTTGAGATTCTCCATGCTATTAATCACTTTCAGTTTATGAAGAGCTGTTGAAGAAACTGTGGATCTTGCATTGCGAGATTCTTACCTCTAGAAAGGACTAGGTTTGTTGCTACATACAACTTGTCATAGGGATAATACAAACAAGCAGCACTTTGTTGTCACTGAAAGAAAACACATGAACCCAAACCCTTTCGTAATAATAGGATTTTTACAATATAAATTGGGATAGGGAGAGTCCTCATATAAACAGTATCTCACATAAAGAAAATATGTTCTGCAATTAGGTTGGCTGCTGCATAAAAGAGCACAGTTTAGAAGAAGACTGTGTGTCCAGTTCTGTGCCTTTATGTCACACACAGTTATGAGTCTTAATGGAGCTGCACCACCTGTATCAAAACTGTTGTTGCATACAGACCCCAGCAACCATCAGCCAGGTCAATCAGGCTGTGGTCTCAGCTCCTGGTAGACACTTCTCAGAAAAACTACAGAAATATGAAATACACCTGAGGAACTGGGTTAAAGTTCACTTGATTCTACATTGCTTCAAAGAGTATTTTATATAACTGGATTCTGCAATCCTTGTATTGCTTGCATAGTCCAAAGGAACAAAATTATTTTAGGGGGCCTGATGCTTTGGGCTGTATATAGGCAAGAAAATTTCCAAACCAATATATGCCTCACCTGAAGTAAGCCAGTTGATGTCACTGCAGAGTCTTACATCACATATCTCAGGGTGCAGCATTTTTAATTTTTTCAGATTTAAAGTGTTTATTTGATGGCTACAACCCACTGCTATGGCTGGATTTTAGAGACATTAGTCTTTCAAAGATCACAGCCTCTTCCAGAATTTTCTGAGGACAACTTCCTTGCAGGCTGAAGTGCTATCAGAAGTTGATAAAAGTTTAGGAACCACACTAAAAGCATGGTCCTAATTCTTATGTGTCCTTTCTCAAGATGAACAAAATGTTTGTCTTTTGCTTTGATTCTTTTCTGTCTCTTCTAGGCAATTTGAACATCAGATGACAGGATAATATTTCTACACCTAAAATGACTTTAGCAAAATTCATCCTGGGAAATCCTCATCAAGGTTGTGGCCTCTTGTCAGAAAAAGATGTTAGGGTCTAATTCAATAGCAAAGAACTCTAAGAAAGCCCTCAGCATCTACATATCCAAAAGATGAAGATATTCATCTGTATAGAATAGAATGGGAAAACTGCTGGACTTGTCAAATTTATGCCTAGCAATTTGCAGGTATCAGACAGAAGAAAACAAAAAAGAAAAGCAGCATTAAATTGTAAAGGAAAGGAAGAGTTAAGATGTGCCAGGGTTGAACAGGACTTGTAAATAAAAAAAAATGTTGTTTCCAACTGTTAATGCCATACAAATATTTTATTCCGTTCAGAAGAAAACCTGCATTTTTTATTACTTATATGGATGGTCACTCAACTTGACAGACCAATAACAAAATTTTTTTCAGTGGCAGAAAAAGAAATAGAAATTTAAAAAAAAAAATTTCTACCAAGGGTATAATAGATTCCAAATTAAAAAAACAACCCTGCTTTTAGTTCTGTCTGTTGACTGATAAATCATAGATCAATTTCCCTCCTATAAAATATTGAAGCAAGCCTTATACTCCTCAAGCATAGATTAGCACTTTAATGATTTGCACATACTGAAGACCATTTGAATCCAAAATAAATTCAAAATACTGTACTAATGTCTGATTCCATTTCATTTTTATAGTCATCTGCTTATGACATCTCCAATCATAATTTTTCTGAAAAGAAAAAGAACACTCATAAAGAGTGCTTTTAAATATGCAAACAATAGGAATTTTCTCTTTAGCAGAATGCTTAATTTTACTCCCTTATAGACCTCCAGATATAAGCCAGATATATGGTCAGTAGCTCTTATGTCTAACCTTTTCAGCATACAAATCACCTTTAATCTTCAACGGATATTTTTTTTCTAGTTCATTCTCTGGAATAATTGGCTATTGTTTTCAGACCCAGATTACCTTTCTGTTCTGCAGATATTCCTTCTCTTAACAGAGTTTCTTCTCCTGTCTGTTCACAAATGGCATACCTTGTTTAATACAATAAGAAATGGGCAGACTTATGCAGGTCAAACCTATCAAACAGATAATAAATTGCTGTCAGGATTGGCTTGCCAGTGATAAGAACTTGAACTGAGGTTGTGGCAAATTTCCCTGGAGGCCTTAATTGTGTACTTGAATACAAAGTCAAGAATTTTTTTTAATGAGTGACATCTGCAAAATACTTAGTTGTCCTCTACTCTTTCATTGAATTCTCTTTGGCCTCAGAAGATACACATACTTCTTAATTCTTTGTTCAGTTGATTAAAAGACAAAACTCATCAACACAATTAAATTACAATCAGTCTTCGAACAAAACCATATATTCATTTTTCCTCATTACATAAAAGAAGTTGTGGACCATTAAGTACCAAATCTTTGCATTTAGACATAATTTTACACTTTTATGAGACCAACTGTTTGTATATATATATATATATTCATATGTATCTGAAACTGTGTATGAAAATCTTGTGAAATCCAATGCACTTCATACTTCCTCACACTTAAAAAATTTGACTGCCATATTCAAACTTGTTTGGAGCAATCCCCAGGGATGGATTTTTTAATAATTTAAATTGATGAATTTTGTTCTACACAGGAAGATTTTCCCATTAAAAAAAAATCTCTGGTTGTATTTAATACAGAAGAATGAGGCAATAGCATGCTTTAATTTAGAGTCCAATAGCAAAAAAAAAAAACCAAAAAACAAAAAACTTATAAATTCTGCAATGTTATTATGGCAAAATTAACATTTTTTAACTGTACAGTACTTTTGTTACACTAGATTTTTCAAGTGTAGTCTTAAATCAAGAAATCCTGTGCTCATAATATTTGATTTTAGTATAGTGTCAATATCTTAATTATTTATTTATTCTCAGGTAAGGGATAAATAATTTCATTCATAACACACTTTTAATGAGATTTTGTCGTGGGGTAAATTTTGGGAAATGTTCTCGGCTTGAATAAATTGTTCCAGTGCCATCAGACAGTCTGCTCCATAAAGTTATGATAATACCCGAGAGAATACATTTTGTATCTTGGCAGGCAGATTTTCATAAGAATTTTCTAAAAGTGAGCTACATGAAGCAGGACTTGCTAGAAAGAACCATTGTGAGCTGCCAAGACATTAAAGAATATGCATTGGCAAAGAGAACACTGTTATCCTGGAATTATCCATCAAGCACTGGTGCATTCATAGCTTCATCTGAATCTGTGTGGAGCTTGCAAGCTAAGTCTGACAAGTTCAAACAATTACTGGCTTTCTCACAGGGACATCTCTCTCTCTGAAACACCATTTTCTTCCTGCTGACCTCTTTGAATAACAATAATCATGACCTGTACTTGAACTGTGGCCATTCTTAATATAGTCATATGTCAATTAGTTCATTCTTTTACCACTTTTTCTCCTTCCTGTGTCAGATGTAAGCAATTCTGTCCTTAAGTCTATGATAGAGGCTGGCTGATGTCTGCAGCTACTGCTTGTAAGTACCTGTTCCAAAAATGCCAGCTGTTTGCTCACTAGCTCTTGTGTTTTGGAATCAGGAATTTGTCTGAGTAAGACAATGTCACAAAAGATTTTCTTCCCTAAATGTGTTTCTGCATAACTGATTTTCTTTCTTGCACTTTAAGGTATTTTTAAAATTTTGTCTACTCACAGCTGGTAACTGTCTACTATATTCAGCAGGTAAGGGGAAAGACCTCATCATGGTCTTATGATTCCCAGGACTGTACTAATGCTCTCCTCCTTTATATTGCTGAAAATACTACTTATTGCTAATGCCAACATGAGCACTAAAGCCAGACTTCTTATCTTAGCTGAGCATTTCTATTCCTCGTGCAGAGTCAGATTCCAAATTTTATCTCTTTCCAGCACAATTTGTAGGTGCTAACACACAGACACTAAGTAAATGAGGATGGTCAGACATGAAAGAAACATTTGTTAATTTCAAGAACTTTTTGCTTTTTTTACCACCCCCACATCACTCAGTGGTACCTGAGCCATCCTAGAACAGCTACGGTGGTGGGACGTGTGAGTGTGCCACTGTATCAGCTAATGGCATTCTAGGTATTTCAGGGGGAAGTATTAACATGAATTTGTAGGGCTGTCATGATTTTAATTTCTTAAACATGGCATGATTTGGAAGTGCTTCAGATAAGGAAAGTAGGTAAATATATGAAGCCTGAAGAGCCCTAAAGGCACTTAAGACAGTTTCAGGTCCTGGCACTATTCCTTTACCTAAGGCAGTCCTTGTTACAATGGTAGTAGGATGCTTTACAATCTTTAGCTCCAAAATAAAATTTTCCGATGCCAGCAACTCTGACAAGATCAGAGTTTTAGGATTGAACACATCAAGTACAAAGTTATTTGGGGCCAAATAAACTGATGGACTAAGATACCTCATATAATACTGGAATGCAATTAATGCAAAAATGCTCAATGCTCGTTCAGCTGCCATCCCACTGTAAAGGATTTAATGTTCAAAGGCATTCCTATGTTATAACTTTGGGTATTCTATGTCCTACAGTTCTACTTCAGAAAAAGTCCTTACATGCCTAAAGCTTCACCTAATTGAGCAATTAAATATTGAGCATATCCAAATTTCACTAGCATTCACAATTTAGATGTCTCTGTACAAGAGAAGGAGTCTGTTCCACCTGGTATCCTCTCAGCATGTCTGGCCTGAGAGAACTGTCAGATCCATTCTTCTTCTTAAAACATAACTGCTGAAGGAAAGTAATGGACGTTGTAATGTCCCACTCATTCTATAAAGGGAAGAGTAAAACGGCCTGACAGGATGTGAAGAGTTAGGATCAGCCCTCCTCCTCACCTGTCCTTCCTACTTGAAAGAAATGGGAGCCATACCGCCCACCTTACCAAAAAAGGCTATTCTTGCATATGAGGCAAGGAACGTCTCAAAATCTTCATACTGAAGTATTTCTGCTTTACATAGAATATTTGAAAACTTGTGTGGAACTAGAAGTTGTCAATAAGAATCAGAGAGTCTTATCACCTGGGAAGAGCATCCTTGTTCCAGTTCCAGCTCCAAAGATATGCATTTCACTTGCAGGGGATATATGAGACTCTTAAAGGACAAAATGGAACTCAGAAATTCTGCTCTCTTGTCACTGTCTTTTTTTGCTAAATAATGTTAGAGAAGTGTACTGAACCCTGATTCCCTTATCTTAGGTAGCTATAGAACAATCAAAAAAGGTAGAGACAAGACAGCTCTGTCAGCTTCCCTGGCAAAAAAAAAAGTCCGTGTTTTAAAGAAAGAGACTCTGGAGATGGGCTAGACTTTTTTCCAGTATTTTCCTACCAGCTTTTCTAGGTTAGTGCCTAAGCACAGTGCTGTTGCTGCTGTGGTTCCTATCTAACACCCTCTGGAAACTCAGAGGGAGTTTCATCATCCACAGTGGCAACAAAAGCTGCAGGAAGGAAACATTCAACAGAGAGCAAGTTCAACATGAATACCTTTTTTAAAGTCCTTTATGCCAGTACAATTTCAAAATATGTTAACATGGTTTCACTACAACAATTTAACAGAGCTTTCCATCCAGTTTTCATGTGCTTTGCATAAAAGTGGTCTGATGAGACAGATCTGAAAATTATGAACTTCTAGTATCCATGTAATAATCACAGTTTTTATCATCCTATCTATGGTCATGTTGCATGTTATTCTGTCATATATCTTACAAGAACTGAAAAACAAACTTGTGTTTCTAAAATACATTTTCCATTATAATAAATATTGTGTTATATCTCAGAAAAGCTGTTTTTATAAAGCAATCTATCATAAATTTCTTGTTTGGGCTAAGTACCATTAGTTCATAAGAAAAGGTGCCAGAGCAAGAAAAACTCTAAAACTCGTTACTGTGTTATTTTTATTTTAAAAAAAATCTAAAACATTAAAAAAACATTTTAAAAATAAACTGCATAACATAATTGCTTAACAAAATGTTAGGGGATTAACATTGCACTGGTAATACCTAAAAGATTTCAGAACCTAGAATCCAAGATCTATTGGATTATTGCTGGAAAATAAAGCACTGACAAATTAAAGTCACTGTAATAACCCAGTGTGATGGAAAGCTTTTTTTCAAAAAATGGGATGTTTGGGCTCATTTAGTGTCCTAAAGATGGATTAGTAAACAACTATATGAAAAGAATTCCTACCTTCCTGTCTTAGAACTTGATGAGCAGACATGAAACCAAGGTCTGACACCAGTTCACCTTGGCAGAGAAATCTGCTCAGTGTTTCTTAGAGATGTTTTTAGAGTGTAGTGGGGAACCGGCTGTACAGAATACAGTATATTCTCTCAATTCTTGAGTGACTATGAACTCCAACACTGCTTAAAGACTACTGACACTAAAATGGCTGAATGAAAAATGTTATTGAATCTCTGATCTCTAAATTTTGACCTTACAGTAATTATATTTTCAGTTTCTGAGACATAAACATCTTTGTTATATGTCTTTTTATTTGATCCCCATACCGATGCTTTCATATCTGACTATTCAGCATTGTATTTGTACTTTTACCTGCTGATAACACAGCAGCTGCTGGATTGCAATGAAACTGCAAGATGCTCCAGTTCAGAGCCTTGCTAATGCTGGCAATTGATTTGGCATTGTAAGCTACCTCAACAGTGCTGGGCTGGTTTTTGTTCAGAGATTTCAGTAGGGAGTTATTTTAAGGGATATATTTCCTTTGTTGGGGCAAAAAAGCACAGTTTGTCTTAATTATCCCTGACGTTTCAAGCCTCATACCAGGCACTTCCTCCAGGGACAGAAACAAACCAGTCTCCTCCAGAAACCTAGTGTGAAATGAATAAATAGGGCTCTGGTTTCTTAATGGCACAGTGCGGTTGCTATTTTTACTGTGGGGGAAGAGGCTGTCTAGATTGTTTCTTTCTATCTCTGAGGAAATTCAGGGTATTGATAGGTGAAATATTGAGGACAATTAAGAAAGGAAAAAAAGCTGGTCTAAAAAAGCAATATTTGGTAGGTACTTGGTTGGCTTGTATATTCAATCTGAGAGCAAAGTTTTTCTCAAAGGAAAGAGCAGGAGCAGAGCAGCTATGTATCACAAACAGAGGCTGCTGTTGCTTTCATCTGCAGTCTGCTGAAGATGAGAGTAATTAGAAGCTTCTCTGCATCATTTCTTGCTTTTTCCGGTGTAGATTTTAATGCAATTTTTGTTTATATTTCATGTATATTTTTAATGAAATGTCTGGTTGGGGACCTACTATTGTCATATCCCTCTGCAAAATCACCAAATCTTGCAAAGAATCTTGATGAGGCTAGGTGTAATGATTCCAGTGAAGGAGATGATTATGGGAAAGTATTTTTTTCATTGTTTAATGCTGGTAGATCAATAGATAAATTGGAGAGCTCCTTTTCTGTGCTGAAAGTAACAATTAGATCTTGATTAGAAAGGTCTTAGGGCTCTTTCATCTTCTTAGGAAAACCTGTGTTTCATGACAAGTACTAAACTCCATTAAAACACAATGATCTAGAGGGGAAAAACAAAAAAAAAAAGCTGCTTCTGTATTTTTTGGTTTTTTTCATTTGTTTGTGAAATCAGAAGGAAGTCTGTAGTGCTGCTGCTTGCTGTGATTATTTAAATAAAGGCAACTCTAAATTGAAACCTTGACACAAGGGCATTTGTAACCATATTCTCAGGGCTATTCCTAAACAGATTCAGGGGAATTTCTCAAGGGCGTTTCTAGCCAGATTCCATGTGGGACTAGTTCCAGGGCACAGAGGACTGTCTGGTGTTTTTATTTTACTTAAGAGTCTCATGCTCGAGCTTGCGGCATCCATATGAATTCAGTGCTTGCTTGTGAATAATCAGAGAAGTTATGTATTTTAAATATTCATTAAATCTATTTTATAGCACTTCATCACCACAAAACAAACTTCAGACCGTGGCCAGCTGAAGATTCAAGATTTTTGGCTCTCACAATATTGTCAGGGCCAAATTCAGAAAATGTGGTTTGGATTAGTGAACAGTGAGTGGGCTGAAATTTGATTGAGTCCCAGGGGGTCATAATCTGTGGCACAGGTTCTAGTTGAAGGCCTGTTACTGATGATGATGTCCTCCAAGGATCAATGCTGGGTCCAGTATTTAGCTTATCCTTGAACTTAGATGAAGGGCCAGATGCCTCCTCAGCAAGTTGACTGATGACACAAAGCTTGGAGGGAGGAATGGCCAATAACCCAGAGCAGCCCTTCAGAGGGACCTCAAGAGGTTGGAGTGATGGGCAGGGAGGAGCAAGCTGAAATTCAGCAAAAGCAACTGCAGGGTACTGCACGTGGGGAGGGAAAAACCCCAGGCACCAGACAGGCTGGGACTGATCTGCTGGAAAGCAGCTCTGCAGAGAGCACTCTAGGGGTCCTGGTGGACACCAAGCTGTCCGTGTGCCAGCAGTGTGACCTTGGGGCCAAGAAGGCCAATGACATCCTGGGGTGCATTAGGAAAAGCATTCCAGCAGGTCAAGGAATGGGATCCTGTCCCTCTACTCAACCCTGGTGAGGCCACATCTGGAGTGCTGTGCCCAGCTCTGGGCTGCTCAGTACAGGAGAGACATGGAGGACCTGGAGCAGGTCCAGCAGTGGGCAATGAAGATGATAAGAGGCTTGGAGTATCTCTCTTACTAAGAAAGGCTGATTTGAGGCTGTTCAGCCTTGAGAAGTCACAACTGAGAGGTGACCATCAATGTCTGTCAGTATCTGATGGGAGGATGTCAAGAGGGTGGATCCAGGCTCTGCTCGGTGCTGCTGAGCAAAACAACTAGAGGCAGCGGGCAGAAACTCATGCACAGGAAGTTCCACCTGAACATAGGGAAGAACTTCCCTATTGTGTAAATGACTGAGCACTGGAACAGATTGTCTAGAGAGGTTTTGGAGCATCCCTTTCTGGAGATATTCCAGAACTATCTGGGCACAATCCTCTGCGATGAGCTCTTGGATGGCCCTGCTTGAGCAGATAGGTTGAACCAGATGACCCACTGTGGTCCCTTCCAACCTTATCCTGTCTGTGACTGTGACTCTGATTCTGCAGTGTTTGGGGATTACTTTTATAAAAAGGCAGTCTTTGAGTACAGACAGCTGAAATAAGTAGCTCTGCCAAGACTTAATTCCATTTTATGACAAGGCACGTGGCACAATATGCCAAATGGTATTGGTGAGGGCAGAGTTCTGCTATCTTCGTGGAGCTGTATTTATTGAAGAATCTGGATCATTCTCTACTGAGACCAAACTTTAAGCTAATGATGGCAAGAGTAAAAAAAAAACTATGGAAGAGAGAGATTTCATGTATTTCAATGTATCTACTGCCATGATAATTGGATTCAGTTAGTTCCTTCTACATCCACAGTTTGCTACTGTTAGTGCTTAATTAGGGTATAAAATTTGCTAGTAAAGGTTTGCAAGAGAAAGTGGGAAAGCATCATGCAGAAAATCCATACCTTGCTCTGAGACTTTCTAATACACAGAAATTCATACGCACATCCTGAGAGGATTGTATGCAAACATTGTACCCAAACTCATGCGTGCATATCTGAATTCTAAAGTTACAGTGGTATTCAAGCAGTTCTAACCTCATATAATAGAAAAGAATACCAGATGCATTTGGTGTGAAATGAATAAAATGCAAAACAGCTTTGAAAGGTCCTTGCCTGAAGACAGAAATCTAAGAATGAGTATTTATTTGCTATGGGGATACATATGAGCTGAAGTTCTCTTAATACCAGATATTTTCAGGGTCATTAAAAACAATGTTATCTTTCTTTTGTTAATATTACCAGTAGTATGAGACAGGCAAAAAGACAGATGAGGTTTTAAAGACTATAACACCACTTTACTTAGTGCTTAATATGCATAATTTTATAAGCCTTAATTTATAAATATATAGTTGGATATAGTTCTGTCACTGTACCTTGTCCCCATGATTATCTTTTCTATCTTCTTGGTATAGAAATTTTGGGGTTATAATTTTTTTCTATAATTATTGAAAATTTGGCTTCAATAGGACTCAGTTGAATATACCAATTTTCACTTTGCTAATTTAATAATGATTTTTATTCCCATATGGTGTTAGGCATGCATTAGAAGCTAAAATTACTTCAGGGTTCACAAGTTAAAATTTAGTCCAATGATCAGTGTTTTAAAAATATGATGATGGCCTCTATGAAAATTCTGTCTACTAAAGTTAGACAACCATGCTTTAAAGACACGGTGTGCTCAATTGCACAAAAGTTGCATTACTCATCAACCTATATCAATATCATAGTTTATAAAAATACTACAAAATTATAATGTTGTTATATGCCAAGAGATTATTAAAGGATATTAAAAATTCTACAAAATATAAAAAATACTGATTATCTGCTCAATGGTTAAAATAGTGGGACAATTACTTTGCTTCCATTCAGAGTGAGGTTAATAAAAATTTTTCTTTGTTATTTTGACCTTACCCATTACAGAAAATGGAGTAGATTACATGGAAATAGAAAATGAATTTCAAATGACAAAATAACACCATGGTGAATTCTGGAACCTTAAGTGATACAGAACAGAAAGCAAATATTAGCCTTAAGCTATATTAGCTAAAGTTATTTTAATAAAAAATACATTCAACTGTTTATTTAATAGTGAGGTCTAAGATGCTGAGTGAAAATCACTTTGTTTCTTTCATCTCCTTGTTTTTCTAAATGACCTCTGGTACCAAAAAAAAAACCAAAAATACAAACCAGCTATATTTCTTTGTCATACATTAAAACATTTTTAGTTTTTATTTATATACATATATGTATGTATGTATGTATATATCAAATCTATATATAATTAAAAATCTTTCACAATCAGATCTCTTCTAATGGTTTTAAGGACATGATTTATTTATTTTTTTTTTTTTTAAATCACTGAATCACAGAATAAGCTGAACTGGAAGGGGCACACAGGGATCATGTAGTCTAACACCTGGCCCTGCACAGATCATCCCCAAGAATCACACGATGTGCCTGAGTGCATTGTCCAATAATTCACTGAACTCTATCAGACTGGTGCCGTGTCCACTTCCCTAGGGAGCCTGTTCCAGTGCCCACCTGCCCTCTGACTGAAGAATATTTTCCTATATTGAACCTATACCTCCCCTGACACAACTTCAGACCATTCTCTCAGTTCTTGTCACTGATCACCAGAGAGATCTGTGCCTGACCCTCCTCTGCCAACTGAGGAAGTTGTAACTGCAATGGGGTCTCCCCTCAGTCTCCTCCAGGATGGACAGACCAATAAAGCACTACATGAGAATTGCACTAAACACTGCTTGAATTAATCTGAATCTTCTAGATATATTGAAGGTTTTCAGACTAGTTTTTTTCCACCAAAATACTTTGTTCATATGAGGCAGCAAATACATACATTTACAGTGGTCACTAAACCTACACCCTGTCTAGGCACTATCTCTGTTAACTTTGTTCTTGTACCTGTTTGATTTTAGGAAACACAACATAGTGTTCTTGTTGATTTCTTGCTTATCATTATTTACTAAGCTACAATACACAAAAAGTTACAAGTGAAAGGCAGATTAATAATTCATACCTCTATTATAAAAATCTGTAAATTGTATTCCAAGCAATGAGCTGCATCTGTTACCTAAAAATAAGAAGACAGGCACAGCATGGTAACAATTTAGAATATAGAGCATTGCACGGCAGGAAAGTTCCCATTGAGATGACTTTGGCTTAGATGAAAGTCCTAGCTGTCTACCTTCTTTGATTGAACAGTCTCATTTTTTAAAGTAAACACTACTGTATATTCTGTGAATATTGCCTGTCTCCAAGAATGTCAATAATTCTTTCTGACAAAGCCAAACTGAAAAGAAGAGGTTAGGTTGAGGGTACAGCACATATTGTCTTACAAAAATTAAGGGAAATTTCTTTAGGAAGCTTTCTGTTTCTGATATATAAGAAATATTTGCCTAGAGACTAGAGTTATTTGTAATGTATTCTGTGCTGGAAAAAGTAATAATTTGTATCAACTTCAGTTACAGAAATGTGTTGGTTGACTTTAACATTCAAGCTTCTGGAGCTATTACAAAACAACCTTAATTCTGTCTGCAGTGCAGATGAAGAGGGACAGCATATCACAGACAGCTGGTGAAATCAAAAGGAATTTTTCCAAATTTCTTTTAGATCTGTGCACAGAAAATAGTGGCAATCTCACATCCAGTCTACCCTCCTCCTAAAAAGGTCTACATCTCATGGTATTTTTTACACAGACCTATAGATGTCATCCTAGGAAAAAATCAATGACATTTTGTCTGTGTTGACATTGAGGTCAACGTTCTCAATAATTTTACTGGGAAGTAGCATGCGACAAGCTTTGATTTTTTCCTCAAACTAGATTTTCAGAAACTAAATTTAAAATTTAACTGAGTGCATTGTCCTTCTTATGTGAGTACAATGACTAGATAATAATATTCTTTTTCTCAGCATTTCTGTTCTCCATTACAGAAGTGCCAAATGAAATGCTTAGATAAAGGAGTTCTTAACCATCTTGAAGAATCTGGTTGCTTACATCATAAACCCAGTACCCAAATTAGTGAAAGGGCATTTTAGTTATTTGAAATGTTTTTGTTTTTATTTTCATTTATGTTTTAATTAGCATGACTGAATGTTTTTTTTAAGAAATAAAGCAATTCATACATACTACATACTGTGGTGATATAATGTAACATAGTATTTGATGACTTCTTAAAATAATGGCAGAAAGTTCCCCAAGTGCAGGTATCAGAAAACAGATCATTCAGTTAAAAGTTATGGTCCTGCTCTACATGCTGCCTGTAACCCAAAATATGTCTGCTGCACAGTGGAACTCTGTTCACAAGAAACACTGAGAAAATAATGTTCCAATTTTTCATTTTCGTTCTACCCTAAGGTGCAGAGGTGAGTATTTTGGGGAAATCTTAGATGCAGAAGATTTATTTTGAACTCTACCTGGCTAAAGACAGATAAATTGGAAACTCTGTGTTCTTCTGCTTAGGCATCTTATTTATTAAATAAGCAGAAATATGTAATAAAAAGCTGCTTCTCCTTTCTTTCTAGGACAAAATAAATAAATAATTAAATGAACTTGGTGCAAGGCTCCTGGCCTAAATTCCTAAAGCTGCTACAGTTTTAATGCAGACATCATCTGCAAAATTTTCCTTCAACCACTGGGGTAAAAAAAAAACTAATTTCTGCTAAAGCAAACTTTTAGACACCAGATTTCTACTTTAAATGGAAATCAGTGCTTTACACACTGTATTGATCAGTCATTGACAGATCTAATAAAAAGGTATCAATTTCAATCAAACAATTCTTTTGTGGTAGATTGTTCCTAGTCTTCTTGAAGATTTCCTTGCAAAGCCATTTGCTCCTGATTTACTGTCCAGTAAGCCAAGGTAATCCAAGTGGCCAGGTGACGCACTTTTTGTCAGCCTCACAAGGAATGTCTCACCTACAAGAAAGAGTACACCTTAGAGTTCAAACATTTCTCAGGTTATTTGTTCAGCAAGGCAAGCTGACCAAGCCAATTCTCTTGATAAGTTAAAGGTCAAGTAGCTCTTTCTCCTTTGGTTACAGTGAACTCTGTGAGCTTCTTTAAAACACCTTTCTCATACATATAACTTTTAGGTCATAGAGGTATTGTATGATGCTAATTTACAGTAATTTTTGGTGAGTTTTATGAAAATGCATGAAATCTTACTGCTCAGAGCTTTGCTGAAGGCTAGACACTGATTAAAAAATAGGTATGCCAAAATGTTTCCTTTTTCTGGGAATAAAAATGTTTGCAGAGTTACAGCACACAGTTTTAGTATGAGAAGGACATAACTGCAATGTAAGGTGTAAGGGCAAAGTTTGCTTTGTTTATAGAATGCAAGTCCTGCCCATCTTCCACCTGAAATATGTTGAAAACTGCCAATAGTGAGGTGATGGGAAGGCCATTCCTACAGGTTGCATCTCCTTCAATTCAGTGGTTTTCCCTGCCTCCTTCTACATCCCTGGAGATGTAGATGGGGAAGAGAAAAAGTGATCAAGGCTAAGATGCCCTCAGCTTCATTTTCACATTCCCTTGAAGAGTAGGATCCACAGAGCAATAACAGCACCATTAGCAGACAAAACTCAAATAGTCCCTCTGGAGCCCTTAGAGTGGTCTCTCCTACAAATAACTCATATAGCCAGTTCTGTTTGCATTCAGTCAACTTCTTTTCTAATATGTTGTCTTCAAAAGAGATTAAGCAATTACTCCTTGATGTGTATTAATAATGTGTGAAAAAATT
Organism: Alethe castanea; assembly: GCA_024734035.1. Lineage (NCBI taxonomy): Eukaryota > Metazoa > Chordata > Aves > Passeriformes > Muscicapidae > Alethe > Alethe castanea. The sequence continues at coordinate 36,399,031 of JANRGV010000084.1, forward strand.
AAATATTAAGCTTGAAGGAAAATAATAGCAGAAGGCTTCGAACCTATATAGTGAAATCACTATTTGTTTTATTTCACCATAAAAAACCCCGGAATTTCAAAGTCATGATGTGTCTTAAAATGATATAAATCTTTTTTTCTGTGTTTCAACATAAAAAAAAACATTTTGAAGTGGGTAGCAACATTCTGAAAACCTGTTTTTTTTCCTTATATGAATATTTTTTCAATACACCAAACTCTATTTTTCTGTAAAAGGCATAAAAGTTCTCTCCTACAATTTATCGCTCATGAGTGCTACATGTTTAAACAAACCTTTGAGCTGCTCAGTTTACTTGTCTAAGAATGTGTTACATGTGTCCACTTCAGGGTTGTAATTAGGGCAAAATAGATAATATTGTTTGTTTCCACAATGTATCTTTCTGCTTTCTAGCCGACTAAATTTTCAGACGTTTAAAAAAATTAAACCCACCAAACCCATGAATTATACCTTCATTACCTTTAGGTCTTTTTATGCATTATTTATGATACTAATACTAAAAGATGGTTTTCTTGACTTCCTAATATATGCTTGATGTTGATATATCCTTGATGTTGAAAACAAATGCTATTAGGCACCATTCCAAAGAAGTTTTAGCCTTAAAGTTGTAAGTTTGAATTGAAAAACAAATTGAATTAGGAACAACAGTAGTAGAGTTTGAACTATGAAAAGCCTCAGTTCCTTCAAAATTGTGTCCCCTGCACATGGAAAACAGCAAGCAATGTGTGTTTTTACTCATAAGTTCTTTATTCAGAAGCATGTTGCCTTCAGGTTATCTACGCAGAAGGTTGTTTCATACATTTGTCTTTCAACAGACATTTGTGTTTTATTCAAATTCTTTCTAACCAGATTCATAGTCTCTGCTCACAAAATCATCTAATTCCAACAGTAAATAAACAGACTGAGAAGAATTCTGTAACCTTGAGTATAGGATTAGATAGTTTCTCTGCAGCCATCTTACGTCCTTGGATGAGACGAACTGAAAAAAGAATGTAGAGGATTTCCAGTAAATTCTGCAGCACAGAAGGGTCAAAGATAGACCATATTCAATTCTGATGCATTCACAGCTATCTGTGTGGCAAAAGAGGCATCTTTTTTTTGAAATTTTATATATGTGATTTTCCAATCTTTTGGATAAACACTATAAATTCACTCACAGAATGAATGAATTAGGTATAGCTCTCCCTTGCTAGTATCTTCAGTTTCTTTCCCTGTTTTCTGTGTTAACGGGTATGTAGTTTTGACAGAATGTGAGAGTCTCTTAATTTTCTATGGTTTTTAAATTGAGGAATGCAAAAAAAAAAGTTCTGATAACATATCTGTACAGATATAATGTTGAATAAATTACAAAATTACTCTCCAGGTGGAGGACTATGATCAATATTTAGATGGTATTGGAATGTAAAATTTCTTTTATTATCTCTTTTACTATCCCTTTTCCTTTTTTTCTTCCGCCTTCCCTCTTCCCACTTTTCATACCCTTCTCTTCTTTTCCATTTTATTCCTTTCCCAGAATTTCAAAAAGTGCTTAATAAAGACTGGTTTAAAGTGTTTCCCCCTTCCTAAAAATTAGCATTAGCTAAAGAAAATTACTTGTTTAGATCCAGCACAATTTAACACCTTCATATAGAGCACAAATACAGGTGCCTGCCCCCTTCCTGTCTCCTGGTTAGTGACAATGTATTTAAAAAGTAGCTGAGGTCCTTAATGTCTGGAAACTGGATTTCTTTTTCCTTATATATTCTCCAGCACCTTACTTTTGGCATCGGTCAGGTACCTGTATATCAATACAGTGCCATTCAGTATTGTGATTTAACAATTTCTTTAAATATTAAAACTGTTTGCTGCAATTGGTCTGAACATTGCTTTTCATTTGCCTTGAAACATATTTATATCTAAAGGTATCGCACTAACTAAGCTAGACTTTGCTGCATAAGTAAAAAAAGAAAATATTTTACAAGCTAGTTTTTAATTTAAATAAACCAACATTTCAATATCTATTACTGCAAAAGGACATAAAAAAATAAAAAACAAGAAACAAAAAAACCAAAAATAAATTGGAACTATCACTTCATTGTAATGACTGGAAAATTATTAGTTTTATTGTGCAGAAGGAAACACCAATGAATTATTTGAAGCAATTTGTTTGTGGAAGCCAGGGCAATTTTATTTCATTGTACCCAAACTGAACCTAATCTTCATTCATTTGTCCATTTAAAAAAACCCGACATGCTGATATTTCAACATATGGATTATTTGTTAAAAGGCCAACTGTCTGTGTTTCCATGGAAATTTTTATGCAGCTTTATCACAGGGCATTCTCAAAATCTGAGCTGGGTTATTTGTCGTTTTCTTATATATGACTTATAGCTCACATTATGTTGGTTTCAGCTTTAATTTTAACATTGTTTTGCTGAGCCCACTCTACCACTGAGTATTAGACATTAAACATTATAAATTTTAAACACTTTTGCAAGCAGGAATTAAAATGGCAAACTCACAGTACACTGGGAATAAAGTATTTCTGCTACAGTTATCTGCTGTTGTACATTTCCCTTGCATTCTAAATCCTAACAGAAAACTAAACTATACATTCTTATTATGCTGTTCCTCTGCCCACAATGTACACTTCAGTAGGAGGTGTGGGTGTCCAGTGACACTGAAAATCAGGCAATTAGTGTCTCTGTTTTGGTACTGAGGCCTAATTAGCCTCTGCCTTGTGAATAACCCCTATGACTTGTGAGAATTATTTTCTTGCAGTTTATTGCTGTAGTTAAATTCCTAGTTTCAGCTGGGGAACAGTTTGAAGCTGCTGTTTTCTTTTTCCAGTAGATGAGTTGATATTTTAAATAAGCCCATCATGTATTATTAATAGTAGATGATATTATAAAAAGAATACAAACCCTGAGAAATACATAGGGTTTTTCCTGCTCTCTTATAGTAAGTAAAAAGGCAACTCTTGAAGTGAAGTGAGAAAGGGGTAGTAGCTGCCAACAGAACATGGGTTTGACTCAGGAATAAGGAAGAGGAAAGGAAGGAGAGGGAAAAGGAGAAGGAGCAGCTCTAATTTCTTTAGGAAAAAGGACAAGGAGTGCACCACAGCGAACATGGACCACAGACTGACTTCTCCAATAGCTCGTTGTTCAGGCAGTTCTTACAGATAAGCATGGTTTGTTTTCTGTTTAATACTATCTGAGTGGCTCCACAGATTTCTAGAAGAGCCAAATAAAAGGATAAAAGCTTTCTGTGTAGACTTACTAAATTATTTTCTGTCTTTCATAGGGTACAAAACAGCAAAGAGACATTTTACACTAAAGCAATGCATCTCTTGTAAGCCTCTATTTCTATATAACCATTCCTCACTGTTTATTGTGGAATGCTGGCACAGATTTTGATGCCTACATGCAATTTTACTTGCTCTCCTCTTTTCTGACAAGTCTTACAACCATACTGGCAGAGTTTGTTTTTGCTGGTATTCTAATTTTTACTTACAGCTACAAGAGAAAAAAATGACATCACTGTTCTACGACATGGAGCAGCTGTCAGGTGAATAGCAAACTTGTACTGTGTTCATGGCTTTCATGCAGAGAGGGTTCAGCCCTGCTTACATCCCCACCTTGACTTCACCTGTGCTAAATCACCCGCTGAGAGTATTATTTTTATAAGCCATAAGCACAAGCCTAATTTGTACAGTAATTCTGCAGAATGGATTTTCTTTGTCATAGCACTGTGTCTCATCTGTTAAGAAGGATAACACCTTAGTTACTGCTGTAGTCCTCTTCTTTGTCTTTGTGTGCTCCTGCTGAAGTCTGCAGAAACACTCCTATTTCCTTTAGTGGGAGGAGGGTTTTGTCAGCACTTTTGAAAACCATATGCTGAGTGCACAACTAGCCATTAGCTTTAATCTGAAAGTATAAATTTTGTTCAAAAAAAATTTCTAACTGTAGCAACATCCATTAAAACACTGCATTTAGTGCACATAGTTTCCATAAGCAGCACATAATTTTTTTTTTCTGGAACTACATTAGAAGGAACAATGGGTGAGTCTCCAGGAAGCAGTCTGAACCTTAGTTATAAAATAGATATGACTTACTACAATTCATGAGCAGTTTCTGAATATAACTGAGAAAACTAAAATTCCAGAGATACAACATTTGACAGAAGTCAAAGAGATCTCATTCTACCTTGGTCTTAAACACTGAAGATCAAAACTCTTGTCTCTGGATCACCACATTTCAGATAGCAAAGTTCTGTTTTCTTGACATTTCTGATGCTTTTAACAATAAATAAAGAACCTCTCTTAAATTTGGAAATATATTTTCTGTTGGTGTTCACTGTCACAATCTAATATCAGTCTTTACAGCAACTATACCTCAAAACAAATTAGAGTGTTACAGTAGATTGTGTGTTTTTGTAGCATAAATTTATCTCTTAAATTCAAGACTACTTTATTGCACTGAAACCTACATGGAAAATAATTTCATTAACTACAAGCTATAATTTCCCACTCCACTACTGTTAAATCCATCAGCAGAAAAAAAAAAATCTTGTTGGAGATCCCCAAATGAAGAAGCAAGAGGATGAAAATCCATGATCCTACATATACACATTCCAAAATACAATCTATCATATCCAGTTAATTACAAGCTTTTCTAGAAATTAAATGGACGAACTCTATCAAACACAATGTACCACAATAAAAACACATAATCAATAAACAATAGACACACCCAGTCACAGCTGGAAGAACATCTTTCACAAGAAATACTTTATACTTGACTTCTCAGTCCAGGATGGACTAAAGGAATATCTACAGAATAAATTCAAAAGACAAGCCTGGGAATTAAATTTCATCACTCCCTGGACATTAAAAACTGTAGACTTCCAAGGAAATCCATGTTATAAGTTTTTCCCAGGGGAGTGGAAATCTCTCTAGATGGCACAAGACCTAGACATTTTATTGCTTTTCCCTACTAGTCTACTAGTGCTTTATTTTCACATTAGTTCTGATTAGCAAGTTCACATTTAATTTAGATATTTTGTTGTTGAAGTCTATTTATAAGATTTTCTTCTATGTAGAAGTTTGATATTTCTATTCCAAATATCAGCCACTGGCAGGCAATGAAATATTTCAGTTTTTCATCAAGTATATTGGTCCTGGAATAAAATATATTCTCTCTTTATATAAGTTTTGCTAGGAAGTTCCGCAGACTTACCAATTTCAGATTCAAATTGAGCAACAATAATCACTGATCACATATTTGGCTGAAATCCAGTTTGGATAATGCCTCTTTTAGGACTTCTAGAAGCAAACAGCAAATACCGATTCGTCCTGACAGGTCTAAATAGTGTTCAGTTCAAAAAGGTTGGGTTTTTAAATTTTATTTTTTATTTAAAATCTTTCTGTTGTCATTTTTGTCTTTGTGGGGTGGAGAAGACATAAAATATACTCCTCAAAATGCTTGACTAAATTTTGAGAGCTGGTGTCTCCAGGAAGATTGAGCGATATGGTTACTCAACAGAAAAGACAGCAGAGAGGGATTTTTCCCTGTTTACGTTTGCACTCAGCTCTCTCTTCTGTTTCTGTTAGTTTGACACAAAGACTGGTCAGTCCACTTCTGAGTCATAAGGATGCTCCATGCCTTAGAGTCCTGCTTGCAACAGTGTGATCAGCAGGTTTTGGAAGTCATTCACTTTTTGTCTTCTCTGAGATATTTCCTAGACATGGACACTTTGTGAGTTATGTAACCCTAACAGCCTGAATTGTTGATGCATTCTAACTGATCTTGGGACACATTTTGACAGATTTCTAGATCCAGGTCTAAAACCAGGTTTTAATGGGTATTTGAAAGGAATACTGTATAATATAAGCTGGAACATAAACAGTAAAAAATAAATATTCATTTTTTACTTTCTGTTATAAGAAATTTTGTAACTGCAACATTGTCTTGTTGCATCTTTCTCTTAATTCTTGTTCCTGGGTTGGGACCTCAGTTATTTTCAGTTATGCAAGAGTCTCCTCCTGAATTTTCTATTGTACATATTCTGAATGACTCCTGATTTCATTTTTTTGGTCTTGGGGAGTCCTCATCTCCATCACTAGGAAAGCCTTTCTGTATTTTCCTTGTTTTCTTCCCAAATCATTCTCTGCGTCTTTTTATCCCTTCTCTAATGCCCTTTTCCTAATAATTACTTAAGTAATTTTACATTATTTTAACCTCCTTTACAGCAAGCATGGAGAAAACTTCATCCTTCAGCAATTAAGTTCTCTAATTATATTCTCTCAACTGCAGAAAAAGAGATCTTGCATAATTCTATTACATATAAGAATTTTTTATTAGGTGGACATTAACATGAAAAAAACATGTTTCATAAAATTAACTTCATAACATGAAACTGAAATCTCTGAAATCCAAAAACAGATTCCACAAACATTGTCAGCATCTTGAAACACAGACAAGACAAGAATTCAGTAGGACGAGATAGGAAAAGGAGGGAAGAAACACCAGCTTAATGATATTCTCCTAAACTTCTTTTCTTTGCAGCTCATTGAGTGCATTTATATCTAAACTGGTTTTGGAATAGTAATACAAGACTCCAATACTCATCAAGCAGGGTTAAAGCCACCCCTTCATATGACTTTATCATCTTTAAGTAAATAATAATCAGATCTTATGGTTTTCTTGTGGTTACAAAACAAATAACAATGGGTTTAGGTAATAAATAAACATCTCCCACAGATCAATGTCATTGAGGTACAATTTTGTACTTCAACACTTGTGCTTGCCAGTGCTCTTTGCAATTGCAGACCTGGTATTTACCTTCTGAAACAGGCATAGGAACAAATTCAGTCAAATACCGGCTATCCTTTCCTCTACTCTTTTAAAAAGCCCCAAATATCCCAAACATTGTACAGTTCCTGGTTTCCCCATGGGTGCTTGAGTAAGGAGAAGATATGAAGATTTATGATCTACATTTTTTTACAGATAATATCTCATCCCTGCTACTTCCATTATCTAGAAATAGATGCCCTGTTTCATGTAGTGCCTTTCAAAATTTAACCAGAGAATTAGGTGTGGTATATGACAGATGTACAGCTAAAAGATACTCAACAGATAATTGCTCTTTTCAATATTTTATCTCTTTTTTTTGATAAAGCAAAAAATTGAGTCAGCTAAAACAAACTACATGCCTTTCTCTAAGGCAGAATATGTTGAGATATCTGAGTCCACTCTACATAGTTGGAACTTTGTGGCATTTTGTATGTGTGATTTAAGAAATGAACATTTTTTTTTTTTTCTGTAGAAGAAATCAAACTTTCAGGCATCAATTTTTCAAATGTAGAGGTCTGACTAAGGAAAGAATTTCATCCTGTATGTTCCAGAGAGATTATGCTTAGGAGGGTAAGGTGGAACTGCAAATATTCAGATGATTTATTATCATTTCCCCAAAATAAGGAAACAAATGGAATATGAGGAATGTTATCTCCATCTCATGCACTAAGGAGCAGGCCCATACGATACAGAGGAGCTTTATTAAAAATTCATTAGACTGTAAAGTCTCTCATTTTGTAATCAGAATTAAGTAGTTTTCTAATGTCATTAGTTGGAAGTCAATTTAAACCACTATCAGCAGTTGCAACACACTCCAAAATGCTAAATTGAATACAACAAATGTTTTCCACTTATTTTTTATTAGAAATATTAGAATTTCATATTATGAATCAAACCAACATGGCAGTGATATCTCTAAGAAATAAATTTCCCCTGACTTTATTTACTAGTCACATTTATATTGGTCAAAGAAGACGATGGAGTTTCAGAAACAGAAATCCCGTGTCACGTTTAATTTCTGAGTCAATAGAATATTGATGCATAAAAAAGTTCAAAAGTTGTGCAGTTTTCTCCTATAGGATAGCCAGGTCCCTTGATAGTAACAACCAAGTGCAGTAAGCTACAGCAAAGGGATCCTAGAATAAAGAAATAGTAACTTTCAAAAAAAAAAAAAAAGCATAAAAAATTTTCAATATTAAAGTATTGTATTAGTTAGAAAAAGAGTTGTCACGGTAGAAGCCATGGCTTTTCATATAACTAGTTGTCTTTGATTTGCTTCTATGCCAAGGCAGTAGCTGTGATGTTAAATAGATTTTTTATGTAGGCAAAAATAGCTTTTCTTGTTTCTTAAAAACATGCTTATACCTAAATATTCCTAAATTTACAAAACACATAAGGAAAAATGGTTTTGCAATATAATTATTTTAGTTTGAGAAAAATTATGTTCTTCTAAATTAGTTTTTTGGAAAAGGATATAATTTTCTGGGAAGAAGAAAATGGATACTTCCATTTAAAGAAATTAATCTTTCTTAGGGAACTCATGCAAGTTATCAAACAAATTACTAGCAATTTTTAAAAGTCCTTTAGCTGATTGTGCATACATCTCAGTGGCATTAAATGAGCTCATATGTCAGGTATAACCTCTTGGCTTCTCATATGGCATATGCAGTTATTCATGTTTTCAAAAGAAATATCCCTCTAACATACACTATATTTCAACAAAATCAAAATATATAAGAGATTATATCTTTTAGAAACATTAATTCAGCATTAGAAATGCCCGCCCCCACCCCCCCCCTTGGGTTCTTGGCTTGCCAATTATATTTAAAAATTTTATTTAGATTCTCTTATAAAATGTATATTGTCTGATTTCATACTTTGGCTTTGACATTTACTCTAAAATAGCTTCCTGCAGCCATAGTCTCTACTCTGTATTGTTGATGGTCCTTACAAAGTGATTAATTATTCTATTTAAAAAGTATTCAGTCTTTTGTACCTGAAAGGTAGTGAAGCTACTGATGGATTTTGTATACTGCATTTCCTTGTATTTCAGAGACAAAAAGGCAAAAAAATCTGAAAACATCCTGTTCAAGCTGGACGTGGATCAGTCTGTTTGGAGAAAAATGTTGGATTTTTTTTATTTTTCAGGTAAACAACAGATAGCATGTACGCTTTCATTTGATTTCAACTAAAGCAGTATTTCTGTTGAACACTAGCAGTGAAATGTCACAGAGAACCTGGCACCAGATGTAATATTTGCCAATATTTTATAACAAATATTTAAGATGTGTGTAATCAAGGAGACCTTTGCATGAAAGGGCTCATATCTAACCTAGTCATCTGTTGTAATAGGTTTGCAAAATAATTTATCATACAAACTGGATTTGGAGGATCTGCCGGCGTGCGTAATAAAATGTTTGGGAAGTGTGTATATGAGGAAGAGGAAAGGGCAGACAAACAGAGGCAGGTTTAGTGCTGCCACCCTGTGCTGCCACCAATCTGTTTTCTGTTGTGCCCAGGACATGGGCAAATCCTCAGCTGAGCCCTGCTTGTCCTGGATCAGCAAGGATATTCACTGCCAGTTTTTCAAGAGGTGGCAGAGTTGGTGAAGTTGTGGTTGGGTACCCAGATACCCATGTGGGTAATTGATATGTAGGCTATGGCTTTTCTGAGGAAGCAATGCCTTTTCCCTCTCCCTAGATAAAAATCGTCACCTCAAAGCCCAGGTTTGGGAGGCTATGAGCTTTAACGCCAAATCTTTAGCCATGTTCCCATAAAATTCTTTACACCCACATACACTGCTAAGATCATAAGCTACAGAGTTTAAAACCTGTTAAGAAAAATCACTCATTTCAGTCTTGAATCAAAAGATACATTGGACAGATCATCTGGAAGAATTTCATTCCATCTATAACTCAGTCTGGTGTGGTGACAGATTTCAGGAAGGAGCTGAGTGAAGCTAGTCAATACCTCTTCATGCAAGTTCCACTCCCATGTGTATTTTCTGTTTACGTAAAAGTCTTGTTTCTGTCCTCTGTCACTGTCATTTGACTTTTAAATTTCATTCTCTAATTTTTTAAATTGAAAAGTACCAGACAAGATGCTGACCTCGGACTTCACTGATGGCACTATATCAAGCACTCATTTCACAGATGGGATCTAGAGCAGTAGCCAATATGCAGAGGTACAATTGTTGTAAAGATGCTAGAGCATAATGCTACCTTTATATAAACATCTGAAAGATTTCAATTCTAGGATGCTTCGCATGGAGACAAAAAACTGTCTCAGTGACAGATAATGTACTGTTTTAGAAAATCTGTTCATTATAAGTATATGGCCCTAAAGACTCCACCTGTGCGTTCATTTAGGCAAATTTAAATAATTTTAACCTATTTGGACTATTCCATTACTCTTTTTTTTTAAATGGGATTATCTCTGCTACTTTTCTTCTAATTTTATGGTTATAGTGTTAATATGATTCAATGAAACCAATGAGTACAAATTTGTCTTTGCATTTCTTATATTTAAATTGTATTCCTATGCAGTCCTTTGAGCAAAAAGTTGTAAATTTACTGAGCAAAAACAATAAGTATGTTTTTGGTCTTTATAAGTCTTATTTCAAGTAACTAAATCAGGACAATATAAATACTTTTTAATATGACTGATGTGGTTTGATGTGGATTGTAAGACAAATGCATCTCAAAGCCTATTAAAGAAGAGAACAGCCTATTCTTGTTCCCTCTTGATGGGATTATCCAGCCATAAAAGATAAATTTCTGTGGTTTAACATTTCGTTCCACTGATTATTACCAGCACAGTGAAGTGGTAAATACAAATGCTAATTTCAACATACTTTCAAAGCAAATTTTTAAAGTTTGATAGGCTCTCATGGTATTTTAAATTAAAATTCAAGATACTGTAAAATCTATTTTGTTTACAAACAAAAAATGGCAATACAAATGCAAAAGATGCTGAAATATAAAGCTTATCAAACAATACTAAGAATAAAAAACTGATGGAAAGAGAGTTAATACAGAGATGACACTAACCAAAGCAGTGATCAAGAAGTATGAAAAGATTATAAGAATCAAAACTCTCACTAGTGTTGTGGGAAGGAAGCCATCTTTTGCAACAAGCAGCAACAATCATATTCACTTTAGAACACTATGGTTTAAGACAGACAATATACCAGAATATTAACAATTAGTATTTCTTTTGGCTTCCATTTTTAGGTGCTAACTTCTTTTCTCACTGTATATTCAATGTTTCCTTGGATTAGAATTTAATCTACAGATATTTTTCTTTTTCTGAGAGTTAAATAAGATCATATATTTGTAGAAGAAATGTCAAATTTAGAAAGTTTCAAAAAACCTGCTACCTTTATTAATTGAGTTTTCTTTTTATTTATATACAATTTTCTGCTTTTCAGTCACTTTTGTTCTCTCCTTTGCCATTTTTTTACCATGGGTTTTGCATGTATTTGTATAAAAGAAAATAGTTTTATACACTATTATATTACAGTATAATATACTATATACAGTATATGTATATTACTATATGTAACTTCATACCATGTATACAATTTATAAAGCTATTAAAAAGCACATCTTCAACTCATTTTAGTCTAATGCATTTATTCAGGGAAATTAACTTTGCATTTTGGAAAATGTCCGCAGATGTTGAAAATATTGAGATCAGGAATCTTTTGATTTCTTCCCAGTATCAAAAAAAATTCCAAAGGGATGAGCGTTCAGCTTCTGTAAAATGTAGTGTTTTGCCATTTTGGCAGATATGATGATCAACAACATCAGAGATTGCAAACCACTATTATCCAACACCCTGTGGAAAGTTTTCTTTCTTCCTGCAAATTTTGCTGTAGAGCGGGAGATACAAACATGTGGGAAAATGGATGATACAGAAGAGCTGTCCTTTGAGAAAAGTCTACCATCTTTCGCTCACTTTTGCTTTTGTGAGGGTATTTTTGTGTGTCTGTTTCTGAACAACTGCCTAACTCAGGTTAAAGATTTTTTTGTTGTTTTTTTGCTTTTGTCTTTTTTTGAAGTATATACTTATGGGTCAAAGCAAAGATTTCCTGTACAGGGAAAAATTCTAGTACCACTGAACACATGAAAGATATGAAGGAATCTATCTTTTCACAGAAAATCTTCCATCTCATTTTTCTTCCCCCATACTTCTCGTGTCTGCTTTTCCTTACACGTTTCCATTAACATGACAGGTATCCTCAGCTGCCAGTGAAGTAAGCAGTGTATGAAGAAAGGTTTTGGGAAAAGGGGATTGTAAAGGTACCTTTTGCAGCAGTGTGATGCTGGCAGTATCTGGGCTGCATTGGGATCTGCCTGCCCACCCGTTGCTCAGAGGAGAGAAGCTTCTATCCAAGAATCAGAGGCATATAGCAATATCCATGAGAGTGAGGGGGTTACACATTCTTTATTCCAGAGGAATAGCCAGCAAAGCTCAGAGGATTTCCTGCTGTGTCCTGTCTGGAATAACAGAGAGTTTGAGCTTAACAAAGCTCATTTGATTTTGCTCATTGATTTTCATGTGTATTTTAGCATAAAAAATTTCACAAACTCCAGTATTTACAAAATATGAAAATGAAAAGATGGTGAAAGTAATGACATTGTTCTTGAACCTGAATGAAATCTTACCAGTTTTTCCTTGGCAGGACACAAACACGTGTGAACAGCAGCCTGTGCACTACTTAAAGTGACATTTAGTTTAAGCCATCAGTGAATTTTACTTATACAGAAACCTAAGGTCTGTCACTCCATTTTACCTGGGAAGTAAAATTAATATAAGCATCTTTTTCTCCTGTTACCAATGATTTCCACCCCCTGTGACTTCCCATCCGCTGCACTGACAGTAACACTGCAAAAATGAAGGAGGAGCTTTAAATAATATGAATTCACCATGCAATTCTTAAGGGAGAAGGAGTGGCAGGATTCAGAGGCCACTTATGTCGGTCTTGCTGCCAGGGGAAATAATATGGAGCAATAGTCCTGTGCTTATGGTGTATGAAAAGTAAATCTCAACACCTGCTAAGATTTTGAAAGAAGCTTTGAAAAATGCAGAACAAATCACATATCTCCTTTAGATTTGGCCTTTCACCCGTGTGGGGGATGCTCAGTCCTAAGTGCAACAGGCAGTTCAAGTGGAAAAATAAACCCCTTAGGTAGCTAATTTCAAGAGTTTGAAGGATTACAGTTTAAATTATTAATTTAAGAAAAATTGACATTCTGTTAAAAGAGTGGACTAAGACATCTGTAACACTCCAGTCATTATTAAAGATACTGCAGTGATGATGGTACACTGGAACAGATATGCAAACTGAATCAGTCAAGTCTCATTTTAAATCAGCCTTTCAATCAGATACAGTTAACATTAGCAGAAATCGACATTCTTTATATACTGGATAAACTTATAGTTTTTAATTTCCAGTGGCATAAATCTGGCAGTTGTCAATAAGTGCAAAATGAAAGCAAAAATTATTTAAGTAAGTGCCTTTGAAAAGTACAAGATTTCTCTTCTTTCTCTGTATGTATTCCCTGTGACATGAGCTTCACCTCATTCCCATCAACCTTGTCAGTTTTCATCACTGTTAAATCTCAGCAGAAACTATGGGTTTAACCAAACAAAAACAATTTTTTCAGTTGGAAAAAACCTGTGCTTTTTCCAGAAGGTCTTTGATTTAAAAGAGTTTGCAAACATTTAAAAATAAATTGTGTAATATCCTTCTTGAATAACATTTCAATACAATGTTACAAATTAATGTGGAGTTCCAGAAGCACTCAAATTAATGCAGAATGAGTTAAACACAATTACCATTATTACCATAAATACCAAAGGAATTAATAATGATTAGGGTGATATTTTAAAGCATTCTTTATTATCATGTGCATTGTTTGTAAAATTCCAGGATGATGATAATTACTGTAAATCCTCTCTTTGGGCAAGGTTCTTTTCCCAACAGAAGGACAGCCCAAAGCTAAATGCTTCTGAAATCCCTCTCAAATCCTCAAAATTGGAATTAGAATGCTTTGCACATACATTAGCTTGAAGATTACTTTCCCTATAGTGTAAATTTCAAGAGTAGGCTTGATGTAAGTAAGAAACCCCAAGAAACAGGCATTCAAGACAAGCTTCATTTTTTCCCCCGAATCTCTGGGTGATAACTAACATAGTTCTTCTGTGCATGTTGTTGCTAGATTTGTGATTGGTGAAGAAAGCTCAAGGAGGCCTTAGTGAATTCTATGTAATTCTGTGTTTACTTGTTCAGTAATTTTAAAATAAAGTCAAGCTGCATAGCAGAGAACCCTTTCAGCTGAAAACCCATTGGAATTTTTAATTTTTCATAAGAATGAGATGTATAATACTATCATGCTTAACCTTCTTCAGGGGAACATTTTGAAAGACATAAAAAAAATTCAAATTATTTCTCCTCAGTATATTAACGTTGGCATCATGGGCTGCCTTTAGACCCCTTATGTTGTCTCACACATCACCTTTGATTTTAGACATGCGTTGCTTAGGAAAGACAAGGCAAAAGTGGCTTATACAGTACTCCTGATTTTTTCTCCCACTGTGACTTTCAAGCATAAAAGGTCATGTCTTGGGTTTTAGCTTTTCTATTTTTCAGATTCTCTGCTGCCTGGAGGGTAACTCTGAAACTTTGTGTTAGGTGTTAGTAAGTTCTCTTCACAGGCTAGTTAGAGAAAACAATCCCTTCCCAGCTAGAGAATCAAGGACACCCATTACCCACAAAGCATAAACAATGGCGAGGGAAAGGGGGCAATCCAGGGCACTGAGAATTCATAGTCTGGGACTGTGGTTGGACAATTGACCCCAACATGTAGATGAACCAAAACTTATAAAAGTGTCAAAACTCGTGATCGAGATTCATCTGGGATTCAACCTGGGTGCAGCCCCAGCCAGACTCTTGTATTGCCCAAGGTGTATCCTTTTAAGGCCTTTCAATAAATACCTATTTTATTCCTTTTAACTCTGTCAAATCTCTGTTCCAGATCAGTCTTTCTAGGCACCAAAGGTAGCAAAATCATAGACATGGAAGAGAAAGTGTTATAAGCATGATTTCCATCAAGATAAACCTGCTTCTTTGGACAGTCCAAATCTTTCAATTTTTAGAACAGGCAATGTGCAGAGGAACAGCCTAGAAAAAGAAGCCAGTTGTGACATTTTATTCTAAGTTTCAGTAGATTTACACTTCTTTCTCTTACCCACTTTATTTCCAGTGCATAAAATGGGGCAGCCAGTGCAGGTTCCACTTCTCATCCTGTCATGGTTCTATTCTCATGTCCTTTATGAGCTGACACTGCTTAAAACTAATCAAACAAAAAAAAAAAAAAAAAAAAGACAATAAATTATCAGGTCCCAGCACATCGGCTTCCTACTTGAATAAATGATGCAACCACTGGACCTCAAAGGCTGGCATTAGGGGATGGGCGGGAATGTGTGGCTGGGGAGAAGTGGGAACTGAGAGCTCACTAGATTCCCTCTAATAATTTTCTCAGGACATAAAAAAATTGTGCAAAAGTTATCAAAATAATCAATCCATATCAGTCCATTCCTATGGAAAATTCAGACTCTTAAAGTGTCACTTCTTTGTAGAAGGTTTTAAAACCTAACTCTCAGTTAAGGGGTTGCTTTTTTGTCCTCTAACTTCTACTTTTACATTTTATCTCTAGTAAGAAATATTTGAAAACCGTAGACTTAAAATTTCCAAAGTGTTTAAATCATAAATGTTTAAGTCATTGCTGAAAACAAAATTTGCCTTCTAACCTACATACAAGGTTTTAGAAATTCTGTGCTAGAAGGTGTTCTAACATTTAACTTGGAGATGAAATTTACTTAGTACAGAGTTCATGCACAAGTATTATAAGCTTACAGGTAGTTGATAATTTTGTGTGAAAATCAATTTCTGGTAGGAAATATCTTTTTATTTTCCCTAAGGAAGTGTTTTTTATGGTGGTAAGACTGAAATTGATGGGTCCCTGTTTGCTGACCTAGATGACTGCTTATCAGTTTCAATTTTTGCATGAATGGTCCAGGTTCCTGGACCATTTGCTGCTTTCAGCAGGGACAGGCAGACTGAGCATCCGTGGCTCTTTGGCAGTGAGGCTGAAAGGATGAAAGATTCCTATCAATTTTTCTTAATGAAAAAGCAAACCTCAAAAGACTCTTCAATCTGTTACTCAAAACAATGAAAAATTCCTTTTCTTTTTCTCAGGAATATTTCAATTTCCTGGAGAATATATCATGTTTTTTAAACTTTTTTCTTCTTTTGACTGAATATATTTAAGCATAGGACTCAGGCCTTTTAGCTGCTGGTGAAATGCACCTGGAGGCAGATACATAGGCAGAGTGCACTTCCAGCATGCTGTTGTGAAAGGCTTGGTGCTACTATGGTTGGGCATCATTGCAGTTAGCACAGATGGAGAACAGGATTTTACCAATGATTATGGCTGATAATGGGCCTTCCTCACTCTCCCCAAAGTTAGAGCTGCCTCTGTCCACAGGGAAGAGTATTTCTATAAAACTAAAGCAGCTTTCTTTACAGTGCTTGAGGCCCTGAGCTGTGACAGCACAATTCAACATGTTGTGGTTTGTTTTAAATGTGTATTTCTTAAATGTAAACATGAATTCTCTAAGTCCAGAGCTGCTGAGAGGCAACAGTGATATAAGGATCCTTTCCACATTGCAATCTATTGCTGTTATTGGAAATTTTTCAATTTGTTTGGCTTTATTGACCATCTGCCAGAAAGGGGAAAAGGGGCTATAGGTGAGGAAAGTAATTAGTGACTGAATGATGTTTGAACTCCTTGGTAGGGCAGAAATAAAATCAAGAAGTTTGGAAGAAAGACAAACTATTAGAAATGTACCAGCCAGAGATGTTTAAAAATTCTTTTCGGGAAAAGTAAGGGGAAGACGTATAAAGATCTTGATATTACTGTGATTGGTGCAAGGTAAATTCATGGCACATAGAGAGTTCACCTTTGATTGTATTTTGGCAACTGCCATTAAATTAATGCTCCTTGGTAAGTCACAAAGAATTAGGTGGATTGCAAAAAGCCTCTGTTTCTCCAGCTGACATAAATATTGTATTAATTAAATCTATTAAGAACACTAAAATGAGATTTCATTAACTAATATGCCCTATTAGGATAATTATGACTAATTACAGTTATTAGACTAATGGTTTTAATCCTCAAGCACAATGTGTTACAGAAGGTTAAGAGGCCTAAGATAAATTGAAAATCAAAAGTGTGATCAAATTATTTTTTAATATTTTACACAGCTACCATCCTATAACGGTAACTATGACAGCAACAGTTTCACATTTTTCAACTCACCTCATGCTGGGAAGGAAGATAATTTTTTATGATTTGATAGTGATTTTACATTTCCAACAGGAAGTGTCCTGATTTCTAGACTGTAGGTGCTAATCAGTATGAAAAATTAACCTCTTGCATGTTCTCATTAAAGAACACTGCATAATTTTATTAAAGTTTTCTGCAGAGAAGAACGTCATCTTAAGAAGTCAAAATTCCATTCATATTAAAATATAATTTTTATGTAGTTGCACGGAACTATTCTTTTGTGTGTATTTGCTGATGTCTTCTGTAGAGGGGTATGTACCATTTGAAAGCCTATGTTAGTAATTCAATATCCACTAGCACATGGGTAAAAAATGTGCAATATATGGCCCTTGAGTCCTTTTTTGGGGGAAAGCCAAAATCGTTCCAGACAATAAAAAACCCTTTGTTACATAATAGAGACTTTTTCCTCCTTTGGGGCTAGACAAATGGGTTAAGTTTCTTAGGGTTTGAACTATGAAATTTAACAAGATTTTACATGAAGTAGATGTGTCACAAAACTAGAGCATGATTGGGATTGCCAGCTGCCTTTTAAGAAAACATACACACAAAAACAGCTGAACTGTACTCAGCTCTTGAAAGGATAGTCATAAGTGACTATCTGTATTCAGAAAATTTAGCAATTTTGGATCTTGGGTAGATAGAAATGACCTAGTACCAGGCAAAAGAAAGAGACTCCAAACCATATCCAATCCGGGAAACTCAGAGTTTACCTAAAGTTAGAAATTTGCATGTAAAACTTAGTACTATATCTCTTAGATGACAGGCATCAGAGAGGAATCCAAACCAGGATATTTAAAAACGTGTAGGAAAAGACACACTTTGAGGTAAGTACTGAAAAGGGTGATTCATCTGCCTTTTTGTGCCCATGCAGAACAGCAGAAGGAGGAGCAAATAGGAATATGTGCCTACAGTGCCTGTGGAACTGGGCTAGTGTATCTTGTAGAAGATTATATGACTGCTAAAATGCTATAACATTTCCATGTCAGAGAGAGCATTGTCATTTCAACTACTGTTCCTGAAGATTTCATCATAACAGTCTGAAGATTTGGAATATAGTGAGAATGCTAGTTTGAACAGTATCTTAACTATAGCGTCAAATGTACTGTTAAGTTATCAGTGACATTTTAGAGATTAAAATGGTTTTATTTTTATAACATTTTTTTCATGTTGCAAGATAAAGTCTTAAGAATCTACTTGTGCTAAAAATACAGTGGAAAATATTTCAATTATTTGTGTGAAAGAGCTAGTTTCTTGTAATAATTAACCTTGCTTCTCTGAAGGTTGGCTCTGGCAAATCTTTATTGATCTCTCTGTACAGTTGATTCAAAAAAATTAGATCTCCATATGTTTGTTTGCTTGTCTTTTATATTGTAACATATATAAAATTTCTTGTTTTACCTTGTTATCTCCTAAATGCAACTTTTATAATTGTACAGATTATTTGTTTCAGCGGATTCTGTGATAATGCTCCAGTTCTACCTGAGTTTTCATGTCTCATTCCTGTATAATTTCCTAATATGCAGTATGTGTTTCTCTTATCATAACAACTATGCACACATGCCAAATTCTCTGCTTGGAGGCCTGGAAGGGAAATTGCATATGCTACTAATCAGGAGTTGGCATGCTCTTTCATGGCTGGCTTCTTTTAAGGCACAGCTATTGGAGTTCAGAGTTTTCGTATCAGTAGGTAATAAAGCAGAGTTTCTGCCTCGGATAAATGACACAGAGGCAAGGAACACAGAAGGTGACATGCTGAATCAGACTAGTGGTCAGACATGGTGGTGTTGCTGAAGAATTCAGAATTAGATACGAGATCCCTATAATGAAAGGGACTTCTCTTCCTAACTCCAGGCAATCACTGTTAGGACTTGCATTGTAAAGCATGAAGAATGACATCACAAACATGTTTTTGATAAGGCAATTGTGATTCCTATTGTTTGGAATTCTTATTTCTGGTTCTTTCCTGAACCCTGATGTTTTATGTCTCAACTGTATTTCATGACAGCTACTTTAGCAGTAATGATGTGCTCATAAAAATTGCGCAAGCACAAAACTAAGAATGCTCAAAACTAGAAATTGAGAAATATCACTAAGGAGTTGTTCATGCTAGGTGCACTTTTTGCTCTTTCCTATCATGCATTTTAACAGTTTATGCTCAGTAATGTTATAATTTAACCCAGCAGGCAGTTAAATACCACCCAGTTGCTTGTTCCATCCTCTCACTCAGTGGGATTTGGAAGAAATTTTTAGTTTGAGATAAAGATGTTTTAATAAGACAGAAACAGAAGGAAAAATAATAGTGATGAAAAGATTATAATAATAATAATAATAATGATTGGATTATAGAAAACATTGTTGCAGATTGCAATTGCTGACCGTTTGCCCACCAATACCCAGACAGTTCTCAAATAGTGGTCCATGACCATCTTTTCCCATAGTTTATACACTGAGCTTGACACTACATAGTGTGGAATAACCCTTTGGCCAGTTGGGGTCATCTGTCCTGCATTTCCCTTTTCCCACCTTGTTCCTTTGAAGCTGCTTGCTGATTGGATGGTGTTGAAATCTGTAAAGTTTTGGACTTAGTGCAAACACTGCTAAACAACAACTAGAACATTAGTGTGTTATAGACATTATTCATATTCTAAATCCAAAACACAGCACTATACCAGCCAATAGGAAGAAAATTAATTCCCTCTCAGCCAAAAACAGGACAATGCCCACTCCTCATTCTATACTATTTTTATCATGCCCAGGTCTCACATTTTTGAAGACATCCTTTCCTGTCTTCTGTATACACACATAGATATTCCCTAAATCTATGGGCCATTTCTTGAAAATATCCATTGTTTTTGATTTATAAAATTACTTTGAATTCCACATGTCAGTGTAGCTTTTTTGAGGCAGAAGAAGTGGACTGATATGTTTAATTCTTGCTTAATGAAGCCAGTTCTGGCTGGGTGGGGCCACTAACCAGGCAGCTTTTGCTATGTGTGTATCCTAAGGTTTGAACATCCCAGCACAAGCACACATTGCGGTCAGTATAGTCTTTAACTGACCATTGTAACATTTACTTTTCCCAGAGGCTGATGCATGATAAGCTCTGTGATACACCCACTCAGTGCAGTGCTCTTTGGCCCAGGTGTCTATGAGGCTGTTTCAGAAATGAATCCTGTTGTATGACTCATGTTTCCATAAGAGCTTCTTTTCAACGACCAGGATTGTATTCCAGGCAGTGGCATGGGGCGTGGGATATGTTTCCAGCCATCTGGTGTTTGCTTC
Source organism: Alethe castanea (assembly GCA_024734035.1). Lineage (NCBI taxonomy): Eukaryota > Metazoa > Chordata > Aves > Passeriformes > Muscicapidae > Alethe > Alethe castanea. The sequence goes on from JANRGV010000084.1 coordinate 36,419,597, forward strand.
CACCATGGTAAGCATAAGGGGCTTGCCTAGGCAGGTTTGTGGGTGTGATATAACCAACCTGCCAGGCCTCCCCGTTTATATTTCAGCCATCCTCCTCCATACCAGAGAGGCTTTTAGTGCTTGGCATGCTTGATTGCAGTGCATGTTTCACATTTGTAGATTACCTGTGCAATAGTGTCCATGGCTGAATCCACACCTTGATCATGAGCCCATCTCATATTGCATCTCTTCCTTGATGGCCTGAGATGTCATGGGGCCCTCCAATTAATCTTTATGTTGCCAGCCCAGATTAATCTGTGTTACTTCAATACTAGTAGCTTAATCTGTCTGTTGGTCATGCTCTTCAGTGCCCTCACTCTTGTAATACACATTTAAAATCAGTTTCTACCTGAGCAGCAGTATGCAGTTCATGGTATAGTGGGGCCTCTTTAAAAAGCATCATCTCTTCCTCAGGTGATATTTCAAAATCTTTGTCTTTTGGCCACTCCATGATAATTTCCAAAATTCCTGGGTGACTAGGTTTTCCTATTGGAACGTATCGTGTGATCAGTGTGACACACTCCATGTAGCATAAATTGCAAAATGTATAGAAGAAACCATCCCTTTGAACAGCAACCACTACAGTGTCAAGAGAAGCTGTGTTTCAGGACCATTAAATGGTAAAGCAGCTCAAGCCCCTCATCAAGCCCCTTCATACACTGCCAATTTTAATTTTTCAGTTGGAGTATAGTTGGCCTTGGATCTTTTGTATTCCCAACTCCAATACTCTAAAGTACAACCTGAAGTTTTCCCTGGTGTCTTCTGCTAGAGATTCCAGGGAGGGCCATTCTCTATGTAGAGCACATTTTTAATATCTTATCCCACCTGGTCCGGCTGAATAGTTACTACATGAAATGTTTCCTGATTAATTTTTTTTAAAACCTGTCATTATTTAAAACCTCATTTTAAATTGATCTTTTTCCAGGTCACTTGTCAGAGAGGTCTTACAGTCAGTTTGTCATTTGAAAAGTCCATTTTCTGTAACCCCCTAATACCTAAGAAAGCTTGTGTTTTATTTTGCCCGTTGGTAAAGAGACAGCTGTTGTTTTGTTGATTGCATCCATTGACATCTGATGACATCCACATTACAATTTTATTCCTAAAAATGTGACTTCCTGTACAAGTTCCTTCACCTTTGTTTTATAGCAAAATGAATATTGAGGATTCTGACTATGTTTTCCTTTTTTATTTCTTCTAAAAACTTATTCTGTGCTGTTTCTCCATATGATGATATCATCAATGTGTTGCAGGTGTTCTGCTTTGCTGTGCTCCAGCGCAGTCTGAATTGGTCCATGACAAATGGTAGAATATGATATTACAAATGGTATTTGTAATCCAAATAACTGCACTTTACAAACTGCAAGCTTCATAGCCTGAGAAAAGATTAAAAGGTTTTATTTTTTAAAAAGCACAAAAACAATGTGGTGAGTTCAGATTCTACCACAAAAATTGTATCTGCTGTATTTTAAGGTTTCAAAGAACTTCAGTCACTGAAGCATATTACCCTAAAAAGAATTCATGAGAGTTCAGCATAATTTACCATCTTCATTTACTAACAACATGTTAATCTTTTTCAAATTAACTTACCTTATAATGGAGTGAACATCTATGGTTAGCAGGGAACAGCATCATCTCTTGTAAAGATAGGTGTCTAACAGAGACTGAGGGGTTTGGTTTAGTTTTTTGCTTTTTTGTTTTTGTTTGGGTCTTGTTTTGGGGTTTTTTGTTTGTTTGTTTTTTTGGTTTTTTTTGGGGGGGGTTTGTTGGGTTGGTTTTTTTTTCTCTAGCAATTTGGTATTTTTATTCATACCAATTCTACTATTCAGTTCTAGTCAGTTATAGTGATTTAAATCCTCACTTTGTTTTGGCATCAACTTCTTAATTTTTCTTTATTCTTCTCAATTTTGACAGTGCCTCATCTTCATTACTAGCCAAGAATAGCTTTAGGGCAGGTGTATATCTGCCAAGTCTGGTAAAGAGAGTTGAAAAGGACTCATCTGCTTTTTCTGTAGTATTCGGGAAGAAAAGCTCGTCTTCTTACTCCCTGGCAATCCAGTTTAAAATTGATTTCTTAATTGAAAGTTGATCAAGAAAAAGTGCAGAGAGAAATTCTCAAGCTCAGATCTTTCCTGCCATGTTTTTAACATGCCAAAAATTCATTTTTATTGCTGACCACATAAGGAATCTGAATCTGACCAGATACTTCTCTTCAAGTTAATCATCAGTGAGTGAGTCTCTGCACAAGTATTTTATTTGAGATCAAAGGTGCAGTTTTTACATAAATCTCTCAATAACCTCCATTTTCTGGGATTTTTTTGGCTTTCTTCACAAACTGGCAACAAAGTACAAAAAATATGTTTCTTTCAGATGAAACTAAACTAGCAAATATGATCTGGTTATCCAGTATCTAATATCCTTTAGGTCATTCTGTTCCCAAGACAGAGCATAGCAGAACTAAGTAAGGTCTGAAAGCCCTCCTGAAACATATGTAATGTAATTTCCAATCCTCAGCACCAAGTGGTCTACCAGTTGTCCCATGCTACTTGTTAATCTAAGCAGAACTAGTTCCAGATTGTCTGTTTGCTAAAGTCGAAATCTTTGGCCCATCTGCAGCTCACCAAGCTGGCATCCCTCAGCACATGGCTTAGTGTGCTGTGGAGGAACTGGGAATATTTTCAACCCTTCTCTGAGATACTAAGAACTGAAGTTCTGAGCTCCTTAACAACATCTGGAACCAGAGAAGCTGTGTGTTTCTCTTAGTAACCCAACTTTGAATTTATATGGCAGAGTGGGTGTGACTAAGAGCCATCCATCATCTAAAGCTGTAGGAAGCAGCAACATGAAATGGGAGGAAACCAGAAACCTGGGATCCATTTTAAATTTCTACACAAAAGCTTGCTTCCGTGACTTTAATTTGAATCAGATGCAAAGAAATGATGCATATAAAGTTGTTTCTTTCTGGCTAGGTCTTTCCCTTTATATCAGTGTGATTATTTTCCTGCTCTCTCTGTAAGCTTTCAACATTTGCACTTCAGATTGCCTCTGAAGCCACTCAATTTATGTTTTATCTAACATAATTTTATATGCCCCTCTACTTCACCAAGACTAGGTTTCAGTGTCTTCCTGGTTTGAATAATTACTTCAATTTGTTGATTAATCATGCTATTTTTATTTTCCTTTCTGCTCCATTTTTAACAGACAACTATTTAAACGGCTAAGTCTGATCATAATTAATCATCTACAGTACACATATATTCTACTGCTTTTGCTGGCTGGAATGGACAGGCTCAACTCCCTGACTCTACAGTCTTGTTGGTTACACTGTTGAGACTAGTAGGAAACAGAGCTAAAGACACTGAAGAAAATGAAAAAAAAAAAAAATTCTTACATCCTTTTTCTATCTAGAAGACCAACATGATATCAAGTAATAATAATGAGGAATGTAGTGCACTTTTAGACCTTATTCCAAGCAGATCTGCGGTTGAAAAAAGAAACATTTGGGCATTTACTAGAACAGAACTTTATTCAGTAAAATTGATGGAAATTTTAGCTGAGATTTTTATTTATTCCTTAGACTTTCATGAAAAGGGAAAATACAGCATCCAAGTTTATTGAATACCATTCTCAAACTCCCATATTTAAAAAAACAAACAAACATTTGCTCAAACTCTGTGAAAATTAAGGTCCAAGTTAAGTAAGTGAACTAACTCTTCTCTTGTTAACTACCTTGGAGAGCTTGCTCTTGTCTTTGGATATATTTTAAACACTATTTAATTTTGCATTTCCCCTCCATCATAGAATGCAAAAATTTTTCCACATTTATAAGCAGACAAATATTTGAAGCAATATTTGAATATCATTTTCATTCATTTCAATTCATTTTGGTAAACTCTCAGAACTGTGTTGGGATTCTGGACCTTTATATGGTATTGATCTACTAGGACAAAGTGTTTTTCTGAATCCAGCAACAGCCAATTTTAGGCTTCAAGTAAATAATTTTTTGCTCTAGTGGCATTCAGAATGTTGAAGAATGATACTCTCATATTTCCATTTATGTAAATCTGTAGATGTTAATTTATTTGGTAGCTCACATTTCTAACAGAGCTATTGAAAGCTGTGGGTGTTATTTTTAACTTCAGTGGCTTCATCCATAATACTGTTCATTAAGAATTCTAGCTGCCTGAGAGCATCCACAAATCAAGTAATTTGGCTGCTCAAACTTCAGTCCTTCAGACACATACGTAATTATTTTCTTGCACATGAAACTGTACCACTTATTTTCATAGGACCATTTAAGGTGCTTCAAGACAGGGGCCTAAGAAAACACTAAGGGGTTCTAGAAATACTATCGAGAAGGAAGTTTTCTTCCAAAGTATGAATGACATAATTCAAAGATTTTGCAGCCCATTATTTATAATCTAGTATCTATAGCTATTATCTTATTGATTTATAGTTATTATACATTGCATATACTATAGTAAGTAATAGTATAATTTTATCTGCTTTTGCTGTATTTTCAGCCTTGGATCCCAATGTACCTGATCTGTCAGGTTCTTGAATGATCTTTTCCTCTGTGAGGGTAGCTTCCACAATCATGCAAAGAGTTTTGACTGTGATCTGATTTTTAGTGACAGCTCAGGATCTAGGAGTTCATATCTCTTATGTCTAAGGGCTAGACTCTAGATATCCCTCTTCGTGGGAGTCACCAAATAGGAATTTATTTTTGTTTTCTTTATATTAGCTGTGCTTTTTCTACTAGCTGGTGCTATGAAGAATGCACTTGGGCAACTTGAGCAATACTTGGACAATTCTGTTACTCCATACAAAATTTCTTCTCAGTTTCTTGGCTATATAAATTACCAAGGGTTCTCTGCAAAATAAGCCTTGTCAACTCTTCTTGTCACCAGTGAATTACTATCTGTCTACCTCCCATGGTTCTAAAGGGTAAAAACCTCTAGGTTTACAAAGACATTTCCCCTTCTAGAGTTACTGAAACCTTTTTTCTTTTTCCGGAAGAGGCAGATGAACAATTGATGATTCACTGAGAACAGCCATAACACATAAATCTTCCTACAGTCTTTCTGCCCAGAATGCCTTTCTATTTCAGGAGTGGGTTAATAAAATAAGTATTACTGCTCTTTCTTAGAAAACCATCTGTTGCATTGTTAGGCCAGCTGTTGTCTCCTGAATTTGACACATCAGTCTTTGTCTTGCTTTAATTCTCCTTAGCCATGGCATGGTTCCCCAAACAGTCAAACCAGAATATGCTGGCATCACTGCTGGAACTTAATAGCAGCCCCCTACTCATGCCTGCCCATCCTCACCAAGGCATTGCCCTTCATCTGTGCTTGCAAAATTCTGGTCTGAATCAGAGAATCAACCCAGACAAAGAGACTGAAATTACAGCAAATTGTGCCAAAACAGAAGAGGCAGTGCTACAGGGATGGGGTACTGCAGCCATGGAGAGGAGAGGGTGAAATGGCTGGTTCAGCAGAAGAGCCTATTTATGCCTTCCTGAACTGAATGTGAAACTGTGGCGTTGGTGTGCATATATCCATGTGATGCAACTTAATTAGCTGAAATATATCTCATATCAATCCTTATATGAACTAACATGCAAATATCTAGACAGGAGCTATATCTATCTATCTATCTATCTATCTATCTATCTATCTATCTATCTATCTAATTGAGACTAGACACAGTTGTTATCAGCTGAGGAAGGTTTCGGGGTGACTTACGATAACTTTATTATAGGGATGAAACCAAGTCTCCTTTACTGCAGTCTAATTCTAAGCTGCTTTTCATTTTGTATGCTTGTGTGAGGCTTTTAAGTTTAAGAGAAACAAATCTCATCTCTTCCACTTAATCAAAAACCTCTAGTAGTGGTGTGTTTATGATACAGCACAACATTGTGAAATAGTCTCCCACTGCATTTTCCAAACAAGATTTCTGCTGAAGCATTCAGTTCTCATAGACCACTTACCTTTTTAAATGTGCATTTAATTCTTAGCTAATTGCCATCAATATTTATGCTGCTGAACTTTTATCTTGCTACACATTGTATAATTGCTACCATTAGCTCATCTCCCAGAGGTTTTCTTTTCAGATTCCTATAATATATCCATGTTATTATTTTCCAAAGCACAGATTTTTATAATATTGTTAAACTGTCTAATACTCAGTTTATACTTTGGACCACAAGTGAAGAGATTACATTTTAAAATTTAATAACTTCACATTCATTTTTTGATTTTAAGAAGAATAATGCATAAGTAGTGCTGTTGTCTGCTACTTTTTATCTATTTCTAAAATCAGGGTTACAATAGGTATCTTAGCATCCTGAAAGCAAAATGCATCCCCTAAATCTTAGGAGGTTTCTAGGTGTTTTCCAGGTACAGCCACAAAAGCCCCAAATTTACCTACACTGTAGAAATAATTATTTTTATTTCCAGATAAAAGTGACATAGAAAGAAATGCCAGTCACCTCCTCACCCAGAGGAAAATAGGACACACTGTAAAACCCTTGTACTGACTACTGGTTCTCCAAGGGAGTCATGGCCCTCCTGCTCTGTTTATATAGGTAAACAGCTCAGGGCAAGGCTCGCACTAAAGTAAGATCATATTGTGGTGAGATGACCATGGCTAGATGCCAAGTGCACACCAAAGCCTCTTTGCCATTTCCCTCCTGACTTGAATAGAGGAGAGAATTTACATAAAAAGGCTCATACTTTGAGATAAGGGCATGTAGAAATCACTCAGCCATTACAATCAGGGGTAAAACAGACTCAATTTGAGTAAATTAATTGGATTTTTTGCCAATCAAATAATGATTGAATAAAGACAAGCAAACACAAATCTGAAAAACATGTTTCCCCAATCCCTCTCCTTCATGGGCTGAAGTTTATTCCTGGTTTTTCACCTCCTTCCCTCAGTTCTGCAGGGGGATGGGAACTGGGGGCTACAGTCAGTTCAGCACATTGTTTGTGCTTCTGCTTCCTTCTCAGGGAAAGGACTTCTCACACTGTTGCCTTGCTACAGCACAGGTCCTTCCCACAGGCTATAGTCATTCACAAACTGCTCATGTGTGGGTCCCTTCCATGGGGTGCAGTTCTTCAGGAATAAACTCCTGCATTGGTCCACCACAGGGTCACAAGTCCTGCCAGTAAACCTGCCCCAGTGTGGGAACCTCTCTCCATACAGGCACAGGTCCTGCCAGGATCCTGCTCCAGCATGGGCTTCCCGTGGGATCACAGCCTCCTTCAGGCACCCATCAGCTCTGCAGGGTGGATACCTGCTCCACCATGGACATCCCTGTGCTGCAGGGGCACAGCTCCCTCACCACGGTCTTCATCATAGGCTGCAGAGGAACCTCAGCTCTGATGCCTGGAGCACCAAATCCTCCTCCTTCATCAGGCAACCTCACTGCCTGCAGAGCGGTTAGTCTCACCTACTCTCATTCCTCTCTTCCCTGGTCAATGGTTTCATGCAGTAGCTTTATTTTCCTTCTTAAATATGTTGCCACAGATGCATTATGCTGTCATGGAAGGGCTCAGTCCTGACCAAAGACATGTCCAGCTTGGAGCCAGCTGACATTGCCTTTGTTGGATGCAGGGCAAGCTCTTAGCAGCTTCTCAGAAAAAACCACACCTGTGGCCCCTCCACTACTTGCCACACAAAGCCAATACACACATGCAAACTCACACTGTCTTATAGAAGGTCCAATTCCTTACATGCTATTTTGCCTAAATACATGAGCACTTTCCCATTCAGAGCCCAAATAAGGTTTAATCGAGCAGTGTTATAGTGCCTATTCCCAGAAAAGATGAAACTAATTCTGTGGGCTTTGGAATGCAAACTGTGCCATGCAACTGACCTTAAAGCCAGTAAATAACAGCTGTTGGGTTTTTCTTGTTGAAAATTAGAGATACAGCCTTTGAGCACCTCTAAGTTCTGGGTCCTCAGAGGAAGAAATTCTGCTGCAGACTATACAACCAAATCTGAGAATTTTCTGTGTAAAAAATATTAAGAAATATTGTGAAGAGAAAACTAATTGTAATTGTTACCCATGTGTGTTTTATGAGGTTTGTCAAAAAGCTTTGTGCAAAAGTGGTCTGTTTCATGACAGTTTTCAGATTTCATCTGTTTCTGTTCTTAGCCTGGTACAGACATGCTGGTTTTGGCTGGAGTAGAGTTAATTATCTTCACGGTGGCTGGTACTGGGCTGTGTTTTGAACACAGGGTTGATAATATGGAGATGTTTTTGTTATTGCTGAGCAGGGCTTACACAAAGCCAAGTAATTTTCTGTTTTTTATACTGCTATTGCTGGGGAAGAAAAAAGGGTCCATGACAAACTGCAAGGAGACATAGCTGAGACAACTGATCCCAAATGAAAAAGCAGTATTTCAGACCATATGGTGTCAGGCTCAATACATAAGGTGGGAAGAAGAAGAAAGGAAGAAGGAGAGGACATTTGGAGTGGTGGGCTTCCCAAGTAACTGTTGCACATGATGGGGTTATTCTGCTATTCTGCTCAAATATGTGGGAAAGATTTGTGTTGACTAACTAATCCAGAAGAGGATTTATGTGTTTGCCATTTTTTAGGTAAGGGATACAGGAGCAGAACTCAGTGACAGAGAAGATTTTGGTGAGTGGGGATATAATCCATGGGGTTAATCAGTTGGACATACAATTTCAACACAGCACTAGGTTTGGAACAGTCAGAGCTTTGGAATCGTGCACTGAAAATCACAAAGAAAATAACAAACCACAGCTCTTTGTGTTATGTATGTCTGCAGCCACTAAAAAGACAAAAATAGAATTAGACACAGAGTTTATTTAATCATGTCATAGAAGAATTCATAGTTTCTAGAAGAGAAATTATTCACAGAATTCTTCAAAACACAATGGAAATATGAAATTAAATGTCTGGCAGTTACAATTTTACAGCTGGCTTTACCAGTTGGCTGACGATTCTCCCATAATGCTATCTCTGTGCTGCAAAGTTCATTGATGTTGTAGCAGATTAGATCATTTCATACAGCTATATGCACTGTCTGATGTGTGTACAAAGAATGGGACATTCAGGTCATTGATTCAGTTGCAGGTTTTGTCTTGATTAAAGGATATTCCATCAAGACCAACTGACTTTTAATTAAGGTAATCAAAAGATAGTTTAAAACAAGTAAGTGCTAATTATGTCCAACTTGGGGGGAGGAGGGGAGGAGGAAAGAAGGAGATTTGAAAGTTCATGCATTTTTTTTAAGAGTAGTTCTTTTGCATTAGGCAGACATGTTGCAGTGGTCTCGCCGGTACCAAAAAGAAATATAAGACTGTATATTTTAAAGAAGATTAAAAAACTCTATGCTATGCACATAGCCAAAGTCTATTTCATTGTAATACCTTGCCTTGAATTTCAGTAATTTCTCTTTGAAAAGAGACATCGAGAAGCAGAATAGTGTTCCATAAAGGCTTTTTCTACTCAATGGGGAAATGGAGATGTCAGTGACATTAGGTTTATTATTCACTCATCTTATCAACACACTAATTTCCTTTATTTGCAAGCAAGTGGTTCAGTTGCACTATTTTACAGCAGGGCAGATTAGTGCTGCTAACATCTGTGGGAATCAACATGACATCAGTTGTGGTTTTCCTTGATTGTAAGAAGCTCACAGTAAACCAGGGTCATATCTCTTTTGACTGATTATTCCTTCATCTCTCATTAAGCTTATATTGAACTATCTCTCGTGGGCAAATTGAAATTCTTTTGCCAGTTACTCCTTTTAGGCAGCCCGTGCATCAAGTAGGTTTTTTCCATGTGGTTGAAGGATGGGTGAGTATGTCTGCTACTTTTACGGCACTACTAATTATTTAGTAGCTACTTCCCAACCCGGAGTTACTGCTTGTCTATATTTGTTTTTTCTCTCTGCTCAGTGACCCACAATAAAACTCATTAATAGCTAGATGCCTTTAGGGAACATCCTCTTTGAACACATTACAATATGCAGCAGTAATTAAGAATACATTTGGAATCTATTACACACTTAATCCTGATATTTATGTCAGTTCTAAATTCAGCTAGACATTAAACTAATTTTGCAACTGGTTTTCTCATGGCTGGCTCTGAGCACCTGATGAGCAGGTTGTGCACTAGCACATTACTTCCACAGATAGCAATTGAAAGCCTGAAGTACTGCAGCAGGAATTTCCATTCCTGTACATCACCGAGTGTTATGCTTGGTGAGATGTGATAGTCGCAAAAATGTCTAAACCCAGAGCCCAATTTTAGACCTGGGTCACAAAAGACTGCTGTAAAATACTTTTCCAGGTGCTTTTCTGCAGCTTTAACTATGGCAAGATTCTGCTAGATATCAAATCATTGGGATGGATATATTATCACTTTAAACAAGCTTAAAAGAGCAATTTTAAAAATTCCCGTGACTGTAATTTTGCCACTACTCAAACCCAGAGATTTAATAGTCCAAACAACTTTCTTCAGACTTTGTGGTGGCACCAAGGTCACAAATGTACTTTTCACAGCATAAAAACATGCATGGTGGCTAGTAAGTAGTTTATGTATATGTCTTTGTTCTGAAGAAGGCTTTGCATTTTGAATTATTCAGGACCATGGGCTTATGTATAAGAAGAATCATTTGGGTATTAAAATTAAAAAAAGTCTGAAAAAAGAGCTTTTCAGGTAACATGCACACATTTGAAGGCCAGTTTCAAAACCAGAGAAGGCATCTCACATGGCATTGAATCGTTGCTGAAAATCCTCACATGTAAGAGGATTATGAGCTGCCATTGCATTATTCAAAAGATTGAAGCATGAATGAGAGGTCCTACTTGATGCCCAGGAGAGCCAAGCATATCTTCTTAGTAATATATAAAAAAGTATGCTTCAGTAAGTAGCTGATAGGTTCCAGTAGGAAAAAAATGTCAATCACAAATTATAGCAAAAAGAAAGATTAATAAATAAATATATATATTTTTAAAGACAGTTCTTTGAAAGTGGAATATAATGAACTATTACAAAAACAAGTATTTTCCAACAAACAAAAACCGCCTGCTATAGTAAGGCAGAGTGTTCTATTTTCTGCCTCTCATTTTTAATACAAACCCAATATTTTAGCTATAAACCCTACTCACACAATTAGCAATATTGAAGCTGAAAAGAAATCTGTTGATATTATTTAAAGAATGATGTACATCAGCGGCAGGAAGGCAGTGTTCTCAGTTTCACTCAGTAAATCATGCTGGAATGTTTGTTAGGTTTCTTTAAACAGTTTTTGATTACCATCTGCTAGTGATAAAACAGTAACAGCTACTATGTTAATCCATCCACTGAGGGAAAAAAATTTTAAGAAGAGAGAAATTGAAAACAAATACAGAATTGAGCCAGAACAAAATTCTATTAAAAATATATCTGAGAAAAATTATGGCAACCAGGTTACTAATTCATGATTTCTGGACAGAGTCCATTCCTCGGTGTTCAGCTGTTTAGAGGAGTTTGGTAGTATGAATTTGATATGTGCCTGTCCATTTTAGAAGCATAGGAAACTTTGGCACCAAAGTAGTGCGGTGAGAGATGTTTATCAGACAAAGGGAGCAGGGCAAGGAGCAAGACAATGTTAAGGATCAAAGCTCTTGTCCTCACTTCACTCCTTGGAGCAGCTGATCAGCAGAGCTGCACTGGAAGTGTGTGCAACCAGATCTTTCAAAGGCCTGGTCTTCTTCCTGCCCAAGGAATCTTATAAAAATGTGATTTAGCGTCTCTTTATGTGGTAACTGCCCCAAAGCCATGGTGCATAATGCCTGTTTAAAATGCAGAAGACAGGAGAAAATGTCATAGGTCCCAGTCTTTTCTTTGTCCCTTTCTGGAGACCTCCAGTTATATAGTACTGCTGTTAATAGCAATGGCTCAGCCTTCCCCCTTGAACAGATGCTCAGGGCAGTATCATACAGGAAAAGTTTCTGAAGGGGAGAAGGAAGGCTCAGAGAAACCTAGTCAGATTAGGATAAGAACATGGTCACATTTATGCACAAATGTTAAAATGATGATGTATAAACTTCCTAAGGAAGAATTGATGATGTAAATTCTTTCTTCTCCCTTCTGTTTCTTGCCATATTGGTCAAGGTAGAGATGAAAATACTTGGAAGGTTGAACTCAATGGATAGTCTGACTCATTTACATCTTACTGGAAAGGAAATATCATATTTAATACTTCTAGGCTAATGAGGTTTTGATATAAGTATATTTATTTCTTCTGACCTGCATTTATGGATCATATTGAGTTTTGTTCCTTGATGGTGACCAGAGACATAAAAACCAAAACACCAACAGAGGTGCTGCATTTCTCCACATTCCTCATTTAGAACTACAGAGGAATAGCCACAATAGAAGGAAAGGAGTCCTTTGCTTCTGTCCCTTGATGAACAAAGAATATTCAGATACAGACGAGTTGTCCTCCTAATGGTCTCTGAACAAAATTTTGGGAGTCACAATTTTCTGTAAACTTAGAATTGTTCACCAAACCAATTTTTCAAGCAATAGAAAATATTTTCTCTTGGAAAGAAATTTTGTACCCTATTATGAGTCCTATTCTCATCCATATAGATACCAAATTATTCAGAACAGCATACTGATTAGTAGAAAATGACACAAAGGTGGTTAACTTTGGGGTTTATTGTAGTCATTGGTGAGGGTAGACTTTTTTCCCTATGGACTGCCATGTAGAAAGAAAACTGCTGACCCACAGAATGAAAGAAGTGAGCCTCAGGGTCCTTGAGGCTCTTGTCTAGCTAGTAAATATCTGAAATCACCAATTCTCATTATGTGATATGTCCTGAGCACAGCAACAGGAAATATGTCTTAAGGGACAAAAGGCATAACTGCCTGAAGACAGTTCAGCATTTGTTGGAAACAGGATAAATGTAGTTTTGTAGGTAGGGGAAGAGCTCACATGGAACAGAGATATTTATTCATTCAATATCTGCACATGTGACTACCATATCTTACAAAACTGCATAGGTTACCATGTTAATGACTGTTCCCAAAATGATGTTTAAATTGTGTTTAGTGCTCAAATATAGTTAAATCAAAGGTGTAATTTTGTTAGTTGCAGATGTATTTATGCCCTTATTATAACTCTTCTGGTTTCTTATATATCTGTAGGGCATAAGAAAAAAGCAGGAAGAATTTTGTGGTTACAATGCAAAATAATTAATGATCTAAAAAGAACTTTATGAGGTTTTATAAGAACATTTCTTAGTTTAATAGGGAGCCTGGATATCCGCTGTTGGAATTTTTGGGAGTAGTATTTGCAGGACATATCTCTGGAAAATCTAGCTGAAATCATAAGATGTCTTGTGAGAAATCTTGTGGGTCTGTGCTGCTATGACTGAAAAATAGTTGCATAAGAAATGTGTAAGTGCATATCAAGTTTATTGCTCTTTGCTTTTCCTTGCCTCAAAATCAGATTTCTTGCAATATGAACAGTCAACAAACCAGAAATTTTGAATGTATGGCATGAAAAGAGACTAAAATTGCACTAACGATATTCCTTGGCTTCACCATCTGCCTGCACTCTATTGCATTCAGTGGTTCCAATAAAATCCCAGTGAACTAGGGATGAGATGTGTATGTCTAGCAGAGCTGGCTGAACAGATAAAAAAAATCTAAAGTTCACATTTCATACAAGAACCTTCTCCCATGCAACTCACTGCTTTTACTTTCCCTCTTCATCTATTTATTTGCTGCCTTGGTAAATGTTAATCATGTGGAGAATCCCCCAAACAAAACAACCAAGTGTAGGTCTGTATCTTACCCTTTTGTCCTATGCTGCTTCTGGACACAAATCTGGGAGAAAAAATACTCTGCTGCGACGGTTCTGACCACCCTCCATGACAGGTCAGCAGATGGTGTCTTTAAGTGATGAATCTGACAACTTTTGGGGGTTAGTTGACTGAAAATGAAATATTATAAAAGAAAAATGTGCACTGTTTTCTAACTACAGTTTCCTTCTGCCATCCAACAATAGCATAAATGAGGATTCAGTGCTGGTCAAAGAAAACCACTTCCTAATACATGATTTGTGGGCCATTAATCTTGGCTGCCCATCCTTCAGTTTCAGTCTGAAAAACATTTTAGCTCAGCAGGTGATGCTGTCAGTGACAAATGAACAAGATTAAAATCAAGTGATGTGGACAAAGCAAACTGTCTCAAAATGAATCTTCCTGTACTTGGAAACTACTCAGATTTTTATGTTACTGGAAATAGGGCTGGTGGCTTTGTGAACTTAATCTAAGGGAATTAAGAAATGGTATTTCTGTCTTAGTGAACTTAAAAAAATAAAATAGAACCTTCATGAGAAGTAACAGGCATGTGTCTTGAAGGATTCAACTGAATCTTTCAGGTTTTGTCTTAGCTCAAGGATTCTTTTTTATATGGATTCTAAAATGTATTACAAAAGATAAGAATACTATTACTGGCTATGAAATGTCCATAATGAACGGGGTCACAAATAAGAAAGATGGCACAAAGCAGTGTGTCCAGTGGTCCAGAAACAGCCCAACTCTGAGAGCATGAAACACTGCGGAGGAGAGGAGTGCCTGTGAATTTACACATTTGCACTGAGTGAAGATATGAGGATTATGGGAATGGCTCCTGAGACACAGAGAGCAGCAGTATAACTGAAACAGCAAGGACTCACTTTTTAAAGCCAGCTCTGGGAACCCCCCTGGAAAGACAGGGCCACCTGAAAGGTAAGAAAGAATTCTCCACAAAAAGTGGTCTAGTAGATCCAGAAAATGAGATAGCAAACTCTTTTTAGGGTAGGGAGACAGGATTTTCCTTAACACGTGTCTTAAGAATCAGAAAGGTAACATTTAAAAAAGTTTAATTAATTAAGAAGGAATGGACAGGATTGAAAATCAGACCCAAATAATTCCTTTTCATATATAGACTGCTGTAATGCCTCTGGGAAGTGGGGCAAGGAATGGAAAAATGGCACAGATAAAGGGACTAAAAATTGAGAATATTTTCTGAGACACTCTGATATCTCATAAACTTTCCAATTATCTGCAATTGGCAGGCAGATAGTGCACATTATAATGTGGGGGCACATTCATCTCTACTCTCCAGATGCATGAGCCACCTTGCATCATGGGTGGTAGGTGATAGTGTATTAGAACTTCCTAAATATCTTCCTTTAGGAGCAGCATGGTGGCTGGGTGTGTTTGCTCACCTGAGAAGGGCTAACCCCTACATATACTCATGCTTTGGAAAGACATGGGACCGTGACTATGCTAATGACAATAGTAATTGAGATTTGGGATTCTTGGATATTCTGGGAAAGAGGATGTGTGGGAGTCACTGTGCCACATGAGGCACAGTGGTGGACAGTTTGTCTCAAGGAAATCCTTTCTTGGAGGGGAATAAGATGATAGGGAACATCCAAGAGCTGCAGGAAAAAAAAAAGTGGTATGGAGAAGAAAACAGAAAAGAAAATTGACACTTGCAAAACTGCTGAGGAGAAACTGGAGAAAAGGAAATGGAAGAAAATTATGGTGTATACATAATTTTTTCTTTGAATTTTAACAGAGATATGAACATTTAGGACTATTTTTCATCATTTTTCATAGTTGACTGCTTGGGAGATTTGTACCCTGGTAGAAAGGAGGAGAAACTGCCATTGTTCCCAAATCTGATCTCTGTATTATGCAGAATTAGCAGAACTATGTGAATTTGTGTCTATACTGAGTTCCCAAAAGTATACAGTCAAGAAAAATATTGCAACAGCTGATGAAGAGAAACTCAGAATTACAGCACAAGAATAACAAAAGACTGTAATTTACTCCTTTTATTTGACCATCTAGATGTGTGTCGAACAGGGATTACGTAGACCAGCCCCTCTTTGGGCTTCAAATAATATTCAGAAAGCTGTAAGAGTTGAGGAAGTTCATCTCTCCCTTCAGGCCTCCTTGTCTGCTTTTCCTTTCATTTAACTATTTTCCAACAGTTTCTGTATCATGTTACATTTTTAAAATTTTTTTTCCACGTTTCACTGAGAAAGGGACATTTTTCGCTAGCCACCATAGGAGATATTTTTGGAAGGCTTATTCTTAGGGATATCTCTGTCCACCTTGACTTAGTTCTTTATAACACCCAAATACTGTACCTTGTTTATCTGCTGTGTCTGGCCCAGGAATTTCTCTACTGTAACCCAGAATTCAACATTCAGCTTTTAATTGGATATGAAGCAACTTCTTGCAGATATGTGAACTATATAACCTCTGATTTAGCCAGTTATTCATAAATAATAAAGGTAGTAGAAAGTTCTTTGTTGATGGGGGCAGTACAGAGATGCTGCCAGAAATGAACCCTAGATTGGGAAGGGTGGGGCTGAAAGGTAAGGAAAGGTTTACCGGGAAGCTAAAGAAAAGAACTGTGCTCTCTGAAAAGCTCTGTGCAAATACAGATGTCTGTCAGTATTGGCAGATGTCTTCCAGTGCTGGTTTGAGCCCTCGTCCAGAAAGTCACTGTTCCATAATGAAATTTTCTAGGCATGGAAGAATTATGTTTCTTCTTGTGATAAAATAGTTCCCTTAGTAAAAGGTAGTTAAGTTGTTACATGTTTTCAGATCAAAAGCCCATGACATTCTATGGCTGGAAAGTTTTGTAGGTAAGCCTTAAAGTGATTTGAAATATTACTGAAGTGTTCTGTCATCCTACTGAAATCTATTTTCTTCTCTGGAGTTTTTATAGAGGAAGAAGTGTGGCAGCTGAACCAAAAACAGCTCCAAGAGTTGTAGGATTGTGAAGGATGAAGGATTTTGGCTTGCTGCTTGGAGAACCATGGAAAAAAATTACAATAATAACAAGATTCCTAAATCATCTATGTGCATTCTGGCCATTAGATTTAGGGGAGATTAGTCCCATGCCTTAGCTGCTTTCATGAGGTGTTAGACATCCAAGATTCTCCTTTATCTCTATTTATCAAAAAAGTAAGTATAGGATATCCAGTTTCTAACGAAGCTGGCAGAGAGATTACTTCAGATAATTGATGCACATGGCACCTGTGCAAAGCATAATGGAGACTTCTGCAGTACCTTGTAGTCCAGATTCTTTCCTGACTCTCAGATTTTCAAATCATCAGAGATTTACCTGATTTACGGTGCTGTAAATGAGCAACAAAACAGGATTCAGGAAATTCTCTACTATCACAGAAAATATACACTTTGTAAACAACTAATGCTTTCATTATTTTCACTACCCATCTGAAGAGAATATTTTTTTCACTTGCATTTTGTGTAAGCAGACACACCAATATTAATAACTTTGAGCATGTCAGGAAAATATTGCTTGTTGCTGAGGAAACAGGGTGCTAATCTCAAAACCAACATAGATATTTCCTTGTAAACTATCAATTAGGCTGTAAGGGTCAACAGGGCATGGAGTTATCATAGAGTAATCATAGCTGTGGAGATTTATATGGCATAGTAGAATTTAATGGCATAAGTCCATAGGGAATATCAAATCAACTCAATCAAAATTACAAATAATATGCTTAGTACCTATTTTTCTTCTTAAGTCACAATAAAACTACATGTAAAAGACACAGCACCAAATTTTAAAATTTAGGGTTTTCTTCTCTTTATGTATGTGTTTAAATCTTCTAAATTTTTGGTCAGACTCATGCAGTACTAGATTATGGTCTTGTAAGTCTGGTATTAGTCCTCAGCAGCATTTTTTGGAAAGATGTTCCAATCCCCTCCCTGTCAGAGGACTGCAGCCAACACTGCCATTAAAAGAGCTTCTCTATCTGGAATGAAAAACCTGTGCAGAGTGTGAGATCTGCATCAATAAAATGTTATTCCTTTTTGGCAGAAATTCAAAGGGAAGGCAGGTGGCAGTAACTCTGCCTCCACTCTGATAATGTGAGTCTCTCTGCAGAGGTCCATGGGTTCAGTTCTGACATATGAAAATACAACATAGAGCATCTTCTATTGGATTTGGTGAATTTAGTTATTTTGGTTTTCTTTTCACTTGAAACAAGTGCTCTGATGTTTTTCACAGAGTCGTAATAGAATCCATGATAGTTCAAGCATATTCAGATACTTTAGCATCAAAGCACCAAGTATGTGAAATTTAAGGGTTTAGTAAAATGTGATAAGGGAAAGATCTTTCTCTTCCCAGCTGCCAAAAAAGCCAGCATACAGGGAAGGTGTAGACCACTTCAATAACTGATTTTCTTTTTCCTATATACCCTGTGAAAATGTAGATAAATGCCTGAACCAAGCAGCCATATTCTGAGAATGGAAGGACTTAGAGGAAAAAGTCAAATGAACCAAAATTAATCTTCTTTTTTCATCTGATTGAAGTGTAAATAGAAGAAATATTTTCATGGGCTAGCAGGTTGCTTGCAGCTGCCTGGATCTGAGAGCCCATCCTTTGTGCCCACAGGCACTGGAGTCATCAGTTGTCTTTCCCTCATTAAAGGCAAATAGGAACTGAATCTCTTTCCTTACTGAACACTTCAGCTTCCTTGAGAAGAAAGAAGGAGGCAGCAGCAGAAAAAAGACCACTGCAAATCTCAGAGTGACTTCTTGCCATTTAAGTTTCTTACACCAGACTGGCAAGCAGAATAAAACTCTTGGTGCTTCAGCATGTGTGATCACAGTCTGGGGTTAAGCTTATATTGAGCATGGAGAATTTATTACCTTGCACACTGACGGCAACGTGTATAAATGGCAATTAGTTGTGTTATGAACTACATTAAATATTAAGATTTAATATATCTTAAACAGTGTCTGAAAGTCATCTAATGAGATGGACTTTGTCAAATCTACTCTTTAATGAAAACATTTCTTGCTATTCCAGGTTTGGTAAACTATTGGAAACCTGAACCAGCCTGTTTGATACCTTACTAGTTGTGCTGAAGAAGCAGGAGGGCTGGAAGCTTCCAGAGGAGGAGACAGAGAGCTACTTGATACTGAGGCAGCCATGGGACAATCGCATGCCATAGATTTAGTGATGATGGCTTTAGGAAGTAAAGTAGCAAATTAACTGAATTGTTTCAGAGCTCACAACCCAGAGTCAGCTTAGAGATAGTTTCACTTCCTTGGCACTGGATGAGAAATCATACTACCACAGGAACACAGAATGGTTTGAATTGGAAGGGACCTTAAGGATTATCTAGTTCCAACTCCTCTGCTGTGGACAGGGATGCCACCCATGAGATCTGGACGTTCAAAGCCTCATTCAGCTCCTCTCTCTGTTAGAACTGCTTACCAGGGGATCTCTCATCTAGTAATTCTTTGAAAAGCTGTAATTTTGCTCTTCCAAAGTTCAGATCCTTGTTCCTCAGGATCACAAAGTTGCTACAGCCCATACTTCCTCCGTTCCTAACCTCTTTAAATAGCTCATTTGCATTGGTGAGCACCAGGTCCAGTAGCACTTCTCCTCTCGTTGGCTTGTCCAATACCTGAATGAGGAAGCTATCCTCAAGGCAGTCCAGGAATCTCCTGGGTTGTGTGCAGCCAGCTGTATTTCCTACCCAGCAGACATCCCTCATCAGGATGACAGCCTGTGAGGGTGATGCCTCCTATAGCAGAAGCAAAATGCTTCATCAGCAGGCTGCTCCTGCTCAGCTGCACTTAGACCCCAGCCACAACGTGTACTTGGTCAGTCCTCTCCTTAATTTTTACCCAGATATTCCCAGCACATTTGTGGCTGTTTTCCACAAGCAGCTCTTCACAGCTTATTCGTTCCTTAAGGTAGAGAAACACCCCCTCTCCTCCTACCCAACTTATCTCTTCTGGGCTTACAGCTCTCAATTGCTGTGTACCAGCTGAGAGATTCATCCCACTGTGTTTCCATGATAGCAATTAAGTCAATTTCTAACTCCATCATGATTTCCAAGTCCTCTTGCTTATTACCAATGCTGCATGCATTGGTGTAGAGGTACTTCAGCTGAATAAATCTTCAGGGGAAAAAAAAAGTATCAAAAAGAAAAAACGATACCTCAGTTTTAGATTTCACTTGCAGTAGATAACTTTTACATGGACCAGATTAAAAAGAAAACAAACCTGAACCAAACCAAACCAATATAAAACAAAACCACCAAGAAAAAACCCCACCACACCCTTAATTCTTAACATGTTTTTTTATTAATTTTCAGTTTGATTCACTAGAAAATGGGTCATTTTTCTTGCCCAGAAAGGTAGCATTTGCAGTTACTGCCTAAAATATTTTAAATTTCATAGATGTTGCATTGAGAAATGTCTATAGAGCTGTCTTCAACATACTTTTCCAGAGTAGTTGTTTATTGTTTATTGTAATAATGTATTTCTTAACTATCTTAAGTATTTAAAAAACAAAGATAAAGCCTACCAAGTGCTTATAAAATAATTAATTTCTTAATATAATCTTCCACTGTTATCTTAAAATTTCTGTCTCAGTTCACATTTGAAGGTGTAAATTACTAAATACACAAATTTTCAGCAAAAGCTCAGATATTTTTAAGTCAAGTATATTTATTG
>JANRGV010000084.1:36450261-36485581 GCA_024734035.1 Alethe castanea
AGCACTGCAGAGCTACTGCAGAGGTTTGTTTTTCCTCTCTTGAGTCTCCTTAATCCCATTCTGGAGTATTAATACTTCCATAATCCCTCGCTTTTGAGTGAAGATGTCATTATAAGAGATGTCATTTTTTTTTCACTAATCCTTGTTCTCAGTGGACACATTGCTGCATAGCCAAGATTCTTTTTGCCTGGTTAACAAGAGATACTCATGTCCAGCTACTGCTGCTGCTATTCCACAGTGTCTATTTGCCAAAGTGCCAGGAACTACTGTGAATAATCTAAGATTTTTCTTTACTTTTATTTTCCTCCTTAGTTTTTATTTATGAAAAGACACTGGAAATATATAAGGAATTAAAGCTTTGAAGAGAGATTTTTTATTCATGCAGAAAGGGCCCTGGAAAAAGTACAATTGCACAAGATGACAAAGAGTAAAACTTCGCTCTTAAAAGTGCCACATCTTTCTAAGGCTCTTGTTTTCAGCTGCTGTTGTGGGCTTTTGAATCAATATACAATTTTTGAACTTGCTTTTAGCTGAAAGCTATTTAAAGATTCTTTTTTCAATCAGCATCCTACAAAGGTAGAAGTGTTTACTCTTAGCTTTTATTGCTATGTTTTAAGAAGAGGAGCCCTATTCTAAAAGGTGAGTGAAAGACAAGCCTTGTCTTTTGGCACTTGCACAATAGGTGCTTGCACTAAAGTCAGATGATTGACTTTTTAATAGTAAATCATGACATAACTGTGCTGAGACACACAGACAAAGCCATTCTG
Organism: Alethe castanea; assembly: GCA_024734035.1. Taxonomy (NCBI): domain Eukaryota; kingdom Metazoa; phylum Chordata; class Aves; order Passeriformes; family Muscicapidae; genus Alethe; species Alethe castanea. Next base: position 36,451,029 of record JANRGV010000084.1, read on the forward strand.
TAGGGTTTTCTGTATATCAGTTGGACACTAGCAAAGCTCTATTATTTTCCTTCTGGGAGAACCAAGGCACCTTTTTTTTCCAACTCATTCTTTAATTTTTGTGTACCATGCCAAATAAGGTTGAAATTAAACTAACTAATTATTTCTGAAAGCTCTCAAAACTGGATAGTTACATTTTAATGCAATTTGCTAACCACTTGTTTTTTAATTAAAACTGGATAGTTTGGTGGGTTTTTTTCGTTTTATATTATATATCACCAGGTAAGTAAATACAGGTAAATGAAGCAATGACAACTCAAAACTAAAAAGCTACTTCCTTCATTTTATATATATGTCATCATCATGGCAACTTCCTAACTGCTCTCAAGTGTTCTCATTTGATTATTTATTTTTTTCTTAAAAGAGAAGCTCTCCTATTCATAATTCAGTTTTGCTGCTTGCTTGCTTTGGTCAAATGAACTGATCAACTGCTGTAAAATTCCCATTCTTATAAATAAACTTTTGTACATAAACATCTTGAATGACGTTTTAAGACTGTGAAACTTACATGTTATGGTCTAGAGAAAATGCATACTTCATGCTCAGCAATTAAATGTGCCATTTCACACTAGTTTTGCAAAATATGGTAATATTTTCACAGATTTTACTATAATTGCATCATTGTTACTCTGAATATTACTGCCAATAAGCTGTCAACTAGTAAACCATATTGAATCATAGCAAAAACTGTCCTTTATTTGTACTATTGAAGATCAAACACAATAATTGGCTAGTGTACCCCATCAAAATAGCCACTTATTAAATGCTGTCTTTCATGTTTCAAAAACTTGAAAGTGCTCCAGTGGAGCAAACTAATGTGGGTAAAGTGCCATAGTTTTCCTAGTAGATAATGATAAGAACAGATTTCAGGGCTGAAAGATCCTTAGGAAGAAGGATCTGAAACTTTGGGTAGGCAAGAATCACATTCTTTTTCAGTTTTAAAATGTGAACAGATGGTCGTTCTTGGATGTGCCTAGCTTAAGGAGTGCTGTGAAAATAATATGTACTTTAAATGGGATGCCAGTTAACAGGGATGTAAACAGAAAAATCAGTAGGAGGGTAAAGGGTGAGGAAAATACTGTATCTCACCGATACTGCTCCTTACAGAAAACTCATGCCAGATTTATTTAGTGAGTTGCCTTTTTCTGTTTAGTAACACTTCATTTCACCACGTCAGTAAGTTTGTACTGCCATTATGCTATCAAATATCATATTAGTGCTCTACTGAAGCACTTAAAGTGTAGCACTACTGCACAATGCGCAGCTTTCTGGTGATGAGTTATATTAAGCAGCCTTACAAGCTTCTGTGATAGCATTTTTCATTGCACTTTGAATATAAAACTAAAGAGATTTGATGCATTGTGTCTTGTTATGTCTGATTCTGTCAGCATATGGCTTTGTGTGGCTCAAAGTGATATGATGTGATGTGAGCTGTAATGCATCAAAGAGACTTTAAGTTTCTTCTGCATTCTGAATAAACAGAAACTTTTGCTACAAAACTAATGTCATGTAATGTTACATATGCAATAGGATAGGATTTGTAGAAGAATTATCGTGCTTACTTATGGACAGAATGAAATTGATACAGGGGAAAGGGGTGAAACCTCCTTCTTAGACATAGAGCAACTTGAAAGGAAGTCATAAGATAATGAACATCTAGCATGCTTGGATATGAGAGATGATACTTCTAAAAGCACTTTGTTGAGAATTTACAAGTCAACAAAAAAGAAAGATTGCAAATAAGTTTTGAATTTTTTGCTGGAAAATCTACAGGCTTGTAAACCGAAGAAAAGGAGAGTAGGTAATTGTAGACTAGAGAAATAATCCTCTGTATATGTGTTGTGTGTGAGAGAGAAAAATGTGGGGAGACGGAGGGGTGCAGGGATACAGTACGAAGTGCAATTGGATGGATAGTGGGACAAACATCTATAATTTCAAGTTGTCCTGAATAAAACCATGCATCCTAGATCTTTAAGATACCTGCTAAAGGTACTAGAAAGTATGTGAAATTTTTTGAGGTAACTAATTGATAGACATTTAGACTCCCAAAACAATTTTATATGCCTGAATTAAAGGATAGGATACCTCCTAGACTTATAATTTCCCTTTTTCTTTTCCCCATCTCCTAAATAAGCATAATAATATCTTACTACCTCATGAGATGTGATGGAATGAACATATGAAGGGAACAAAATTATCTCAAAAATTAAAGCCATATGGATAACATGATATGTCCATCATGCAAATGTTTTTGAAACATCAAAAGGCCGCAGCTTTGTAAATCTTAGGCACAGATTAGAAGGCTTTTTTGGAAATCTTTTCTATAAAAAGGCAGCTTATTGCAGAAAAGTATTGAGAGCTGATGATGGCTGCTACCCAGAAAATCTTTGATCCAAAATCCATTACAGTCTTCATTAATGCCATCATCTAGACATTGTGTTTTCAGCATGGTGTAAGTACTTGTTAAAACAGAGAAGGAACCAGCCAGGATTTTGGATATATGGCAGATCATAGAAGGATATGTCTATTGAAAAGGACGTGTGCTAGGAGATGAAAACAAGTCTAGGGAAGGAGTCATGGTTATGTCCTGAGAGAAGGCATTGAAACGAGACTTTTAAGAAGCACAGTTGAAATGTGATTAAGTAAATTTGTGATCTTTTTGCTTCTACTAAACAGAAGACCCCAGTGTATATTTTTGTCATATATAAAGCCAGTAGTAAACTTGACATAGAGTACTGATTTCTCCTAATAGCAACAATCCTTCTTGAAAAAAGACACATATCTTTGTCAACTCCTTGTCCACAAATGTAAGAATATTTTATTACAATATATAATTTCAATCTTAAATGCCAGAAATCAACAAATAAGTGCTAATTTAAAAAAAAAAAGAAGCAATGGGCGTTACCTTCCTGCAAGCCTGAGAAGGGAAAGAAATTTTAGTATTTGATTGTGAATCAAGTATACATACATTCATACATTTTGAAGAATCTTCAGTTACCTCTAGTTGCTTGTCCTTGAAGAAGAGAGCTATATTAACAAACTCTTAATTTTTCCACACAAAGCAGGATCTTTTTTCCATAACTGTTAATGGGTTAGAAAGCAATACATGACATCATACAAGGTAGAAATATTTAAAATATTTTCTTACAAAATACATTTTGCATCTGTACCACAGCATTAAATGGAAGATGTGATTAGCAATTTTATGAGTGGTATCTCAGTAGAGGATGAAATTTACAATTCTTGTTTCTAGAATTTAGAGAATTCTAGAGAATTAATATGTCCTTCCCTATACTTGTGATGGAAAGTTAACTAGATGTCTTCCAACTTTTGCGCTTTTCTCTGCAGGAATAAGATGAAATTCCAACCATGATATAGCAATTCTGCAATTTTTTTTAAAGCTGGTCTTACTGGTACTTTCTCTGTTGCTTGAAAGTGGTATTGAAACATGGTATCAACAGGCTCTGCTGAGCCCTGCTTTCCGCCATGGCTTGGTTTTGTCACCATTCATGTTGAAATCATCTGCACTGTGTCAGTTTATTGTAGTATCACTATGTGAAACTCCCAGAAAATTAAAGAAGTGTGTATAGTTTCAGCTATAATCAGACAGTAGAAAATATTGTTCCTTTTCCATTTTATGCTGTCACTGTAATGGGCGTGGTGTAAGTGCCTGGAACCAGAAAAGAATCAATGAGAGTACTGAAACAAAAACAGGCTATCTTTTCTGATACATAAAAAAAATATCCTGGTCTACCTTAGTGCCACTCTTGGAAAATAAAATCAAGATCTAATATATCTTTCTTAGATGGCTGGCATAATTTGTTTGCTCAGAAAGTATTATAATTCATGACAAAAGAGAAATAAAGGAAAAAGCTAGACATAAAACCAAAGAAAAATGTAATCTCTAGGTTAGACATAAGACATAATGATGCCAGAATCCTTGTGTTTCTTTCCTTGATCCTCTATACCACAAAACCTGACTATCATACAGAATGCCAAGAAATGTTCCATCTCTTAACAGCGTTACAGAAAACAGAATTGCAGAAATTCAGTAAGAAAGTAAAAGTTCACTGAGAAAGTAAAAGTTACAAAAATGAGCCTACTCAGTGGAATAAGAACATTAATACTGCCTTTTACAATGAAAGCAGCTTCTTGATATTTAAGAGGGAATTTTTTTGTGATGCAAAGGAAGTAAAATGGTTATGTATATTCTGCTAATCAGGAACAACATAGTTGACTGCTGACACTTGATTATCAGCTGCATATACAACATATATCAATTTTTATTTTTGTTTTGACATTTGGGCCTACATTTTCTATAGTTTCAATTTAGTGAACTATTTTAGGGCCTGGTATAGAACTGAACCTTGGGAAAATAAATATAATGACATATAGATCTTATCTTCAGCATGTATGTTATCGTTTTCTCACCCCTTCACATAAGAAGCATGCCCACTATTTCTACTCATTATTTCAGTCTTGTAAAGCCTTTTGAGTGTCAGGTTGATTCATTAGCCTTTGTTTTAATGTTTTTTCTATTTAATGCTTCTCTAGGTCACTCCTATTCTGATCACCTCCCATTTCATTGCTTATAATGGAAGTTACTCTGGAAATATGTTGTTCTAAAATAGTTTTCAACTGACATTTTAAAAGCATGCCTTAAATGTGTCCAGTGGGATACTCAATACCTTTTCAATATAATTAATAACAGTTGACAGATTCATACAATACCTCTTTGTGATTTGGGTAGGAATGAATAAGGAATTCACAGGATTATAAATTATAAAAGGAGAAAAATGGGAAACCAATACAAATATGACCACACTACAGGTATACTTGTTTTAAATTTCCTTCTATCTTTGCAGTCTAGGGTATATGACTAGTTAACTCTTTGAATTCTTTTTTCTATTACCTTCTGTATGGTGCTTTCATCTGTAATAGAACTATTTTTTGTTCTTTATTCCAGTTGCAACAAACCACTCAACTTTTCTAAAGACACCAGAGGTGTCAAGACTAACTTTGACATAAGAAAAAGCAGAAATGAACCTTTGGATTAAGAGAAAATACACATTCTACTTGTATTTCCCTCTCCTGTTAAGAGGGCTAGATATTCCTATCAAAGGCACTTACTATTCTGGTCATTGTATGTGTAAAAATAGTCAAGACAACATTTCGCTAACAAGTATAGTATTGAGCTGAGGTCAATTAAGAATCAACAGCAGGTATATGTTTTCCCACAGTACTGAGGAATACAGAAAATACATTCTCTCGTCAGTTTTTTTTTTTTTCTAATGTATCATGTTGGTTTTCACTACCATCATTATATTACTTATGGCCACATTCAGCGGTGTGGTCTCAGAGTTGTTTTATATGCACTTCGTTTATGTTTGCTATGATTTTTATTTAAGGACATTCCTAAGAACATTTTTATAAACTGTACAGGTCATTATTCATCCTTGTTATATGGATGGTTTGCTAGTTACTTGGCAGCCTGTATGTGATTTATTAGATGAGTGCTTTGATGTCTAGAGCACCAGTTTTTCAAACTTGTCTGAAGTGGAACCGATTTTGAGGCTGATATATATTGATTTGATTATTGTTTTGTAAATATATTCTTGTTTAATAGAGAGAGAACAGAATGCCCCTCTTGCAGAGTAACTACTTGTGGGAAAGGAGTTTTGCTTATCATCAAACAGGACACATAAATCAGTATTATTGAATATAAAATCTATGACTTGATTTTAAAAAATAGGCTCAAGGCTTTCCTTTCAAGCTGAGTGTTTGGAGACTGAATGAACTTGTTTTTTTTTTTAATTTTTAGTGCTATTTTTCAGCTCTCAAAATTCTTATTTTTGCATATTTATATTGTTTTCTTCATCTTATGCAGCAGCAAACAAATTATATATATGGAGCTTTCTCTGATTAAAGGACATTTATTGAAAGGATATGTATTATGTGCTATTGTTGTTACAGGGCATATTTTAAGTTAATTGAAGTATGAGAATCCCTTTGCTTTTTTTTCCTTTATTTATGTCTTTAAATAATCTTCACACTAAAAACAATGATAATAATTTGGTTACCACATGTCAATACAAGAGAATGTCGTGTGTCATAGACTTAAATAATGGGTTTTGTTCATTCTTTATCTACTTCCTTTTTTGATCCATCTCTCTGTGTTTCTCCTTCAGCCATAGGACATATCACTTCTCAAACTTTTGGAAACATGGATCCATTTTTGCATGGACATTAGTTTGTCTTTCATGAAAAAACATTTTCACTGCTAAGCATTTTACATCAGGTTGTTTTTCTAAGATATTTTATTTTATTTATATTTTTAATGGAAGCCTTCTATTAGTTTACTGGTGATTTTTTTTGGGTTTTTGTGGTTTTGAGGTTGTGTTTTTGAGGGTGTGTGGTTTTTCTGGAAATGAAATTAACTGCTTTATTTTTTAGAAAACCATCCCAGAAAATTTATTTGTGAAATGAATAGTGAAAATGTATTGATATTTCATGAAATCTAGTCAAGTCTAGTCGAAGGAGGGATCTATTCACTATTTCATATATGTGCTTCTCTTGTTGGATGTGGAGGTGATCTCAGAGCATAGTGTGATCTTATCTTCATCTGCGTCTCCTGGATTTACCAATATTGAGCTTTGCTTGCATATTGTCACAAATTCTGATTTTTCCAAACTAGTCCTTTGTGCTTACTTACCATCATAGGTTTTTCAAGAATATGTAGTTGTATAGATGCCCTTCTTATGTAGTTCTGTAATAGTCTGTGATTAGCTCTTTAGTTAATTTTCTACTTAGAGTTGCATGAGTGTTTTTTCTCAATTCTACAGAATAAGCTAATAGCTTGGGGGTTTGTTTGTTTTTTCTTGAAAAACAGATGCTTTTAATATTAGAAAATACAATGTGTTGTTTTATTTTATATTTCTTTGAATCTTATATCTGAAGCACCACAGTGTAGCGTTAGCACTCTGACAAGTATTTTTATAGTGCTAAAAATGGTTAATCTAATAATTTTGAGTTTTAAGCTTCTTTGCTGGATCTCTTTCTACACTAATTACTCACACTGAGAGCTATCCCAAGGATTTACAGCTTGTGGGAAGTGGGTACAGGTTCTGAAAAGTGACAGTGAATAGGCAGCACATGATAAAGCAAAAACTTTAAAAAAAAAGAGAGGTGTGAAATAATTGATATGAACCCAAGTTGTCATGTCTCTCACACCTGCAAGGCATTATCAAGACTTGGGGAGTATTTTGAGACGGACACTGAAATTAACAGGAAACAGTACTCGAAGGAGTTTGAGCCCTAATTCCAAAGTATTTGGAAAAGTGACAGAAAATTACAGATATGCTCCTTCAACCAGTGCCATCAGAGTTTGAGGGGGAAAGTTGGCAAGAATCGTATGAAACAGTAGTTATGGCTTGCACAGAAGTACTGTGTAGATCTACACCTCAATAGAATGCAGAAAGAAGGGAAGTATGCTGAACTTTCTGGTTTTGGTTTATTTTAGACAGAATTTTTTCCAACTTTCTGTTCTATACTTTGGAATCCATAGAAAGTACTAGGTTCTTCAGTATTGTTTTGGTTCTGGTTTGTTTGGTTTTCTTTTTCTTTTCTCAGAGTGCTGATAATGGGTCATAATCAAGATTTTATTGCTCTTTATGGCTGCCTAAAGGAGGCTGTAGTGAGGTGGAAAAGTGTCTCTTCTCCCAGGTAGCAGGACAATTGGAAATGTCCTCAAATAGCAAGGGAGATTCAGGCTGGATATAAAGAAAACTTCGCTAAGAACTGTAGTCAAATATTGGAACATTTGCCCAGGGAAGTGACTGAGTTACCATACCTGGAGGTAATTAAAAGATGTGTGGATGTGGTGCTTAGGAGCAGGATTTACTAGTGACTATGGCAGTTCTAGGTTAACAGTTCGACTCAATAATTTAGAGGTCTTTTCCAACCTAAAAGATTGCATGATTTTGTGCTCTACTAAGAGTTTATCTCTTTATATCTTTTATCACCTTGCACCTGAAGTCCAATATCAGATTTGTTATCATAGAGAGGTTAGACACATGAGAGAAAACTTTCCTATAGCCTTATCTACAGCACAGCAGGACCCTCTCAAACAAAACACTTTCACTGCCTCTCTTCTTCCCCTCTCAAAGGAGTGAACATGTCCTCTTCCTCATGAGCTAGCAATATGCCAGTGTTCAGGATCATGAAGAATATGGATTTGGATTTACCCACCACTCCTATGGTACCACTGTAAATAGAATATATAATTTCACAGAGCAGCTCTATTGCCACTTTTGCTGCAATGGGTTTTATATTCCATGTATACTTTGCTACTTTAAATGCTCATCTGGGACTGAACCCTTTTCCTTGGGAGAAGGGCTGTCTAGGGAAAACTATAGCATTAAGGTTTTCAGAAAAGCTTCTAGATGTAAAAGAGCACACAAGTTCAACTGGATAATGCTCCTTCAGAGGACTCCAAAATAAAGTATTCTTAGGCTAAAGTGGGAATAGAATCATTTAATAAAAATGAGCCCACAGGCTCATTTTACATACCAGCAAGAGAAAAAGCCACATAATTTAGAGAATCTCATCAATGAGGACATGGTGGAATAAGCATTTCTGAAAAATTTGAGAGTATTAAACAGAGGGCTTTGTTTTGTGGTATGACTTTGAAGGCAAATAAAGGTGCATTATGGAGATATGGAGGGGTTCCAAGTCTGTCAAAATTCTGTTGCAAGAAACTAGGACTGAGCCAATTTCATCCTGACTTAATCCTGACTTAATCATGTTTGTTCTACACATCTTAAAAGGATGGAAATAAAAAGTTAGTTTTTACCTTTTTTTCTCTTACTCAAAATTCAGATTTTCTCAGAAAAAGAGGCACTTCATGCATGCCAGTGTATGTACAAATATAATACTTTTTCAGACAGCCAGAAATCAGGGCTTAAATGCGACATAAGAACAAGCAATTACAAAAGTACAGGGGCTGGGAACTGCCTTTTGAAAAAAGCCAGATTTAATTATATGCTTGTGCACATTGTGAAAGCAGAGTCTTGATGTGTAGGTCAAAGAACAGCACTTAAATGTTGGGACACATCCCTGAATTAAAACCTCCTCACTTTTCTCAGTATCCATTGCGATTCTGTTTTCCTCATGGTAACTCTAATGTTTCAGGTATTTGGATTGAACCATGTGGGAATATAGAGCATGTGTGAATGCACATAAAAGCAGTCTCTAAAATAAAGGTTACTGCTTTTCTCAATATTTTCTGGTTTGTTTTTTTTTTTGTCGAATATAACATCGGTTTCCAGATAAAGGATACTTAGAATTTCTGTGGAAAGTGAAAGAGGAAATGGAGGGTGAGTTAAATAGATTGTATATCAGCTCCTTAAAAAGAGAAAACTTCTTTTAGTTATCCTGCTCCCTAAAGGAGCTTCATGTTTTTTTGAAAAACTTCTTGTGATCGATTACAGACTGTCGTAAATAGGCATACCTTTCTTGACTTCCTATTATTCCCCAGTTACATTTTTATTTTAATTTCTTTTTTCATTATTTTAAAGTGCTATTACCCCAATACAGGACCTAAAATATTTCCTCAAGAAAAGAATATGACATGATGAACAATCTTTCACATATTAACTACCCTACACTATTGTCTTGTGTGATAGTCTTGGGGACAAGCCATCTGTGCTTTACAATTATTCTGGCAACATTAATAAAATGTTCACACAGTGTTCTTGCTTACTGAATACGCAAAACTATTATTGCTTGTTAGTTCTTTTGTTTGAAGCATTCCACAATATACTCTCCAGTTGCAACCATAAAGTCGGCCTTTTCTATACAGAGCATTGTATAAGATTATCACTACTTCTGCATGCACTTTTCTTGGAAGTGGAGATTTCTACTGTAGTTGAGTATAATTGTTACCAAATCTTGTCTTTCATAATTGTTTTTATGTATTTTCATAAATATTGGGTCTGCTGCCTTTAAATTTCATGAATTTGCCTTTAACTAAAGATTTCTGAAAAGATTGTTAGTGGAATAAGGAAGAATGAGATGTGAAAACAGAAGGCAGGAGCTGATTGAAATATTCATAGAAGATTTAAGCTTTTTTCTCTCTATATTTCTTCTTTTCTTTTTCTAAAGGTAGGATGCATTTTTCCATTAATCTTGAATGGAATCCATGAATAAACACGGTGAAGTAATGGCATCTACTAAGATGTGAATATAAGCTCCCATCCCATTCAACTATTCTACTCTTATTCTTCAATTTGACTTTTGCTAGTAATCATGCCAGGGTGTGTAGATATTTCTTCTTGATAACATTTTTCCTGTGAAGACCCAGTTAAGAAAATATTTGGGAATATAATATACCTGTGAAAAGTCGGGAAAGGAAACTCTCAACCAAAGCCGATACTTAGAATAAATTACATGATGAGCATTGGATTAACAAAAAGTCTTTGTAAACAAGTAAATTGCTAATAACATTGATTGTTTCAAAGGTAGCATTTTCCACAGCATGAATTTGGGTAAAAAAGATGACTATTTATCCAGTGCTAGCTTTTTAAGCATCTAAGAAAGCCTCTCTTTAATCAAAGACATAGGAAACTGAAATAGGTCTAAGGATATATAACATATGATGCAATGCTAGGTTCCACACAGGGCTGGTGCTCTGGCTGGAATCAGACCAATATCAAACTAAGAACCCACAATGCTCTTTGTGGGGTTTATCAGAAGTATATAGGAATATTATTTGATCTTACTCTTCCAGAAACATATTTTGGGACAGCATGAATTGTCCTTTGAAAGTGACCTCTGTCTCAAGCTTCTTTACAAAAAGACTGTAAAAAAATATTTAAAAAAAGTTGAAAGTTTAGCCTGAATAAGAGGATACCAGATTTGATAAAATTACTGCATCTTAACGTATACTACAGAAATTTTAAAGTAATGTGAAGGCAAAGTATTTATAGGCCTCCATGTAGAGCTCAAAACCCACTCCCAGGATTTGGGATGAGATTTTACATGTACATGACTGATCTAAGAAAGTCAATAGGATGCTTAGATTGCAGTTTTAGAGTCCAGTTTTAATTCATGCAGTCCATATGCACTATTTAAAAATATAGACTGACGTGTGGGGAGGAGAGTGGCAAATTTGTTCTGCGAATCATGGAGGTAAAGAGAATTTTTAAAGTTAATTCAAACCTAAGTTTCATTTTTGTCATACTTTAGCAAACACACCTGAATGCTCCTCAGGGCACTTTGATTTATGTGAACATCTTACAATGAATGTAAAATGTGGTTTGTTATTATTTCCAGATCATGGAATATTCTGAGATGGAAAGGACCCAGAAAGATAATCAAGTCCAGCTCTTTAAGTTAATAGCATATGCATGGATTGAACCCACACCTTTGGTGTTATTAGCACCAGGCTTTAACCAACTGAACTAATCTTAGGGTCTTTATTCAGATGTTGGTCTTTTTGGAAAATACAGTAGCTGAAGGGAATCTCAAAGCCTCATTATAGTGTTTTTTAGTCAATTCTGAATATATTAATCACCAAAATGTCAGGATAAACCGTCTCACATTAATACAATCTTCTCTGTTGCTTAACCAGTAACATTTCAGGAGTTATACATAATATCTGAAATACAGATATTTTGTGAAATAAAACACAGAAGTTATGAGTTTTTTATTTTTCCAGTTCTATTGCCTTTTTTTCCTTTGTTGAATGTGTTTAGCTGTTCTAAAGAGCAGTGTTGAAAGTTACAAATCAGAGGAGGAAACTGCTGTTGCTTTAGAAAAGCGTCATTAGAAAACTCTAGCAAAAAGGGAAGGTTTTGTAATCTATCTGATTTTGCTGGATCAGTGAAATCCTCATGACATATGCTCCTGGACAAGTCTGGAGATAATATTTTATTTCTTTAAAAAATTATATTTAAATTTATATTTAGTATATTTATACTTTTTTTCCCCATTTTTATCTGATTTGTACCTTATTCATAAAATGAAGGGGAACAATTCTATATATTTGAAGTTGTTAATTTTTCACTGAAAATTATTTATGTATCCTCAAATTACAGAAATGTATCTTTAGAAAATAATATTAACTATAAGTGTATGTTGACGTTGACAAATGTATCTTAGCCATTTGGATTAATGTAAAAATATATATACTTTTTTAAATTATTATTTTCTGTTCTGTAGATCTTTTCACTGGTGTCTGCAAAATTTCTTCTCTCAAAGTGAGAAAGTAAGTAGTTAAGTCCCATTTTCATGTGGACCAATCTTAGCAGTGGGCTTAGTTTAAATTTGCTGTATCATCTGTATAATGTTGCTTTTGTGGCATTATAAACTTCTCATGTGTACTGCCAGAAGACATAAAATGGCCCAGTGGCATATGTTATGTTCTTGCATCTGCCTAATTTTCGACTTGAAATACCACACAGCAATGTTTGTGATAAACTACACACAACAAGGTCAAAGCAGGTGCCTGCTGGGATGAGTAATCATCTTTATTTCATCATCTTATATCAACAGGTATCATGGAGACAAAGTAATAGCTTTTATGAGAGGAGCCTTGTATGTACCTCTGAAAAGTTATGAGGCACAAGACAGAATCAACTAAGAGATAATGACTGTAGATTTGCTATGGAGTGCCCCGCAGTTCAATTTACATTGCATCCTGAAGGGTACTGTGTAGGAAGGACAGATTTTTCAAAACAAATAGGCTTGGAAGTACTATCTAATCACTAATGCTCAAACTGTGTGCTGCTTTTAAAGTTCCCTCTCTGTAGAAGAAGTGTTTTGTTTTGATTTTCATATGCAGTTTTACCTCTCTCTTTCCTCTCTGTTTTTTAAATAGCAAATATATGCATGCCCCAACACATATTTCAACACCTGTGCAGCCCTAATTGTCACATAAAAAGTGAAGTGGTTTTACATTACCTATAAGGAAAATATTTTACCTCTGTGTAATCTCTAATATCTAGGGAATTTCTATATCAGTGACATGGTGGAAGGCAAAGTCAAATAAGTGGGTATAGGTAATATTTTAAGTGGTAAGAGATGAAAAATACATAAATACATCATTGCTGAAAAGAGCATGGAGTAAAATCAAGAAAAAAGTAGTGAAATTGATGTAGAAAGAATCTGGATATGCAACTCGCTCTCACAGGTTCGGCTGTCTGCAGTGCTTTGTGAAACACAACAGCACTACTTTTGAGTCAGGTCTAACAAACAAAACTGTTACAAATACAAAGCCATGTAAGACAAGAGAAGTGAAATAAAAATGGAATTTAGTTTTTCAAATTAGTAATAGTACTTCAAAGCATTAAGAAAAACATGAAAACCTATAGCACATGATCATTTTGGAAGACAAATAATCACTCAAATAAAAAATCAACATGTGTTGAGGGCCAGTTGGTGTTAGACAAAAATGTGTTTTGCTGGATAGGGCCACTTGTTACCAGTTACTGTCACGTGCACACACAAACCCCAGAGGCATTACAGCCCACTCCGGTTCCTGGCACTGGTGATTCTGCTCACACCCACAGCCCCCTGTACCATGTTTGACCCTCAGAAGACATCCCCTCTGTGCTCTTCCCCTTAGACATGCACTGGGGACTGCATCTCTAGAGACACCCAGACCCACAGTGTCACATGGCACCAGCAGATGTCCATAACTATCCTGGTCCTCCTGACAGCCAGTTACTCCCGTGATGCTGCCTATTGGAAAGAGTTAGAAATTTAATATATTAGACAGGCTGGACTGACTATGCTTGGAGAACAGGCAGCTAACCAACCAATCAACCAGAAAACAACACATGACCAGGTCTTTTATGTCTCTACTTTCCCACACTTGCTCCTTCCAAAACCTCTTAGATCCTTCCCCCAAACACAGCCATAAGAATTCTTGTGAAATCTGAAATGTATTTCCTCTGCATCCCTTAATGTGTTTCATAGCCTTATGCACTGACTGACTCCTCTCAAAATGAAAGGTGCTCCTGCTCCGGCTGTCTCTGATGTGTTTCACAGTGGGCTGTAGGACAGGCTTTTCTGAGACAGCTGAGGGAGGGCTTAGACAGGCAACTCTTGTGTCAAGTCCTAAATTTGCTTGTCTGAATGACTTTGTGCCCCTGTGCATCTCTGCACTTGGTGGACTGATGGCTCCTGTGATGGACTTGGGAGGAAGATAAGGGTTTGTTTGGACCTCCTCATCCCAAATGTTATCTCTGTGTTCTCCTTTGCAGGGATGCAGATGAGCTTTTGTCACAAAACCAAGCAATGTATAGATGATGCAGCTGGAATTGACCAGCTGCCACTTGCCCAGACCTGACTGGTGCCTGTTGAGCAGATAGGAAGCCCATTCATGCTTTTATTTTTAGAACATTGGTTCTAAATATTGAGTTGGTATACTAATAAATACTTGGTTTGTACTATATAGGTTCCATATAGTTCTGTCAAGGATGCCTAAACAAAAGTCACCAATGAGGACCAAGCTGCACACCAGGTTTTATACCCAAACTATATTGTTCCTAAAGAAGAAAACATAAAAAGAAGGCTTTTTCTACCATGTGTGAATCAAGCATGTAAATTTAATTCTCTTTTCCAGTCTCCAGGTTTACCTGAAATGAATTTTTTATAGATATCAGCCTTTTTCAATCAGAAGACAGATGGTAAAAAAAATATTAACTTTCAGACTTCCCTTTGCCTGAGTGACAGGCATCTCAGTAGTGGGAGGAGACAATTTATGACATAAAACCATAAAACAGCCTTCTTGGACAAGCCATAACACTCCAAACTCTATCTTTCAGTCACCTTTGTATCATTCAATATTTGTGACTAACACGGAAAGGTGCCTGAGGTAAAGAAGAGGAGAATTCCCAGGAGAATTAAATTGATTGCATATTTTAATTTAAGAAGCATCTGGGAATTTTTTTTAATGAAGAAAAAAAGTGCTAATTGTTAGATGCAAACAAACTTGTCTTGAAAAGCAAGCAGCAATTGTAAGAAAAGCTTCAATGTGGTTGCAAAATTCTCTTACTCTCAAAGCATTTCTTGACATTTACAGAGTATAAAGCCTTCATAATAAAAAGTTTGGTCTTGGTTTCCATGCATCTATTGTTTTTAAGTAGACTGTGGCTTTTCATACTTTGCTTACCTGTAGCAAAATATATTAGTCTGGTGAAGGCAGATTTCAGAGATTTTATGTGACTATTTTCAAAATAAGAACATCACACAACAATGCTTCAAAAAAGAGCATGTAAAAATTTACAGAGTCCATGCAAGTCCATGCAGAATCTGGCACTACTTTGTTTTTTCTAAATTTCTTGGGGGTAAATTGTTATGATGCATTTAAAAGAGTGTAATTACATAGGAAAAATTTGTATATGAAGCAAGTCTAGTATAAAAGATTTCAGGGACCTGTCTACTATGCTGAATTCCATGCTTTAAAAAATGTGGTTAACCCTAGAATTCCTCCTATCCCAAGTGAATTGTATAACAGGCCTCTTTAGCTCTATAGCAAGAAATAAATTTTCTTATTCTTTTCTTAAAGATTGGCCAGAAAAAAAATTAACCAGTACAGAAAATAATAAATTTCCTGGAATATTTCCTCCATCCTGGGAGACAGAGAGGGAAAATGTCAGGTCAGGTGAGGTCCCAATTCACCTAAGACGAAACTTGAATAACTACAGAACCCAGACATTTTGGCAACAAGCCTCTGCTACATTAGGGTCCCAAAGTAAGACTATGGGATAAACCTGTGACTGTGGCAAGAGAAGCCAAATGGCAATTTTTCTGGAAGGCCAGACAGGTCAACGTGTTTTAACACTCTGTGTTAAATCTGAAGAAAAGTGATTATTTAGATACCCACTTCTCTAATTTCAATTGAATAAACAGCTCTGGACTCACAGACTGAATTGGAGTTTAATTAATATTAGCCTCTGGACTTGGATCTATGTGAAGGTGCAGATATATGCAGAACCAGATGGATTTCTTACAGTTGTATCAAATACAGTCCATAAATATCATAAATTATATAAATGTTTCCTTATGCCCTAACTGGAGATTTTAATGGTTACTCTGTATCCAAGCAATTGATGCAGCTTATGTCTGGTTACACAATATGTCAAATTACAGATAAAACACCCAATTTAAACTCACATTACAATTGTGCTATTTTTACAGGAGTGTCTGACCCAGTGTTTTCTTGCAGGCAAGGCACTAAAGAAAGTAAAGAAATTATGATAAAGAATAAAATTGTATTTTGCTCCAGCCCAAATTATTGCAAATAATTTTACCTTAGATACAACCTGTCCACAACATAACAAGTATTTGATCCACATATGTAAGAAGCTATATTCAACAAAATGTTCCCACAGATAATCACAGAGGAAGGCTCTTTGTAATACTCAGAAATGAGAAAATCCCTCATTTTTCTTCAACTCCCCTTTTGAACCATTTTGGAGTCTCTGTCTTAAATTTTCAAGATTTTATGGGGAGAAAATTCTTTTTCCAAGGGTAAATAATCAAAAAAATTAAAACACTTTTGTATTTTATTGTCGCAAACATTGTCACTAATGTGAGTTCATGAAAAATCAGGTAGTTTCTCCATACATCCCAGGTGAAACAAGTGAGTCAAACCTCAGCTGGCTGCAAGAACTGCTATTGCAGTTTTCTAGCTGTGGGGAGCTCACTGCAGATTCAGCAAGCTGGTGTGACATTATGCTTATTCTTCTTTGGGAAAATAATTAAAAAGCTCAGGTTTCCTATATTTCCAGTCCACAGTTCATTACATTTCACAGGGGAAAATGCACCTCAACATCCCAAAATATCTTTAACAACCAATAGAGGAATAACAAAAATAATACAGTACAGTTGTTTCTACAAGTCAAAAAAAGAGAACATCCCTCTCCATCTTAACAATTTATTTAAGGTTATTTAAAATAATACATGGGATTTATCCATGAAAGAAAATTCAGTGAACATGCAACATTTGAATTCAACATGAATTCACAACTCTTAAGTGCAACTTTTGAATGGGAATACAAAATAGCAGTCACTTTTCTAATGTCTGCAAGACAGGCACTTTTTTATTCAAAAGAGGAGAACATAGTTGGCAGAATGACACATTCTCTTGCAAGATGAAAGTCTGTTCATGACTTATGTACCCCTCCCACTTTGTAAAATAACATGATGAGCCAAAATAATTATTTTTATTATAACAATTGTTCTGTAAGTATCATACATATGTGGAATGTGTGAGTTCATGTAATGAGCAGACCTTTTGAAGTAAACAAGAAATGTGATGAAGTAACGAGCACAGTGTAACAATTTAAGACAAAGTGCATGATAACCAAATGAGCCATTACAGATGATGGCTACGTAGTGGCTTAAAAAAGCTGTGTCAGGTTGTACCTCTGTAACTTTAAAGGATCTTTTCCACAATGTGTACTGACTAGGAGTTTGAAAGTTCTATTTCCATTTCCTGTGTTGTTATAAATATGAATTGACTTTAATGGATGAAATTTTCTGGGAGAAAGCCAGGAACTAGTGTAACAATATTGGATCATAAGAGTTGCTAGATACCTACCTTCCTGCCCTGTGAGAGGAACCACTTCAGCTTTTCAAGTACAATTTTACTAGACAGTACCCCAGCAACCCTGATTTATAGACTGACAGCAACAGTGATAAAAAGAACCGCAGTGAAGATAATATCAGCAGTCATATGTCCCTTTATTACAGCTTTGACTGATATTCCAAAAGTTGCTAGGCCTAAGGAATAAATGCACAATGGAGGTTTGTAATTTCTTTTTTTTTATCTTTTAGTACTTCTTGCCATTTCATATGAATTTTGTATACAGGATGCATGAATACATATAGATAATATAGCTTATATAGTGCTTTACACCTAGAAGCATCTTTGAGAAGAAAGAACCTTAACAAAATAAACAGTCTTAAAAGCACTCTAGAGATCACAGCTTTATAATACCACTACTGACATAGCATTTTTGGAAATATTAGTTATGGCTGAAAAGGATTGTACAGGAATCAAGCAGGACTTTCAGGATTCTTGATGTTTACCTTTCTCCACTGTCTTCCTAATAAACACTTTTGTATTTATATTGGCTTTTTATTAGTTATTACAGGTTCACTCTCTAGGTTGACATTCTATTTTGGAAGATGTTTTCGTTAATTGGAGAGGACTTCAAATGGGAAGACCAAAAATTCCATGAGAAGGGAAAGAAAGAGTTTCTGTTATCCATAGTTTTCACAAAAGTGCACTCACTTGCAGTTACAGCTTTTCGTCAAAACCACACAGCAGAAGGGAAAAATACCTGGTCATAGGCACAGAGTCAGTCAAGGCATGGCCACCAGAACATTCACTGAATCTGTGGGTTTAGTTGACTTCCTGTCTCACTAAATGTTTAATTTCTTTTTCTCACAGTCTCTTCATACCTGCTTAATTCCATTTTGCACTCTCTTCAGTCCTAGTACCCTGTTTACTTCCCTTTTTTGGCCAGTGTTTATTGCCTGTGAAGTAAATCACTAAAGCAAGAGATATTAAAAAGATAGTAAAAAAACGTTTACTGTCTTGCTGTGGTCCTCTCTATGAATTAACTCTCTTTTCATTTCTCTACTCATTGAATTTTGATAAAGGAACACCTACTGATACTTTTTATACTACCCAGCACCATGGATGTTTGTTTTAAACTGGCTCTTAGTTATTGCTATAATATTGCTATAATAAGAATGACCCAAAATAAGTAAAATTTATATTAATTGAGTATTTTAAAAAGCCAGCAATAAGATCTCTGTCTTCCAGGTCCCAGTTACTGGAATATTGCTATATTTCCTTTTTTTTTTTTTTTTTTTTTTTTGCCTAATGAGAAGGGCACTAATGGATTTATAAATCAGGTTCACCAATTCTTTTAGGCAAACATTATCCCACTCCTGAAAATTGATCAAGAGGAATACAGAAAGGCACACTTTTCTTTTAACAACAACCTTCCAGCATGTGATATTGGAAGATGAACTGTTCAGCAAGTGCACAACCAGACAGCTTCCCAAAGTACCTGACAACTAATGTTGCTCCTACTGCCTGTGAACTTTCACAATCATATCAGCTTCACTTTAGTCATAGAATATAAGGCTGACTTCAGTTCAGTGGCAACTGTCTTTTTTAAAGTGGTTAACAGCTATACTTGAAAATTCAATACAGATGCAGAAACACCTTCTAATGTTGAGTAAAATCCAACTGCTTGAGAGTGTAGGTTAGTTCTCGTGTGCCTTGATCTATATGGGGCTGCAGGACACCTTCAGGACCTTCCAAGGTGCTATGGACCAGAGACTAAATTAGGAGATCAGATTATCCTAGGTTGTTTTTGTATGAACTGAAATTCTTAAAAAGGAATAAAAGTGCTGGCTCTCATTACAGCTCTGCTGCAAAAAGTCAATCCTTTCATGAAGCAACAGAAAGCTAACTCTGAACTTTTCTAAGTATCTCATCCATGAAGTCTTAGTCACTATGATTGAATAGCTGAAAAAAATTAATGCAAGAAGATGCAAAGGGAGACAAACATCTTTGTCCTCACCAAAAATATAACCTCTGTAGTGTCCTAGAGAAAAAAAGTATTTTGACTTTGATGCACGTGACACCCATTTTTTCATATTATCTTATTGCTTAAATGTCCTATATTGCAACACCATGGTTACCTACACAGAAATGAAACTAAGATTGCAAAGATAAAGCACATGAATGACTCAAGACAGAGAATTTTCTTAATGATAGAACCAGGAAAATAGAAGCTGTTATGAAAGAGAATTGCAACTTGAACTAGGATTGCAGCTCTGCATAGTGTTTCTTCACTTAGCAGGTGGTCACACATTTTCATTCTCAAGTTGGTTTTCTCTGTCTTTAGTAATTGTTGCTAAATAAGTGTTTGTGGGGAAATGCTGTAGACAGATGTTCAGGAATGGAGATAACAAATTGGTATATTTTTAAACAGAAAAAGCAACTATTGTAAATAATTGAACTGATCTAGAGATCAAGGTCTTTGACTATTTTTTTTCAAAACTAATGAGGTAGCAGGAAATGGTTTGCAGATCCTAAGCTGTCTTAACAGAAAAGAATAAGGAACAGATCTCTTAGACTTTGCATAAAACTAACTTCTTGCTATTTGCTGTTTTGCACCAGAAGGAAGATTTTGGCATCTTCCTGAATCTTTGAGTTAAAACATTTTTTCCTATAAAGTCCTGAAAAAGAGGGAGAAAACATTTTTCCAGGACCCATGGACTACATTACAGGGTAATAATAAAGCAAAGATGAAGGTTATCTTGAGTGACAAGTTCTCATGAAGAATTGTTAAAGTTGCTTGTATAAAACCTATCATTTTCACCAAAACAAAAGCCTGGGGAAAACAAAAGCAGTGAGAGCACTGCAAACCCAGTAATTTCTCTTCCTTCATCACAGTGTTTTCTGGAGAACTTCTTGTTTGACTTGTGAGGCTTTGAGACTCTCTCCATCATATTCTCTAGGAAAAACTGAGGAAAACTAGCCTTCTGCATGGCTTTTCTTTTTCTAGAAGGACACAAGAACTGATGAAGAAGGTATGTACAGAAGTGAATGGGGGAAAAAAAAAGAAAGCTGAATGAACCTCACCACTCCATTCATATCTCATATCTTACATTTCCCCAAGCAAATGGTCAATCAGTGGCGAAGCTCTTACAAGTGCTTAACAGCTTAATAAACACAACAAGAATTGTGCCAATATGCCAGAGAGTAAGAAACAGTCATAGAGGCACAAATATATAGAAGGAGAACTTATCCATTTAGTAATTTAAAACAACCCAGCCTAAGGTAATGGAATCTGGCAACAGAGATGAACTGCTTTCCCAAGAGGAAGGCTATTATCATAGGCTAAACAGCTGTTTAAAAGTAAAAGTTGCTTCAAACAAAGAAGAAAACAGATGCTTAACTAATTTTAGACATTTCTTAGAAGTTAAAATATGCACAAAACTACCAAATGTATGAAAATAAGTTTCCTTTAAACACCAGGAGAGTTTTACTGCCTAAATTGAAAAGCAAACAAAAACCCAATTTCTAATACAGCATACTGTCTTTGAAAACCCTAGGTATCCCAACACTCTGTCCTTAGGCATCTATAGCAAAGCTTTCTACATCTCAAGAATCCTCATGCTGTTTCTGGATATAGCTAACTGAGAGCTGCTACAGTTAAGGATTTCATTTATCCACAGCTTGTTATGTGTTGCTAGGACATTACAGGCATTTTTGCTAGGTTCAGTCACAGAGGCAAGTACCTGTTCCAGACAAGTGAAGAAATTGATGAAAAGAAAACATCCCACAGACCATTTTCAATCTCTGTAGTACCTTCTTTCAACTGCAGGGGTGCTGATTATACTCCCAAAATTCACGTGATCTGTACCTGTGCTATAGCAATTACTAACTCCTCATACAAAGCAAAATTTGACTTTAGGAGGTACAGGCTTCAGGGGATTAGCCATGACTGCAGCAATCAGAATCCTGAAGTCGGGCAAATTCAGCCAAGTGTATGAAGTTCCCGCACAAGACGGTAGAAGCACAAACTGAAAGTATAATAATTGCTGCCCACAAATAATTTTCTAAGTCCTGATTTGGAGGAAATAGTCATGGTTGTAGTTATTAACAGCTACTAGTAGTTGTTAACAGTTGACAGTTAGTACTGAACTCCACTACCCACACTCTTTGAAATCATTGTTTTTCCTATAATTATGTTTTGACAGATTCTGGTTTTGATTAGATCTATGGTGCTACCAAAGCATAAACAAAAGATAAGGTAACTTAAAAAACATATAGCAATGAAATTCACAGAATATATTATAACAGTGTATACAATAACATCTAGAAATCAAAGCAGATAAAAATTGCATTTAATAGAGAGCCAAGAAAAATTATCCCAGAATTAAGTTTTAGTCCTAAAATATCCTCATGTGATAATGTGAAAAGATTCTTGTCTGGGGATGGACAAACCTTTTGAAGATCCTTTTTGTCTTTTCAAGCTTTCAAGTGATTAGGGGGTTTTTGTTTGATTGATACGTTGGCTTTTTAATGCAATTACTCCCTGAAATGCACATTTAAAGGTTTCCCCTTTCTTCTAGCTGCTATGAAAGATTCCTTTTGTGACCTGAAAACTTTCTGAAAAGTGTCCCATTAGTCATGTATGTGAAAGTATCCATTCTGGGTAGCAGAGCTAAAAATTTTGTTGGAAGATATAGTCTTTTAACAGTTAAAAAGTAGCTTGGATATTTTTATTTGTGTTAACAATAAAAGTGCAATTCTGGAAGCAATGGTTTGATCACCAAATTTGGTCCAATCTTCTTTTATGAAATCATATTACCGAAATAAAGCTGGAAGGAAGATTCTGAGATTGTCCAGTTATCTAGTCTTTCCCCATACTGTGTGGATCACAGTGCTCAAAATCATTTGTCTATGCTGTTCTTTACAGCTTGCAGTAA
Source organism: Alethe castanea (assembly GCA_024734035.1). Lineage (NCBI taxonomy): Eukaryota > Metazoa > Chordata > Aves > Passeriformes > Muscicapidae > Alethe > Alethe castanea. The sequence continues at coordinate 36,473,598 of JANRGV010000084.1, forward strand.
AAAGTTTCCCTAAGCACCCTATGCAATCTATTTTAGGGCTCAAAGGTTCTTACTGCCAGACAGAAAGCATTCAACAGTCACTTTATAACGAATTATTGTGCTAACATTGTCCTTTAGTCAAACAGGTTTTCTCTTATTTTCCTTCCAGTGTAATGATAGAAAGTAATTTTCCTTCTGGCTTTCATTTTTCTATGATAAATAACTCAATTTATGTATTCACAGAAAAATACCTCTTTATTCCCTAAGATTGCTATTAATATCTATTCTCTTGTCCAGTCGAATCATTGCTGCAGATAGGGGATTCAAGTGGAACTCAGTCTTCTCTCTAGGTAAGATCATCCTAGAGCTGATTTTCTGATTAAGATGTAAACTAACATCTGAATTTTGAGCAGCCATAATACAGTTTTCAGGCTGCAGTGCCACAAATGAATGGCTCACAAATATACCAGCAACACTAGTGAAAACCTTTCTATCTAAAAGTAGGGCATTAATAGTTCACTCAAAGCAAAACATCTCAAGGATATGTGTCATTTGAACAAAACCATTTTGAAAGAAAATGTGTAGGGAAAATGGAGGTTGTCTTCCCATTAAGTAAACATACTGTTTTGATAATGAATTCTTTTTTGCCTCCCAGGTTCAAAGTGGAAAGAATTCTGGTGAAAATTTAAGATTAGATTCTTACAGATGTCTATGTATTGGCCACTAAATGCAGCATCTTGTTTTTGAAAGATGACTTTTATTAGGGGTATTTTCCTTTAAGAGTACGCTGTTATCGTTGTGCTGAATAGACAAATCACAGTAATCAGCTAAGTTAGGTTCCCTACAAGTTTACTCCTTATTTCAATCCTCTTCTCATTTTCTGCTTTCCTTCTTTTCCCTCCTACTTTTCCTCCCTTGAATAAGGTGTTAAAAGACTGTGACCAAGAGCTGTTGTTGAGCCAATCTAGTGGAACAAATCTGCTGAATATAGCTGAATATAGTATTATACAAATGGAATTTAACAGTGACTCGCAGTAATAATAATTAGGTGGGAGAGCAAGCTAGTTTTGAAGACCTCTTATCAATTTATGCCAAAAGATGTGGTCAACTTACTATTTGTCTGTCAAAAGCCTTGATATCTCAGTGAAAAACTGAAATATTGATGTGCCTAGGTCTTACTCCTGAATTTCTGCAGTAGAACCAGTTTTCTAATGAAATGTGGGTAGGGATGCGAGACCTGTTAAAATAAAGAATGCAAGTGCATGAAAAAAACATTTTGCTGAGTGCAAAAAAACCCACAGAGCTTTCTACAGCGGCTCAATCCTCTCTGTGCTTCAAAGCTATGGCTGAAATATCCCCTGAAGCCTACAATACTGCAGGGAAATGAAGAGTCAAAAAAAGACGTGTTCTGCAGGCTATGCAGTCCTGTGGCCACTGAGAAGCTCAAGTGATCAAAACTTTGAAGTGTGCATAGATCCTTCGAAAACCTCATGGGTTTCTAAAAGGAACTGTCTGAAGGAGTTCTCCAAAGCTCCTGTGAAGGCAACTTGTGTAAAATAGCTAGCTATCTTCTAAGGTCAGCAATATGGTTTTCTAATATACTTCCACTTTCTAGTGATTTGGGGTTTTGTTTTGCTTTGTTTTTCCCCAGCTGCTCTCAATTTATTTCCTTACACAAAAAACCCCATCATGGCTAGCATCCCACAAGTCAATTGAGAAACCTATCTTCTGGTTATTTCTACTGCTCTGTGATTTTATGTTTATGGTTTACAGGCAAGGATTTGAAATAGGAGAGAATCAGCTTGAGTGCTAATTTTAGCTAAAGGAATAGTCAAAAAGTTTCTAAGTGCTTGGAAGGAACAACTAGTAACTGAAATGCTGGAGGAAATATCACTGAAGAATGGCACGGAGGTTTTTCTTTTGTTTTGTTTTGTTTTTTGTTTTGTTTTTGGTTTTTTGTGCTTTTTCTTGTTTGTTCATTTTGTTTTTTTAAATTTAGGATTTATTTCTGTGTCTTCTTGCTTGGTTTTGTGCCCTAAAGACATGCTGATGGTTTTGAATATTAGGTACTATTTAATGCAGTTTTCTAAGAGTCATTAGAGTCCTTATAAGTGAAGCTTTCCCTCTGATCTGCCCCGAGTTTTTATTTATTAATAAAAATGTAAGCTTTGTGCTTTGGATTTAAATATACAAATAATGTCATACATATACTCAGTTACTGTTCCCTAAATTTCTGTTTGAAAGCCCTGTTATTGCTACTATAACATCAGAAGCCAAGTTACCTTTCCATGAAGTGTGTTATACTGTTCTGGATATCTGTACCTCACATTATATTTCTATTTATTTTTTAAGAGAATACCAGTATGAATCAAAATTAAAGGTATGTCTGAGCCAGTGCAGAGTCCTGATTGAGTACAACGTACATGAAAATGCAGCAGTACACCTGGTATATCAGCCAGCAGTGTTTGAACCATCAGAAAATCCTACTAAGTACTCATTTTATGATAACACCAAGTACTCATTTTATGATAACACCAAGTACTCATTTTATGATAACATCAAACCTTTGACCTTGGGCACAAGGTCATATCTGAATATTTTGCTCATATATGCAGCTATCCAGCTGAGCTGGGTGGGTTTTGGAATTACTGACTTTATTTCGAATGGTCTGTAGTTTTCTTCTGCTTTCCTTTGCTTTATTAGCAGTGCTAACACTGTTTCAGAGACAATTTCTTTTTTCTGTACAGAGAGATAAACTGTGAAATTAAGCCTCATCAGCACAGCAACTTAGTTTATTTAACTCATTTTCCTGTGAAAAAAGTATGAAAGATGAAGAGCTGAAGCAAATAACTTTCCAGTGAATTGCTATCTGTATTTCAGAAACATATCCGTCTACAAAATTTCCTATAAACCAGTTAGGTTTTTATATATTTACATAACACAGCTAATTGCAGATAGTTATGCATTCTTTCCTTGCATTGCTTAAAATATTGGCACAGAAATAACACTAGATCTATCTTGTGGCGAAATGCCATAGCATCGTCCAATTTCCGAGGAGCCATATGGCAATGGTACAGCCATCTGTTTATCTTGATACTCCTTTCCTGGCAAACCTTTTACCCATATGGGTTATTGGTGCCCTCATCTGTGTATATCATGAAGAGGTACAAAACCAAAATCTATAATTTTCCCTGGTATAACTTTTAACAATTACACTGAACATAAAGATCACACTATCCCCATGTTTAACCTCATCCATTTCTGTTATGTACACACCTGCCTTCTTCTGTTAGATGCAGGAACAATTTGATTTCCAGAATTTGTGAAAGCTGTCATCACAAGCTGTCAGGTTCGAGGCATCATAATCATCTCAAAGGACTGATAGCTTGTGCTTTGTGGATTTGAAACTTCATCACTAAAGAGATTAAATGATCCGTCCTTTTACATGCTGACAGGGTAGCAATTTTGTGTCAGTGTAGAGATTCACGCATTCAGACAGTAAAGCCATGCCAAATATATGTGGAGCCCTTTTACATTTTATGTGACAGCCATTTTCAATAATGTCTAAAATATTTGACATGCACTGTTTGGAATAATTTTAAATAAGGGAGAGCGTCGGCTTTCATCCTGATGTATTAGCAAGCCTAAGTGAAATCATGTTTATATTCCATTTAGCAATCTGCTCCTTAATTTCCTCTTTGCGTGAAAGAGTTGTTGCAAACTGGATACATCCAGAGTACAAACCAGACATTTTAAGTATATATATTTTTCAAATCACATCAGAATAGATAAATATGGCTTTTGTGTATTTCGGGATTTTTTTTTCCCTGTTTTTAAAGTAGTACAAACAATTCCTTTCCTGATACTAAGCAAATGCAAGGATGCAATGGAAAAAAACATAAGCTAGTGTATTTTTGGGGGCTATACTGAATTATGTACATAATGAATTGCTTTGCATCTCTTGGACGTTTTTGTTGACTAATGAAATACATTGACTTGTTGCATTCCACAAATTCGCAACACAGTTTATTTAAGAAATTCATTTGTTTATATGGCAACTTTATTTCTTTTCTTTGAAAGATCATGTTTTGTGTACATTAGACTAGTTGCAATTCATGCAATGTAGCTCTATGAAAATTTAATTGGATTATGACTCTGATTTTCTGTTAGGAATTTAAAAAGAATTATAAATGTATTTGTTTGCATTGTGAGTATTCTGTGTCTGCGGCTGATTTCAGTTTAGTGACATTTAAGATAAAAATTTCTTTACTTTTTAAGGATCTCTTCCATGATCCTTGTTTTTTGAATTTTTTGCTTTAAAAATAAGTCATTAGGAAATCACACATCCTGTTCCTTTCTCTTTTAGGTGAATTTTACAAGATTTCCCACCATTAATTTTAGAGCTACAATTGTTCTTCATCCTTTCAAAAACTCTTACTATCCCAACCACCAACAAATCATCCACTGGCTCTGATACTAGCAGAACTTTGAGACAGGATTTAACTTTTCACGTTGCATTGAGAGCTTGTGTGCATATGTGTGCTTTCATCCCCATTGCTACTCCATATATCATCTCTCATATATGGACATGCTACAACTTATGATCTTTTCTTTCTAATCACCTTCAACGTTTGTACCTTTGTTCACACACCTCTCTCTGATACATCTGCGAACAGACCTCTGAATCAAATTTGGCAGCAAACAAGTCCAGTTCTGTTTTTGTGTAAAACTTTCCCATTAAATAAAGAGAAAAGTATTCACAGGACTCTTAGTCCAAGTCTGGTGCACCAAAAAGGAAGAGTTTTAATGATTGAGGAGCTAATAAAATTAATTTTTTTAAGAAGGCACCCTAATTTAACATGTCAACTTTACTGTGGTGTTGAGTGTTCTGTAACAGGTGCAAATACACTCTACTTTTCATTCTGAGCAGGATAATTTGTCTCACTCTTTGCACTTGAATGGTGTTTTTTTCATTCCATGCACAAACAAAATACCCCCCAACAATGTTCAGACTCTTCTTCCTTCTTTGCTTCCTTTAAACTTTCTGCTGACAGGACATTTACATTTGAAAACCTGCTTGTCTGTACAAAGGGTTGAAGTTTCTATTTTGGAACACCTTGAACATATCGTCTTGGTCCCAATTTAGCAAATATATCTCTGTCTAGCAACTCAGATTCTGCCTTAAAGGTCTTGGCATAAGGAGGACACAGCTGTGACTTTTCTCCCTCTTTACCAACATGTCAGTGTCCTAGCAACACGTGAATAACACTGTCATGACAGAAGCCTAGAGCAAAAAGAATAAACAGATAAAATATTGGGGTGAACTGCCTATCAAAGTAAAATAGAGGAAAACATATATGCTACAGTTTCCAGAGTCTGTGCTATAACTGCACCAGGTTTCACAGAAGGGCAGAGATCCAAGGCAATACACCTGAATCAGCATGTCATTTCACCCAAGCGAACACTGCCACGGATAGTCCCTGCTAATTACTACAAGGCAGTTCAATGACAACATAAACATAGTTATTTTGATCTAGAACTTTTGCTTGCTTCTCTACATGGTGCAGCTCTACTGGTATTTAAAAGACTAATCAAACTGAAAATGTATAACAGGTTTAGGTACTTAGAGCCTGAGACTACAATTGAGCTATGAAGTGAGATGGCCTTCAGAGCTTCCAAAATTCCTAACAAGATCTGGAGGATGACCCAACCGGATCATACCACACGTCCCATCTAGGCAAGTCTGCCTTACACTTTCTTGACAAACAGAGGCAGAAACATGACTGGAAGAAAGAATCATATGCTTCTAAAGCTCTTCTTGAGACAAAATTGAGTGACAGCTGGAACAGACAGCCAAAGTGCGTTTATCATGTAAACAGAACATACTTAGGTTTTGAACATGGAATTTGTAAAGATAGGGAGACTGAAGTTTTACAAATTCCCTTTTATTGTGTGGCAACTCGTCTGGTAGTTTGTGTATCGCTTTCTCCAAACTATGTTTTGCATTACTACGAATGCACCATATAAAGAAATTATACCATCTGAAATTTCAGTTAGATTTAATAATGAGATTGCAAAATCTCAGTTAATATTCTCTAAGTAACTCTGGAACTGAGAACTTACCTAGGAATCCCAGTGCTTTTCAAACCATGAAGGGACAGAGAAAATGCTGAAGTATGAGATTATGATGGTTTTGGCAGGGCTAGTGTTAATGTTCTGCATGGTAGCTGGTATGTGACTGTGTTTTGGATTTATGCTAAACACAGTGTTGATAATAAAGAGATGTTTTTGTTACTGCCAAGCAGAGCTTGCACAGAGCCAAGGCCTTTTCTGCTTCTTGTTCTTCCATGCTGGTGAGGAGACTGGTGGTGTTGGGATGTTGGGAGGAGGCACAGGTGGAGCAGGTGACTCAAACAGACTAAAGGGATATTCTTGACCATATGACATCATGCTGGTATCAATGTATAAAGCTGGGGGAGAAGGAGGGAGGGGGCACATTTGGAGTGATGGTGTTTTTCTTCCCAAATCACTGTTGCACGTGATGGGGCCCTACTCTCCTGGAGATGGCTGAACACCTGCTTGCCCATGGGAAGCAGTGAACTCATTCCTTGTTTTGCTTTGCTTGTGTGTGTGGCTGTTTTTTTTCCTATTCAATTGTCTTTATTTGACCTCATGAGTTCTCCAGCTTTTAGTCTTCCAATTCTCTCCCCAGACCCACAGGTGAGGGAGGAGTGAGCAAGTGGTGGTGTGCTGGTGGCAGTAGTTAAACCATGACATAGACTTTTAATTAAATCAGTGTAAAGTCAGCTTATAATAGCATTAATTGATGGCTTAGTGGAGTTAGCAATAATAAAATTAAATGGTCACATCATACAACTAACTGCAGATAAAGAAATAAGCTTAGCGAAGGCTTTAGTGTTTTCTCCTCTCACTGACAGTGAGCTACATAAATCTGCAGCTAAAGAACTCATCAAGTATACCCCTGACTTTATTAGAAAATGCAAACTTACCTCTTGAGCTACTGTATTTAACATATGAATACCACTAATTAGTAGCGATGTCAGGAATAATTTCTTTAAGCAGAAGACCAGCGTGCATGTCACCATCCCTCTGATCCTTGTGAAAAAGCTCTTGCTCCTGGACAGGTCTGAGAAAACACTGCTGTTTTCCTGTGAGAAGGGCTGGCGTCACGTGAAAGCATGGCTGGAAGGCTCCTGGCATATTATCCAGTGTTCTATTAATGGACACGATTTTTGGCATAACCACTGTGAACTAAATTGTTCATGCCTTTAAATCCACTTACTCCTTGGAAACAATGTTTGGGTTAACCAATTTCTTCAGGCAAAGGCATAAAAAATCCTCTATGGAAACACCATAAAACTGCAGATAACTTCAGATTTTTCAGTAGGCACAGATTTTTGGAGACTTGGAAAATAACAATGTAGATATTGTTTATTCTTTAATTCATATCAGATTGGGTAAGAATTGCAAAGCCTGATGTTTCATGAAAGGGAAAAGAGGGTACTGCTCTACATAACAAACATACATTGAGGCCCAACAGATTAACTCCTCTCTCAAGAAAATCCATTTTTGCTGAGATCTTGCTCTATGCTCAAAAACATTTTTCTACCAAGAAAAAAAAAAAAAGAAAAACCCCCTCAGGTACTAAGTGTTCTCTAACGTCTTTGCATGTTAAAACTCCACTTTTCCTATACCCTTGTAAGAGAACGCTTCAAAAGACTGACTGTAAGAGGGAAGTAAGCAAAAGTATTTCTTCTGATTTTGTAAAACTGGTTGTTTTAGTAAACAAGACACAGGTTGATTGTGATTCACAACAAAGAGTGCACACAGGATGTTTACAATTTTCTGAGTGTTGTTGGCAGCAGGTAAAAGGAAGGTTCACCACCATCACCTCCTATTTGCAGAAAAAGAAGACATATTGATTAGGATATGATTCTTGACAAGATATCTAAACTTGAACTAAGGTTTTATTACATCTTTTTCTTATTTTTATTCAGTTAATTTAGAAATTATGTTACTGCCTATGGAAGTGACTGAAGTTTAAAGCCAGATTATATTCTAGCATTAACAAAACTTCTATCCAGTTTCAGAGATTTCTTTAATGTGCTTTTTAATGGCTTTCCCTCTCTTGTCTGTAAGTGATAAGAGACCAAAGCCGTAGCAGAATCTATTTGGGACTTAAAAAAGATGTTTTTTCAAAGAAAAAGAAGAGATGAGAACTGATTAGATTAAAAATAAAACATATAAAATACTAGTTGAAGAATAAATTGAATCAGCAATTCATTTATGCTTAATCCAAGTTAAATTTTGAGGTTTTTGTGGGAAAATGACCACAGTACTATTGGTGAGCCATTACTTGGATGTGTTTGTTGAATCATAATCGAAAAAAAAAAAAAAGAGGCAAACATAGAGTGGTAGAGTGGTAGAGTGCTTCCTCTTTTCTCCTCCTTCTGCTCATTACTATTAGTTCGTGCTGCTGGCATTCCAGAACAATACAGTGCTTCAACTTCTTAGCACATCTTCAACCCCATTTTCCAGATCAAGAAAGATGAAAAGAAGTTGTGCTAATATGAAGGAAATGAGAGCATGAAAAGGCTGAAAAGGAGGGTAACACCCTGATCTGAAAGTAGGTCTGTCCATTGTTATTTAATCTTTTCTAGTCTTTAAAATTGCATTTTTGAACACTGGCCAACTGATGAATTCTTCTGAACATTTTGGTAATAATACAACTTCAGCTGTAACTGGAGTTGAAGTGGAAGCAAATGGAAAATCTGCTGGTTTGTCTCATTTAACACAATATGAATAAGGGAAATAAAGAAGTCACTGGTCCCTTTCCTAATATGAGACAGGATTACACAGTGACAGGATATTTCTGATGCAATGTTTTCCTTTTCAAGATAGCCGCAAGTGATTTGTAAGAGAACATCGGCAATTTCCAGCATAGGCATACATAAAATAATTTATTGTTTCTGATATGCTTATGCCCACATGAAATACATGAGTACAATGGCAGGACCTTAAACTGAGGATGAAAAGAGAATCTGAATGTACAAAGACCACAGAAAAATAGGAGCAGAAAAAAAAATATTCTGCATCTATGACTCTGATTTGTATCAAAAATATTGGATGCATTTCCACTTTTCTTTCAGAAGAAAATTCCTATTAATTGACCTGATTTTTAAACATGTTGATTTTGGCAAGATTTTGTAGTTTCAGTGAAAACTAGTGCTGCGAAAACTGTTGAAACCAGCTGTGTTTGCAGGCTTAATGACTGACTTATGCCCTAAAGCAGAAGAATTTCTACATAACTTGTTGGAACAGCAGTGGTAGTCTCAAAGCTTTTGATGGTGCAGAGGGACCTGAATGGGTCACTCATTATTCACTTTGCTAAGAGACTAAGAAAAGCAAAGCTTTATTCATCATGTTATGTACATGAGATTTTCCTTCTATGTCCATCCTAAGCCAGTGTCCTTATATAGGTTGGAGATCACCTCTCCACTGACTTAGAAGACAAGTTTCCAGCTGGCTATAGCTCATTAAAAATTTCATCTTTATACCATATTATCATTAATTAAACTGTATCTAATTAAAATGGAAGTATTTTATTACAAGTCGGCTATTCATCCTTCAATTTTATGATGTCCTGCTGCCTAGAAATTCTGTAGCAGGCTGGAATCACTTCATCCATTTTTTAAAAATTGTTTTTTAAGAATTGTGTTTTGATGTTTCAGGTTGATTTCTCTGTGAACTGTGCATACAATTACCTAAGACCACATCTAAAAAATCATATACTTTTCTTTTTAGAGCTGGTACAGTGTAATGGAAGCAAAAAGTGAACACTGCAATCTCTCATGAAGATTTCATTTTCTTTGTCACTTTTTCCTTATTGTAATTTACAATGTGTCTGTTAGAACAAGAATTTTTTATTCTTGTTTGCTGACAGAAATCACAGAATGTCTTGGTTAAAAAGGTACCATAAGAGCACTGGTCATTCTGATTATCCATTCAATTAGAATGAAAGATGTCTTAAAAATGTACAGTACTCCACGGTCCAAAAGACTTAGTACTGTGCAGGGTCAACATTCATAGGACTGCAATTGGATAATGTCCTTGAAAAATGTTCAAAATGAGGAATGATAATAGATTGAGGGCTTTTTCATTCTGCTTTTTTTTCCTCTGCGTGTGGCTAAAAATAAGAGAGAATGGAAAAATATTAAATAAGCAATTATTCATGAAAACCACACTAAACTTCACTGAAAAGACTTCAATTTAATTAAAATTAGAAGTTAAAATAGTTAGTAGGTGAATAGTCTGTTCTTTTTATTTCATCTTGCTAGGTAATAAACAACCCACCCAAAAAACAAACAAACAAACAAACAAAAAAAAAAGAAAACCAAAACCAACGACAACAACAAAAACCAAACAACAAAAACCAAACAACAAAAAGAGTATAAAAGTCCAGTTAGAGAAATGTAATAAAATTCTCCATAATTATTTAGACTCTTAGGAACCCTTACAGAAAGACTGAAGGGTAGCTGAGTATGGAAATGAATGATTCTTTTGACACATCTAACTCTTCAGGCCATCAGGGTGGTATCAGATATTGTCTCAGCTTTGCAAGTTAGACAGTATTCAAATGAGAGGCATGTGACACCCTTCACAAAAGGAAACGTCACATTAAAAATTGAAAGTATTTAGAAAAAGTCAGACAAATGCAGCTGTAAAACGTTAGAGGCTAAAATCAGAACAGAGAAAAAAAAAGTGAATTAGCATACAGAAATGCTTTAGAATGCCATGACAACACAAAGACAGGCAGGCTGAGGCTATTTCATATCATTCCATTTGACGTTGTTCTTGCCCCCTGCCTCTCAACTTTCAATCCAGGAGAACAAATGCTTTCTGTGATATTCTAATGAATTCTTTGTACATTTTCTGTCACTAAAGCCTATTTTCTCAGTGTTAATTATAACAGTCCTCCTTTCTGTAAAAAAATAAATGCTATCCTAAGAGTGTCCAGTTCTTTATTTTCCCTCTATAAAAAACCAGTATTATTGTACAACAGCATGCTTAAGATGCTCCAGTGCAGATTGAGTCAATATTTTTATTAACTCATAATTTCAGAGATTCCAAAGCTCGCAAACTATATTCTATGCACAACTGGACAGGACTCGACAGTGCCTAAGACCTATGCCTGGGGCCAAAGTCAATACACCACTCTAAGAAGGGTGAGAGAGCTAGGTAATTCTTATATATACAAAGAATTTCTGTTAAATAATATAGAAAGATCTGTAAAGCAATGATATATCTACCAGGGAATCACAGCCATGTGGTCTTTGAAGGTATAACTGTATTACTTATACAATATGTTTTGTATAAATCAATGACTGACAGATAAACACTGATTGTTCTGAGGTAATATGATTATTTTCCCTGATTCAGTGCTATATGCTGCTCATAGAAGGTATCTCACTTTCATTTATTCTGAAAAAAGCACAGGTGTCTGTCATTTTAGTTGCAGTAATCTATATTTTTTCTGAGGAAGGCGAACATTTTTAAACCAGAAGCTGTTGTCTGCAACATTATAAATCATGTAATACAGGAAATTTTATGACATTACATCAGTAAACTACACAGCTCCAGCTCTTCTTTCCTTAAACAGTCAGTGGTTTAAAGAATAGAAAACACTGGATTACAGCCATGAGGCTAAATTAGTAAATCTATTTCTAATAAATAGCCCAGCTGAAAGCACATTCATGAGTGGAGAATCCTAAAAATCAAGATAAGTTAAAAAAATCTCAGCTATTTTTAATTACATATTAAACAAACCCAAAGCTTTTTTATTTTTTAAAAAAAACAAAACAAAACAACAACAACAAAAAAAAAAGAAAAACAACAAAAAAAATCAGCAACAACAAAAACATCTCAGCAGATTTGGAGTATTTCTTATATTTAAAGAAGTGAATCTTCAATATGGGAACACCTTC